>VZSR01000205.1:4317310-4416500 GCA_013398615.1 Brachypodius melanocephalos
TTTTACAAAGGTTTTAGTAACAACTTATTTTGACTTCTATAGATTCTTGAAGAAAGGCAAAAGCTTGTCACATATTCTAAAGCTGATATCTAAAAATCATCCTGAATGTTTAGGATGCTTCATATACATTTTTCAAGTGCATTTGAACCTCATTAAATAAGCACAAAGAGAAAACTAGCACTGAGAGACAGCAATTTTACATGTCATGAGGAAGAAGAAAGAAAACAAAAAGACCTCATGAAGTATAAAAAGGTGACAATCAATTTAATAATTTTATGTCATGAATGACAAATGTTTTCTGAAATACTACAACAAAATAATTCCAAAATGCTATCAGCAATGTCAGGAGTTAGGTAATGCAGGAGAACTTTCTTTTATTTGCAGCTCCCTAGGATCCCCACCACAAACTGCATTTTTGTTTTGGATTTTGTTTGTCTTTATCTCCAAAGAACACCTTAGCAGAAGCTATCAGCTTTGACAGAACACCAAAATTCTGGCACTGAACCATAAATTGACCATTACCATAAAAAGAACTGCTAAATGAGAAACTATGTGCTCAGTATAAAACTAATTTCATGCTTTCAAAAGCACACAGTGGTTTCTAGCAAGATAGTGGCCCTGGGACTTGCAAAGACAGATTGGCTAATACAAATGGTGTGTGCTCCTGATGCAGTCTGCTTAGCCAAGCTTTACATGTACTGGCAGTAAATGGAAATTCTCGAATCTTCTGTCAAACAAATACACACTTATCTATAACTTTGGAGCTGAAAGCTATAAAACAGCTGCCTCATAAATATATTTAGCAGGAAAAAGCATGAGCTGTCCTAGTTCCTCAGGAGGAGAAAAAAAATAAAAATAAAAAAAAAACCCACAGCAGTCTTTACATAGTAAGCACAGACATTTCTATAGCAAGCAAGAAAAAAATTGAATAAATATTTTTCAACATATTTCCTTACTTTATTAAAAAATTACTCTCAGCATACACAAATATAATCATAGGAGGTCTCACCTCATCAACTCAGTATTTGCATAAGAGCAGTGCTTAATAAGTAACTCAGCTGAACTAATTTTTTTTTTGTTCTGCTATAGGTGAAATTCTCAATCAAACCCCTTTTTTCAAACACACAAGTACAAAGTCTGTTTAGTTTATGATAATACTTTCAAACTTAAAGATGTACTAGCAGAACTTCACAAGCTACCTTTGGCACACTGTCTGTTCCCTTAAATAAAACTTGATGCACTAAACCTCAAATTTAACTGGTTAGGGAGAAGTGACAGTAATTTTATACTCTTCTCAAAGAAAGCTGTCAGTACAAATGAATTACTGGAAGCTGTCCTGGGCATGACAGATCATAACTTTTAATATTAACAATGACAGACATATGTAATACGTCAAATCCAGTATACAATTTATTTCATTCTTTACTTTTTTTAGTCTGGCTGGAGGATCCAACAGCTCTTGTGTTTCACACATCATTGTAACTATACTTTGAGATTTAACAAGCCAGAAAGCAAGCTCTGGTAAAGAGATATTTATTCACACTGCTAATAAGCTTCTTTCTACAACAATAACACAGCATCACTGACATTCAAAAAATATTTAAAATGCATAGGAAGTCACCTACTGGAAAGATGCCCTCTGCAAACAGCAAGCAAGCAAACGGAGCTTGCCACATATTTAGTTACTTTTAATACTGAAATAAGAAGAGAAGAGAAGAGAAAGATGCATTATATACCTTGCCATTCTTATTATCCTTTCCACTGGAATAACTAAAGCAGAAATGCACTGCACACAAATAATGCCAAATATGTAAGCATCCCCTCTTAATGTCGTAGCACAAAGCAATTCAGTGAAGTTTAATAATAAAAACCAGACTCACCTCTACTGGGAAGCCCACTCCACATTATGGCAATACTATTTCAGCAGGTTAAACAGCAACCAAGCTACATAAACAAAACTTCCAGGATGTGACCAATATGATCTACGGTGCTACAGAGTGCTGGCTCCAGCCCCAGTCATCTGTGTGACAGTTCACTGCTATACCAGAGCAGCCTCAAACCTTCCCAGATGCCGGCTTATTGCACTGCTCATTGAAAATCCTTCACACGCTGGCAACATTTTAGGGAAGGACAAGCACACTCTGAGTCATTTGTAAAGAAAGCAAAGCAATTTCAGTTCTGTATCTTCGTGCGTTCCGAAACACACAGCACTGTCGAAGTAGAAGTCTGCCTGAATTTATGCTGAGAATCAGGCAACCCAAGCCTTCATTATTAATGCACGGAATCAGCTACAGAGATCAAATTCAAACAAACCATATTAAAAAAAAAGAAAAAAAAAAAGGATATGATTATGAAAGGCTCTACAGCTTCAGCTCCAAACCACACAGAACGAGGAATCATCTATCTAGACTGTGTAAATGTTAAAAATAGCCCTGTCTTTTTTACAACGAACACGAGACAGAGGAGAATCAGCAGCCTATATTGTGATGAAGTTCATTATTGGAGGGAAAAAAAATCCAGCAATAAAAATTAATGATTCCTCACAGCATTTCTAAATAAGATTAATTCAAAAGTATGCAAATGAAATACATATTTTTTAACCATGTAACAGATGAAGTCGATTACATGTTAAACCCCAGGATATCTATTAAAAAGAATAATAAATATTTGGGTGAAAACATTTAGAATACTGACCCAACAAAGACCTGTACAGTCTAGCAGATTAAGTATTTGTACCAAAAAACAAAACAAAACAAAAAAACCCCACTAAAACTGGTCACATTACATGACCAATGTCTTTATCCTTCTAAAACAAGAGTAATTTTAAATTACTTACTATGAAAAATCTCCATGGCTTATTAAATTCATGCTATTCCTACTCCCACGTGGACTTCTTGCAATGTACATGTTTTTGTCTTTTCAGGTACTTCATAGGTTTTCTTTCCCCAGGAAGGTAACAGAGCATGTATTGCTGTGCATATTCACACCCAGAGATACACAGATAAGACAGATGTAATCATAACTAGGCTTTTAAGAAATGGAAAGACATGGGAGTTTTTTATTGTATTACCTATACAGTCATCCAAATATGCTGCTGGGTCATGAGACAACTATGAGAGAAATTTTGACAGGATCTGATTCCAGATGAGAAAAATTGTTATGCAGAGAAGATATCAGTTTTCTTTTTACAAGGTAAAAATAATAAACAAACCTGACCTTTTTTTTCCAGTAGTTTTAATACAAAAATCATGGTTAGAAATGCACATGAATAAAAATGTCTGAATTTATTGATCCCTTTTCATCTCAGCTGTCTACACCTCTAAACTGTGGACCACATCCTTCAGTGAGACAGTGAAGAAATTCTTGCAGAAACATCAACTCAACTGATTTAAGAAGCCCTCCAGGCCATGCCCAAAGTGGTTAAATGATTAGGGATATTCTCCCAACTGAAGCAGAAGGTGTGTCACCGCCACTCTGCAGCCATTCTCAGCTTGTGAGCATGTTTTTTGTCCTAGACTCTAGAATATCTGATTTTCTGATATCTTAAATGCTGACTTTTTATCACAGCATGACTATCCTTGAAGAGAGGTTAAACTGTCCAGGAAGGCATTTGCTACAAGAATATATCTATGCAAAGCAGTGACAAAGGGTGCCCAATGTACTGTCCAATTTTGCTTTGAAATCCTTCCACATTCCACCCAAAGGACCACGTCCCTACAAACGACTTTTTTCCATAATAGTTATATACTCTGTTTGTTTGCCTAATATCATTCATGTGTTCCCCACCTCAAAGAGAATGAAGTGGAGCCTAGAGATGAATAACTGGTCTGATAACCTTTACTAACTTCAAAAGAGTTATGGTTTTCAATTTACCCTTAGGGAATTAGGGAATTTTTAAATGTTTTGCCCTGATGCAACTTATCAATTACTTTAAAACAATCGACCTCAACAAAATAATTTCCCATTTTTTACCCCTGAAGGCTACCAGTGAGGGCACATACCATCTACTTAATATTTTTATTAGTTTTACCAGTACTTTTGCAGTACAGCTACTCAAAGAACAGAATATTATAGATACAGTGTGTAGCTATTGACAAACAAGAAACCAACTTTAATGTCGGTTCTGGGCCTCATATTAACTCTCATCATCAATATTTTGTGAGGAGTACCAAGTGTCCAAAATGAATACAATAAATCCGTTTAATTTCAGAGCAGCTAATCACAATCCTGATAGGTCCCTTCCAATTCAGCATATTCTGTTTCTATGATAACTTCTGTGAAAGAAAAACACTAATTGCTTATCATAAGTACATTTCATATTGCAAGAAAAATGCTATATATCATTACCTATCTGTTAAGTAAATAGTGGAAGAGACTCAAATAATGCAAAGAATGTGATACCATCTACCAAATGCAATCTTGTCCAAGAGACCACTGAATAAGCAAAAAGTCAACGTACCCTGCAGCAAGAAGTGAAATACTAAGAGTTTCTCAAGAGCTCACTATGCTAAGTCTCATTATGGGCATGTAACTCTTTTCATTATTATTTCTATTATATTGGACACAGTTTTGCTTTTTAGTGAGAGTCTAATTTTTTACAAACAGAAAAACAGATTCTACCTAGAGTAGGACAGCAAAGCATGGAGCAAGCTCTCTCTCACAGGGAGACAGAGAGGGGAAGCTCTGAGGAGCTGCTCTGCTTTGTGCCCCCACAGAAGCAGCTTTCTTGAAACTGCTTTCTATGAGATCAGGCTGTAGGCAGCAGACATGGAAGGCAGAGTAAGTGCTGATCTTCTACTAGTCTAAAAAAGGTTTTGACCCAACACAGAAAAAGAGCAAGCTCACAGTGCTCTCTACAGACTTATGCACTAATTCTATAGCTATGCATGCACACACTTAAGAGGCCTCAGGTCAAAAACTTTTTCAAGATACTTTTGGTTGCTGCTTTGCATGCCTCTGAGTACTTCCTAGAATAATGCATAAAGATCTTCTGCAATAAAAATCAGATTATCCTTGCCTTTTTTTAGATTAATGAAAGACAAACACTGAGAAGGAATTGAGGACCTAGATCAAGAGGCTTAAACTAAGAAAAAGTTCTGTTCCATTACGTCGGCACAAAGCAATGTTAGATGGCAACTAAGCTTCCTGTCAGAAAGCCAGTCTTGGTTCATATCAAGATTAAAACCTACATACAAAGACCTGAGTTTAGGATTAGATTCTTCTAACAAAACTCCAATGGAATGAGAGCAGTGCACTACAGATTCATTCTGTTGTAACCAACCATCATTTAAGCCTGCACTGATCTGGTCATCTGGCAAGCTAATTTTGTTCACAGTTTCATTCATCCAAAAAGAAAAGCCTTGCTCTCACGCATGAGCCCAAAATTTGGAATGTAGATTTAAGGCTACCTGGAATACTTTCAGTAGAATTCCTCAATGTCTACAAATAGTCTGTCTAATTTTCTGGCTGAAGATACTATTCACACTTTCTACCTCTCTACTTTTTTTTAAAACTAATATGCAAGTTAGCTATATAGTCTATGGATCATATCGAGAATAATCTGAGTTCTTTAAAATTGTAAACCTCCCTGCCTCCATTAACTTGATAGCTTGCCTAGACTTACAAATTTTTATGGTACTGCACAAAGAGACAAAAACCCTCTAATCTCTGTTGCCAAAAGTGGATGAAACCGTGCTTTGTCCATACTCCCTTGTTCTTCTCCCATGCCCAAAACTGCTGTTTTACTTTCTCCCTTCCACAACCACCACTAGGCTCTTTTTGTGACCTGATTTAAGCCACAAACACAACACAAGTCTAGTAATTTATGTATTTATTTTCCTATATTAATGAATCCCTGGCTGTCATTGCTGTGAACCAGATCACAAAACTGAATGCTTGCAATAGCTCGGTAAATCAGCCTGTGACTCTTTCCTCAGTACTGCAGTGTTAACACAGTAACTTGTAGCACTGTTCCTTACAAAGAGTCATGGTGTAGGGTCCTACAGCATTTCTAAAACTGTCCTGCAAGGTCAGAGATTTGAAGAACAAAAGGGCAGAGGTGCTACCAGAATACACTCAATCCTGACATCCCAATCACACCTCCCGTCAAACCTACAGGAAGATCACACGGCCATTAATACGTGCCCCCTGGGCTCTAAAGCACATGTGCTCTTTAAAACAGCCTAGGACACAGGGAAAAGGGATTCTCCTTTGCCCACTTTTAAGTTTGCACATTTTCTGTAACAAAAATGGAACTTCCCTACACGTTTCCAGAGATCTGTAAAATCTGGACCTCGACGGGCATTTCTAGTACACTTCCTTAAAACTACACCAACTGCTCCCATGTTATCAGGGGAGCAAAGGAGAGCGATCCAGGACACTCACCAGGAGATACCGCCCCATGGAGGAAGCCCCATGGAGAATTCGTGGAGCAAAACCGGTGTCGCCTCGGAGGAAGATGTGGGAGGAGTAGAAGGCAGCCGTGCTCGGAATATCCCAGCCGGTGTCGGCGATGGCCCCGCAGTTCAGCGGGATGCTGAACGGCGGCAGGGCCCGGGCTGCAGCGCCATCGCGTGGGAGCCGAGCACCCCGGCTCCGAGCACCGCTCCCGCCCGAGCCCAGCTCCCAGCAATTAACTCATTAGCTCTCCGGCAGCACAGGGGCAGCGGGCACACTTTAATCAGCGCTTAGCCAAGCCCGTGCCGCACGCTCACCGCCAGCCGCGGGCAGCGGGTGCTCAGGCCGTGCTTTCGGCGGGCGGCGGGATGGATGTCAGCGTCCCAGAATAGCTGGGATCTGCTCGGCGCTGCTGCGGGCTCCAGCAAGGCCTGCTCACTGAAGAGCTTTAAACAGGCTCACCCTAAAATACACCTCCCCAAGGCTGCAGGAAACCACCCTTTCTTTTCCTTTGTCTTCATAGGAAATACATGAAATGATTTCCAGCTTCGGCTGCGAAGGCAAACACACAATTCCTCGTTTTCTTGGGAGTTCATTCCTGTCCTTCTGCCGGCAGCCTGTCTGTGCATCGCCTTTGCCCGGATCAAGGGCCGGGATGGCTCTGGGAGCGGCAGCACTGACACTACAGCCTAAGCTGCAGTAAGAGACACGGAGGGCATGGCTGGTAATAAACAAGAATGCACGTAAGCAAGAGTGAAGGGTCTAACACCGTGGGCAATGTATTTTCCAAGCAGAATACTATTTTTTCCCCCCAATTTTCAACACCATTGTAAAGAAAAGGAGGAGTTCAATGAGCGGACCAAATCACCAAACTTGCCTAATGTAACCCATTAATTTCCTGGTCGTGGCAATATAAAGAAAAACAGCTCCTAAATTTTTATTTTATAATAAATCTTACTTGCTAGGAAGTAACTTAAATTGCAGGTAGAGGTACAATAACAAAAAAAGCTTGTATAATTGGTGAGGCAAGGTAAACTAGAAATAGAGTAAATTTTTTAGAAAAATATAGTGCTAAATATATTTTAAATCCTATGACAATGGCACCCTTCCTCTAAATACAAAGAAGTAACTTTAAACTAATCTCTAAAATTATATTTAGACTTTAAATATATAAAACCCCTTCATCTACACAATTAAACATATTCTTGCCAGACCTGGAATTCCAGGTATCAAATCTTAATAAACACTCCAATGGCAGTACAACAATGACCATTACCTGCAAGTTAAGAGCAACAAATTATAAGAGCTTATAGTGGTAAAACATAGTGGAAGTCAAAAATTATAAGGACATTTTCTAACAACTGAGGACCACCTGTCACAGAGAGAACCACAAAACAGAATGAATATGAAAATATGTTTCATCTCCATTTATAAGAAAGTACACCAAGTGTCAGGGAGAACTGGTGTCAGTGATCCATCAATTCTGTCACAAAGAATCAAGACAGTTCTGGCAGGTCTGTAATCCTGGTTTCTGAAGTGTCAAGGAAAATTTACAGTCACGTATATTTTACAGTCACCTCATTTTCCAGTGGGAATATTATTGATTTCACATTTATCTTTTGAACACTCCAACCTGAAACTGGCTGGAACTTTTGCAGGAAGTTTCCTGAGCTGTGCTGACCTGTTCACTAGGTGCCTTGTTAGAAGGGTGCAGCTATACCAGTGAAGTATGAGAGGGGCTATTTGCTTCCTTTGCATGTGGAATAAAATCTATTCACTTGTGAGGTGAGATTAATATAATTGCTCTCTTACCATCTGCACAATTAGTTCTGTTTACAATGTTAGCTGAAGAAATGGGGAAGGAAGACTTCATTACAAGGGGTAATAACACTCCAGAGGACATGGATTAAAACTGAGCCTGGATAATGTCAATTTATAAGAAAATTAATTTCTAGTTATTTTTGGAAAACCTTCTTTGAGAACCACATCTCAGTAAATCTTGTTCTCCCACTGGTTCTTCAAAAGTATATTAAATTGTTTACGTAATGATGGTAATAATAAATTGTCTATTGTAAGGAATTTCTTTCTTTTAAATGCTATGAACACGAAGGAAAAATCCTCACCATGAAAAAACAATGCTTATTTCAATATGCACTGGATAACAACAGCATAACTAGTACACAACTAGGATATAGCCTAATATAGAGATCAGTGAACAAAGTACAAAGAAACATGAATTTTGACTCCCAAGCTATGCAGTAACCCCAAAGCATGTGCTCCAGCAAACATAATAGTACTCTGAGCATCAGAGCATTCTTTGAGTAATGGTGTCAGAGCATCAGCTGTCATCCCCAGGAATGACAGCAAAGGCATCAGATGAAAGGGTTCAGATAACAAAAAGCAACAAAAATAGAAAACGTTTTTATACATTTGCATTGTAGATCCACACACAGAAGGATCCTAAATCAATCATAATGTGTCACAGATATTCAGTTATTTTAAGAATGCACAAAATTAGGTAATCTAGATATTCTTCAGTAGGAATTTAATCTTTTGAATCACAGGGCTTACACAAGTGATACCCTCATCCTACTTAGTTCTAAATCAAACAAAACAGTACCACAGTCTTCAAAACAAGTAAAATTCAGTTAACAAGAAGCAAAATCAGAAAAAAGAAAAAGCTAAACTCTTCTATGCAGCTTGACTGTTTCTATAAAAAATGAAATAAAAGAAACCAAAGCCAGTGTCTTAATGTAGCAAATAAAAACAAATGTTACAATTAAGAAAACCTCTTGTATGAAGATTCGAGATCTGCTAGACTTCTCTCAAGTAGCTATGAACACTGAAACAAAAAGAAACAACCCCCCTAAAAAAAAGGAAAGCATATTATGTGCTTTGTATCTTTACATTATGCATATTAAATGCTTTTTATCCAAACATTTTAGACTTTTGTTTTGCCTAATAAGTAGAAACTCTTATTTTGAAATACTTCTTACTTAGAGTTCTTTTCCATCCTAAACTGATCCTGTGAATGAGCATAGTTAAAACCCAGAGGGCTGAACACAGAAAGAATGGAAGGCCATCCTGCAAATTCCAGCTCTCCTCCTCCATCATTCCACTACTAGATTTCATTTAAAAGTTTCTCCTGTACATGTAGCATCCCTCCAGATGTTCCCTTTTTGGGAACAAAAGTAGATGACAAAATGTGTAAGTACTTGGATCCACATGAGTTACTTTTAAATAGATCATATCTCAAGGTCCAACACCTAATGGAATAATGGAATGATGGAATATTGCCTCAGTACCATTTGGCTTCACAGGAAAATAAATACACCAGTAATTCTGAACATGGCAAAATATTATTAACTACTAGTATTAATCTATATTAAGTTTAATGGTTACATTTAGTGGAGAAGGTAGAGCTTAAAATCTTCATCAGAATTCTTGACCAAAATCCAACATCTCAAACTAATTATGTACCTGTGCTTGTACTTGCAAACAAAGTGCCAGGAGCTGTACTTGTAGGGAGTTTCCCATCATTTAACTGCTTCACTCTTTTCAAGTGAGATTTCCCGTTGTAATGAACTTGAGCTTGGGCTGCAGAGTTCAGCTGTATATTGCATACTTCACAGAAAGAAAACAGTATCTTCTTTTTTTCTTTGCTCAATTGATAATCCTGTCTGTCATTCCTCAGTCCTTTTTCTTCAAAGACCCGTAGAACAGCTGGTTGATTCATAATCCCATCTTCAATGATGTAGTCAGGGCTTAATGGACGCTTCATACCTACAAAGAAAAGAGACAAAATTGTTACTACATAGAAATGAATCCTTACTATTAAAACTGAGTTTTCTTTTTTAAAATGCTATAATGCATGACCCAACAACCAGTTCCAACAAATAAGGTTGCAAACTGCAAAGGCATTGCTTAATATAGAAATAAATGCATTTGTGAAACACCACAGAGATCAGAAATTATAAGGTGGCAATATATCACAGTCTGTGCACAGCAACTTGCAACAATTCGTTATTTTGTTCTGCAAACTCTTTATTTTAAAGCAGATTTATTACTGCATCTGTAGCAGAGGTTAAGATTATTTTCAAATACATTTCCTCTGCCTTACTGAACACTGGTTCCAGAGCTTTTTACTTTCCAATGATGATAGCAGTGCCCACTGCTTCAAATACAATTATTCAACAAAAAGGACGCCAACACGAAATGTTATGGAAACACTGGAAGACAGCAGACTGTTTAAATGAGACTGATGAAGCCTTTTCACTTTTACATACATCCAAATCTTCAGCTTCATACAAAGATTGTATGTTATCTATATCAGTCCATCAATACCTTCACAACTCAAACTATCGTACAGAGGAAAGTCAGCTAGACATTAGTCTTGTGCAAACTACACAAAATCATGGTAAATGACAGTCCTTGACCAAAAAGGCAAGAGCCTGAAATATTAACTTGCCCTAGAGAATAAAAACCTCCTCATCAAGCTGCACAAAGAACGGTTTTATATATACAGGGGGAAAGACGGTATTTCATTTAAGGTATGGTGCTATACCAGCAGAGAAGAAATGGGGGGTCTAGGGTAACACATACAGAAAACAATTCTGTTTTCTTACCTACACAGCTTGATGTTTATTCTTTTCCCCTCACTACCCAAATACTCTGGATGGCCAAAAGGTGGCTTAGAGAGCTGTGCACAAAAGCAGCTCTTTCCAGGCAAGAGCACACCTATGTTCAGGTTTCAAAAGCAAAAGACTTCAAACACAAGGTCATTTTCCAGCCTAGGAACCAGAACAGCATACAAATTTGTGTACACCTACCACTCTGTTAGCCAGGAGCACTGAGAGGAACAAACATTGAAACCAAAAGTGGCAGCAATCCTCCCCAGAAGAGTGCAGCATTCACACGTAACACTGGAGTATCCCTCTCATAATGCATTTAAGTTTATTACCAAGAGAAAGTTTGTTCTGTTCTCTGGCACAGGGGTGTACACAGTAAAAACTTCAGAAATAGTTAGTTATTTATATGGTAGGATAGAGTTTTTCATCACATTCCTAACTCTAACCCATGCTTAATATCTTAGTATTCATACAAATTCCTTCTCAAGTACAATTCACTGATCAATTATTCTAAATAGACTTCATGTCTTTGTTTCTTATAGGTAACAGTCCTGCCACAAACAAACAATATTAACATTAAGGTATAAATCATATCAAATGAAAATAAAACTAATTATTAAAATAATTGTAGACTACAGATACCTAATTAATTTTAAAACAAAATACTGGTGATCCTGAAAACCTAGGCTAGAGACTGTCACGCTAAATCATTTAAGTGTAAGTATCATATTTCAAGGCCAGCAACCAAGATCCTCGACTCAGCTGAGCTAAGATAACATTTTCATCTAAAAATTTAATCTGCTTAGAGCTTCAGTATCTGTCATTTTTCAATGTTTTTTAAACCATAAATAACCTCCCCTAGTCCCTTTGTTTTCTGTAAATTTTTATTTCAACATCATTGTTGTAGCTTTTGCTCTCTGAAGTAAAAGGTTCTGAAACAAAAATTCTTTTACAAGTTGTACATACGAACCACTGTAGAATAATAAAATATTACAGTTTAAAAATCCTGGCCTGTTGGAAATCTCATACGTTTGGTTGCAGACAGAAAATAATCCAAAATATAACTCAGCAATTATTTCAATCATCCGTAAGATGTTAATGAAGATCAGTTTGTTTGGATACCTTTAAAACTGGCAGAGGCAAACATCTGCATTAGGAAGCTGCGTGGACCAGCAGGAAGACTGATGGAGCTGCTTGTGAGAGCACCAAAGCCTTCCCAAGGAGGGTTACAAGGAAAGCGCCAGGCTGGTGCTGCATTAGCATATCAGCACTGCAGCAAAAGGTACGCACACTCCTGGACTGCATGTTGCTGCTTGCTTCCTCCAATGGAGCAAAACCTTGCTGAAGTCTGAGACTGCCCAGTTATGGGCCAAAGTGAGGGTACATGGGGAAAATCAGAACATTTGCCTCAAAAGTGCGGTACTGACATCACCAAAAGTGTTTGTAAATATTGATGCACCCAGAAAGAACAACTGAGCACAGTAAGGACTCACACACTGCACCCGCACCCTTAGGCATGCCAGCTGCCAGTCTAGAAAGAAAGTTAACCTTCAAACAAATAAAAAAGAAATCATTGCCAAGG
Source organism: Brachypodius melanocephalos (assembly GCA_013398615.1). Lineage (NCBI taxonomy): Eukaryota > Metazoa > Chordata > Aves > Passeriformes > Pycnonotidae > Brachypodius > Brachypodius melanocephalos. Next base: position 4,329,917 of record VZSR01000205.1, read on the forward strand.
TACACTTTTGTTTTAACAAAAAAATAACTATAAATTCAGTTATACTACAAAGTTGCATGCACAGGACAAATGAGTCCTTGAAGCAATCTCTTGCTACTATTTTAAGAATTAAAAAACTCAGGCTGAAATTTTAAAACAACATTTGTTGCCTTAAGCTCTGCATCTAAATTAAAAGGTGGCCTGATTATAAGAAGCAATGACATCCTAACAACTGATGGGAGCAACAGATGTAAATCGCTTCTGAGAAAATGCCTACATCGAGCATAGGAGGGCTTGGAGCAGCATACTCTGACCAGTCCAGCCCTGGAGAGAACCTGTACCTGCAGCCAGAGACAGGACCATGCCAAGCCTCAGAGGCCTGCCTGTTCCTTACAGAAATCCCAGCCCTCATCCTACTGGGATTTGGACATCTGAACATTTGGTAAAGCAAATCACCTGTGTTTGAAAAGCTTTGTTTAGTCTCTAGAGTTTTTAAAAAGAAAATGTTGGTGGCAAACATACACTGAGATTTTAGAGTATGGCCATTTTTCACACAGAAATACAGATTTGACCGTAAATGAGCACATCTTGCAGAGTATATATTTGTTCAAAAACTAAAATTGTTATTACATGCAAGCAAAGTTTCCACTGTTCTCAAAATTTCGTCTCTTTCCGTCTTTAAAGTTCAGGTTGGAAAAACACACTTCGGAAATGTTCTGGTTCTAGAATGTACAGCACAAGTACAATTCTGCATTGAGTCAGTGTTAAGAATCTCACCATGAATGAGGTTTATCTTGCACAAGTTAACCTTTGTTTAGAAGGCTATCTGAATGCTTTAAACTTTTATGAAAGAAACATGTACATACAAATTAAATTGTAATAAAAAACCCCAAACAAACAAAAAACCCCTCCAAACCAACAGCTTTCTTCTTATTCTCTAAACTTTGTAGTCATTCATATTTATGCAAGAACACATCTGTCAGGTGTGTTTTTTTCTTTCAAAAAGATTTTATTCCTGCAGATAGATGCAAAGAGTTCTGGGGGGTACTTGTTCTCACCCACCAGGAGTCAGATATGAAACAGGGCCATTTCATTCCTCAGGTTTACACATAGCCCAATAACATTATCATGTAACAGAAGCAGCTACTTGAGACTAGAGTCAGACAGCTGAGAATAAAGAGAAGTTACATAATCATTACATTCTGTGAAACCCAAAATAATTTAGAGTAATTGTTATAGGTAGGATTTAGAAGTTGGTTTAAGAGTAAGAACAAGAATATGAATTCAATAAAAGGCAGGAAGGTTGGGAGTTATCATATGGAGAAAATACATTTGATCAGTCCTGCAAGCTCCCAATTGTGTATAACCCTAATACAGCACAGTGTAAGCCAAGTCAGCAGCAGCTGGTACATAACAATATCCACAAATTAAAATGATCCGTACAAAAAGGACCTGATTCTGTGAATAACACTGGACACACACATTGCAAAGGTTGTCACTGTATTTACTGAGCGAGGATTAGACTCAATTAAAAATTGAAAGGTGAGAATGGGAAAACAAGAAAAACAAAGCAGGAAACACAGAGCATCCATATATCCAGCTGAAATGATCCAGACAAATTTTAAGTCTGTAAGGAACTGTATGCCCCATCAGTCTTTCTCGTGCAAAAACAAGTACTGAATCAAACCAGATAAACTCATTTTTATTCTGATCGAAATCATAAGTGGAAAAAATGTAAAGGACAAGACCTTTTCAGGTATTTGACATAAACTGTTACCAGACTAAACAGGGTTGTCCCTCCATCAGGTTTCCTCCCCAGTACACAGAACTGATCTATCTCAATAGATTCTGCAAATAATACTGGAGCAAGAATAAGTTAGTGATTTATGACACCACATTAAAATTCTGAAGTGTCATGAGATACCCTGTTAGGATTTCTGAAAACACATCTCAGCCTCTTGCAGCTGGTAAAGAAATCTAAGCGTGGATATCCTTTGTACTTGAAGCTCAAGGCAATTAGCCTTTCAATTTGGCTGGCTAATTTAGTTTTAAACAGAGTTGTGCTTTCAGAGGAGCTACAAAGAAGTATTATACATAGTACAGCGCTGTAGGTGAGAATGTGCAAATCTTTACTCAAATGAAATAAGCTTCGGTTATCCTAATGAATTAGTGATGGTTACATGATGCATTCTTTTCCTGAGTGCTGGTCTAAACTTTTGCAATGCCCATTCCTAATTAGTTTGCACTTCAAAGAACTACTGTGCTGGAAATGTAATTAGACTGCCTTGCCTCTGTGGATCTGTGCCAGGTAAGCAAAAAAGAAAACGTATTTTAACAACTTACATATGGGCAAAGAGAATTTTCTCCTTTAGCCTTTGGAAATAATCAAATGAGTTGCTGAAGATATGGGAACAAATACCAAAATTGACTGGCTTTCTATATTGTTACATTTACAAAAAGGTTCATTCAGACAGCTGGGAGAAGGGAGGGGAGAGAGAGACCCAGGACCTAGCCTTGTGCTGCAGTTCTCCAATGGAGAAAAACTATCTATGCAATGAACTACTCAAGTCTCCATGCACACCTTAGGATCTGTGGTCTTGCACGGAGCAACTATGATTCCCTCCTTTCCCATCTCTGCCATAAAACATTTACACACATCTCCCAAAAGAAAAAAATCCCAACCCCAAAAAATACACAAACCAACTTTGAATACCTCGAGAGCATTATTTAAAAGAAATTTACTAGAGCTGTTTTTCACAAGTCTTATGACCTTTCTTGTATTTTTAGAGAGTATTTCCCAAACACAGATAACTACCAAGAGGCATATGGTTTGCACCATCTGGGCAACAAGTTCTTTTGGGATACCGCGGTGAACAGCATATGCATAGTGCCTTGTGCACAGTATCCTACAGAGTTAAAAAAAGCACTGGAGACTACTTTGAAGCCAACCTTGAAAAATCCCCCATATGTTTAAGGGACTTGTTTTGTTTCAGAAGATGTGTTCCTCTTTCTTTCAGTACAAACTCAAACAGAGAACTGCCATGTTTAATCTTCATCTTGTTCTGAAATTCCTCAAGGAGGCATCATATTCTGCAACATCTCCACCTGTCAAACTATTTATTACCCATTCATCCATATCTGATCAACTCTTGGTTATGTCTTTCATCTCTGCTTACAAAATACATGGAATGGCTTTATTCGAAGTTACAGTAAAAATTGGATGGTTCAGAAAAATAAGCACAAATTTTATTTCTTAAGATGGATTAAGAATAATCAATTAGTCACAGTACACACACCGAACTGGCTAAGTAATTTTTAGCTTTAATTTTGACACTAGTTTATCAATACAAAGAGGAATAGAAACTCAGCTTAATTTCACTGTGCATGAAAAGTTTTGAATAGTGTAATATGACAAATTGCTGACAGCCTCTTCACTAACACATTTTAGAGCACTTAACATTTGAAGGAGATTCTCTTCAAACTATAAAAACAGATGGTTTCACAACACAAACATTAGCTGTTCAGCACAAGGTAATTCAGAAAAATGGAAACATTCAAGTAGCTGGTGTTTTGCTTTGCTAGCCTTGAAAATTCTCATATTAAAGAAGCCTAAATTAGACCTACTGCACTAGACAGTGAGCGCTGCTAAATTGGAGTAAATAAAATGACTCTCAGTGTGGGTTATCACTGGCTGCTGTTGCATGTGCCAATATCTGTAGTTAGCTGTAATTAAAAGGTTGATCCTTTTCTCTGTAGCACCCACACTTACAGATTTCTGGCACTCTTAGCATTAACAAGAATACAAGAATCTATTTACACATCAGTTTATTTTCTGAAGAGATATAGCCTCACCTGACATAACATATCAGACTGCTGCCAAGCAGGCTAACCAAGTTTGGAGTCCAGACAGCTACCCTGGATTATGCTTCAAGACGAGCAGAGAGTTTTCCAGAATTATCATAATACTATTTTGCTTGATGAACCATTTGACAAGTTGGTGCCTTCTACTCAGCAATATGTCATTAAACCATTGCTTACCTTCAGTTAACTTGCACTCTAAGCAATCCTAGTTAATTACAGAAGAATATTTAAATGCCAAAAGTGTCCAACATATGGTTTAGATGTCACTTTAGACATTTGCCCTCCCCTACCACATGCAGAAAGAAACCTATCAGAAAGAATAGACCTTCCAGGAAAATGGCTACTCAGCTCCCTTAGCTTTCTCTGCAAGAAGTCTTCTGAATAAATCGATATAATGATCCCTATATTCACATTGGCATCCCTAGTATGACATCTGCAACAAATTCAATCAGGTACCACATGGTCTAATCTGTGTTTTAGTGTCCCCCTAAAAAAACTCCATTTCATACCAGCCATCACTGATTGTCTGTATTTAATCCCATTTTCATTCTGTTTCATCCAGGACCTCAAGTTTCCTGTTAAAGACCTAAATCCCAAATACATTGCATTTGTAATGTAACACCCAGGAAGAAGAAAAAAACAAACCACAAAAATAGAGAGACTTATATTAGTTCTTTCTTGGACATCGACAGGACCAAACACGCCCAAATGCCAAACAGACAGGGGAAAAAAAAAAAGAGTTTAAAACTAAGATACTTTAATAGGTTGAATATGAAAATAATGTAATACAAGTTACATTAACAGCAAATCCTCAATATTAAAAAACTATATTTTTCTAAGTAGAAACTAGCAAAGTGAGTTTTCTTATGTATATTTTCAAATTTTCCCATTTTCACAATCTGCTTTCTTGAGATCAGGGAACTGTCTTAGTAATTATTTAATAAAGAAATTGAATGATATTGCCTCTAAGAAACAAAGTTGTTAGGTTAGGATTTTTATTTTTAACTTTCAAAGTATTGGATCCAAGTACTATTTAAATCAAAGGACTCCTTGTATTTCTCCGTAGAAAACACTGAATAACAACATTAATTAAGTGTATCTCCATCAGATTTTACGACTTGGAAGAGCTGTACACAAACCTATAAAGGGAAAATCCTATAGAGGATATAGTTTGAACCTATGTTCAACAATAAAAGGACTACAGAAAATAAATACAGGGATTTAAAGAACAAATTATTTTTATACATTTAAGAAGCTTAAGATAACTTAAAGCCAACTGCAAAACAAATGGGTTTTAACTATTTGGACAACTGATTCAAGATGTAAGGTACTTCTAGTGAAGCAACTATTTTATCTATAAAAAAGTTGTTCATGGCATAAACTTGCAAAAATAAAGATTAAAACCTTCTGAAATAATCTGAGGTTCCTACAGGGCATTTGTACCTGGCTGTTCCTTTATCTTGCTTGAGCATTATCACATTTGAAGAGTAAATCAATCTTTGGTCTCAGGAAGTAAAAATAATTTCCTACCTTCTTAAAAGTATCAAGAATTCATCCCAGCATAAAAGGAAGCCAAAACAGAAAGTCAGGCCTAGTAGATGACTGTCTTGTTCTTACATCTGACAATGCTGGGAGCTGAATATAAGTTGTACTGGAAGTCATTAATTCAGGATAAAGCCTGGTAATGCTGTGAAAGCACTCTTGGACACAAGAACTTTGATGATTGTGTGAAAATAATAGCTGGGCTAGAACAAAGAACACGCCATATTCGGAAAAAAAAGTGAGACTGAGATCTATCAGCTTGATTGGAAGCATGAGGAATACAAAGAACAGAAAACTGCAAGCATGATCAGTGGCAGTGAATGTAAATCTTAAAGCGCTCATAAAAAAGATGGTCCCAGATTAGTCATCATTCATAAGATACTGTCATAGTCTATGTAAACAACTGATTCTCTTTTGGAACTGAAAAAAAATATTAAAAACAATGTTGCCTTATAGTATAAAGGGACAACACATCTGCTTTGTCTTATTAATTACTGAAGTTTTGTGATCAAGTTATAAGAATATTACCCAACTGGTCATGATAGACCATAAGAATAGTGGATCACCTAGTCTGAAACCCACTTGCAGGCAGGCCAGGTTAAATTTAGCACTGACATGACCCTTCACTTGCCCTTTTCACCGTTTAAAGGAACCACAACTAAGCATATTTTGGGCCGACACTGAACCCAAGAGATGTCTGGTGAAGTTGAAGATACAGCCACTCCCTAACTCACAGACCATGCACAGACCTCTCCTAAACTTGAGCTGTCAGTCACCTCAGGCTTTAAGTGACTGTTGCATGCAAAACCCATTCTGAATACTTGTCTTATTCCACATTAAAAAACATACTTCCATTCATAAAAAACTAGAGCCAGCCTTTTGCGAGTTTTGCTGACATTAGACACTTTGATCCAGAAATAAGGCATGCATGTGCTTCCATGCTGTAAATAATCCACACTGCTCTCCACTCAATTAAGAGCCACAAGAATGAATGTGTTTGCTCATACAAATTTGGAAGAGACTCTTCATTTCCAGCCAGGGCAACCATATTATTACTTTAATCTAATCTGGGTTTTATAAACTTTTGGACCTAACTCACTTTTACATTTTAAGCTGAAGGTAGTACCAGAACTAAGAACTCACATGGCAGATTGTTTGGGTTTCTTTCTTTTTATTATTCATTTGTATAAAATCAGTATACTATTTGCATATCATACTTAATAGTTAAAAATACTCAGGTAATATATTGCTTTACCATAAAACCTTCACACTAAAGGTCCATCAGCAATTCCAGAACCACTAATCTGCATAAACTTGTTAAGCCCTGCACTCTCATATATATTCTACACCCAGTATTCAGGAGGCATTAAAAAAAAAAGAGTAGCCAAGTCAGCTATTTGAATCGCTAAAGCAGATGTCACTCCCTTAAACTGTTGTTTTGTAGAGCTCTGAAGACCCCAACAAAAGAAGGGCATGGACCTGCTGGAGAAAGTCCAGAGGGGGTGGGTCATAAAGACGATTAGAAGACTGAAGAACCTCTCCTATGATGGGAGGCTGAGAGAGCTGGGATTGTTCGGCCTGGAGAAGGAGAAGACTCCAGGAAGACCTTAGAGCACCTTCCAGCAGCTGAAAAGGCTCTGAGAGAGCTGGAGAGGGACATATCCTGGTGAGAGGATATGGAGTGACAGGACAAGAGGTAATGGCTTCAAACTGAAACAAGGTAGATCTAGATTACATAATAGAAAGAAATTCTTCGCTATGGGGTTGGTGAAACACAGGAACAGGTTGCCCAGAGAAGCTGTGGATGCCCCATCCCTGGTAGTGTTGAAGATCAGGTTGGATGAGGCCCTGAGCAACCTTGTCTCATGGAAAGTGCCCCTGTGCATGTCAGGATGTTGGAGTTGGATGGTCTTTAAGGTCCCTTCCAACCCAAACCATTCTGTGATTCTACGATACCTACTTCAGCTGGTATACATACCAGCTAAGTGTGAGCAAAATAATAACACAAACCAAAATGGATGTTGTAACTGCAGTAGGAATCAAGTTGCATGATAGATGCACAGATGCTTTCGAAGATGTTGGTACTTGATACAACTCAGAGTTTCCCAGAAGGCCAGCTTTACTGTCTAAAATACTCTACATAAGGAACCTGTCACATGAATGACAAGCAGCCCTTCCAAAATACCAGATCTAAATAACATTTCTCAAAGCACTTCTGTTCAGGAAAGAAGCTTAGTGCACAGAGCCAGGAATAGAGAAGAAGAGGGAAGTAGCCTGTGAATATCCTCATGGTTCAGACTTCTGTCTGTGCATCTCACCTGAGGGACAAGGGGAAATATGAGTAGAGGAGGGCCAGGAGACATGCATTTCCATTCCTGTACCTGGAACAAAGCTATGGGGTGTTTTTTGCAAGCAATTTCACACCTTTTTCTCCAAACTGTCCCTTCCATTTCCCCATCAACTCAGAGTACACTGTCAGAACAAGAGTATGCTTCATACTGTGCATTTGTGCTCATTGTCAACATTGGTTATGATGTGTATGAGGCATCTAAATATTACTGCTGACACAGTAGCTAAGGGAGTAAAATTTTTAGCACAAAAGCAGTGACAAAGACTAAAGGTCTGTCAAGATAAGAGCCATTCAAGTTTACCACCAAAATGAATAAATTATGGAAGATTCAATTTACACCCACCCATATTCCGGAGATAAAGCCAAGGCACACAATTCATCTTTTGCTGATTACTGCATAAAGTGTGCTTCTCATGGTGGTGACGGCATACCAACTGCCACGTTAACAAGCAGTGCCTTCCTTCAGACATTTACAAACATCAGAATGCTTATTCATGACAGTCCCACATATCATCTGCCATCCCAGATGGTGACTGGTGGGATGCTGATTTTGTCCTAAGGCAGTTACCACCCACCAAGATAGTATATGCAGGGCTAAATAAAAAGCATGTGCCATCTGCTGTCAAGTTTAGAAGATTTGTTGAGACCTACTAGATTAGTTTAAGTTTATTTTAGATCACACAAGTCAGGAGGATATAGCTCTCTAACTGCCCAATAAAATAAGAGCGAGTTGCACTGTAGAAGACACGCAGTAAATTTATCTGCTAGTTCCACCTACCGACCTGGGAGCAGCTAAGGATTCTCACTGTGATCAGTGGCAAAAGGCCCATATGACCCACAAATTCAGAGGGAACCTGAGACCAAGAAACAGATCTGCAGAACTTACAGTTTTCCTTGGCCTGAAAAGAAATTTTACAAATTTTCTTTCTTGCCAGGAGGATGTTTTTCCTGCCTCCTTTTCTAGTGATCTGTCTACTGTTATAATTTTGATTGCTGGTCCTCTGTCAATTCTTGCCCAGTTCCAATTTTTTTCCTGCCCTCTCTGTAGAGTCTTCTTATCCTCCTGCTCATGCGCTGACATATTATATATACATAGAAGAAAGAAAAGACAATTTAAAAGCATAACTGGTATGATATCTTCTGTATGTTTCACAATTAGCATAAACTCACTTCATCTGGCATATCCATTTATAGATGGTTAATAGAAAATACAGCTGTTTCCCCAATACCAACTGCTAGGAGCTCAAAATAATTCTGTGCATTCTTTTTAAATTATCTAATTAAACTTCTTTTTGTACATTGATAAATATCTAAAGCAAGCAGAGAAAAAAGAAAAATATTTTGACAGAAGCATTTTTCCAATCTCTTTAAATCACCAGGTACATGAAAACCTTTCACAGGCAGGGAATTAACCCTTGCACAAGTATTAATGTTACATCACTCTCTGCTTGGATGAAAAAAGCATTGCTTAAGCTGAACCCTTAAGAAGTAAAATTTCAAAATATGGACAAATTGCCTTTAAATCATTAACATCAGAAGAACAGGACACAAAGGAGAGAGATCATAAAGGTCTGTACTGCACAGGAATGAGGGAGAGGGGTTGCAGGGGTCTCTGCAGGGGCCCAACACTGTCAGAGTCCCCTGCACTACAGCCCACACATCAGCAGAGATCCTCCAGGAAACCTGGCAGCAAATGCTCAAGGAAGGTTCCTCCAGTGCATCACTTCCTCCATCATTCAGACCATGAAAAGGCAGAGGAACTGAATACATCAGTCAACTGCAAATGACAGCTTAGCTCCTGAGGAAAAGGAAAGACTATCTAAGGAAAAAAAAAAAAAAAAAAAAAAAAAAAAAAAAAAAAAAAAAAAACCACAAACCTGGAAAACTACAGGACATGCAGCCAGAGGCAATGAGGGGCAACAAGGTAGTCTTTCCAAGCTCCTTAATCATGTTTGCTTACCCTTCATTAAATGAGTGTTTGTAGAACTGTCAGTTTTTTTAAATCATTCCAGATTGCTTCCTCCACTGCAGAGTTCACTAATCCGTGCATCCCAGTGCAGCTCTCTGTAGAACATATGACTTTATTAAATGGCTAGGTAATCATAAATGCATTTAAAACTCAATACCAGTTATTTAAGACAAAAAGATCTGACTTCAAATTATACAAGTTGCAGTCTTGTGCTGCCATCCTGCACAGAATACAAAGCTGGCACCTGCTCATGAGTATAAACATCATTCCACCTGTCATTTTACAACTATGTATTTGAAGTCTTCAGAGAAATTCATGCCTACAGCTCCCCTAAAAAGTGAAAAAAGTCATTTTGCAAAGGGATAAACTTCTGATGATGGCAGTCATACAGAAAATTGGCCGTTAATCTCCTCTGAATAAATATAACCCCTAGGAAGATGAAAGCATGTGCAGAATATATATTTTTTTGCACTAGAAAATGCTGAGGTGCACAATGAGAAGCTTTTACTTAAGCATTTTCAGCTCAAGTTATCTTTCAGAAGCCCATTTTATTCTCAGGAGATATTTCTCTCCAGTCATTCACTTTTCAAAGCCCTTTGCAACTTTAAGATTGCAGTAAAGCTGACTTTTATACCTTATTTCAGTAGCTCTCTCCCTTGTCCAAGCTGCCACATTCCCTGGAGACACTTGGTAGTTTTAAATTTTCTCAACATTTTATAAATAAAGAAATTTTTTTAAATCCATTATTTTTTTGATGTGCAGACAGTCGACTTCATAACACAAAACATCCTTGTGATAAAAGATTCTTCTATTAAATCCTCCAATTAATGAAGACCTTTCTCTCTCACTCTGGTTCACCTAGTTGATCTGTGCTCAAGTCCTTTGCTGAACAACTGATAATTGAACTCAGTTTCTGTTAGACAGTTTTAAACATACTTAAAAGACAGACTTAGCCTTAAAAGACTCAGCAGGTTAAATATGCCTCCTGTGTTGACATCACAAGCATGAGGTTTTGAAACACGAAACATGTGGAAAGGTTCACTTAGTAAAATCCAATTTATCAATGCGATGTCACCTTTGCTTATGATACTCCACTCACAAATTCAGGGCAGCTAGATCTCAGAATTATATCTTGCAGTATTAGGCATTTTTCTTAAGCCTGGGTCATGCAGTCATAAAAATCCCCAGGAACTCTAGCTTTTAAAATATCCTTCTAATCCTGGCAGAGCTGACTGAAAACATGAACCCTAAAGGCTCAAAAACTAGAAGGGAATTAAAGAGAAACCAATTTCAATTTTCATTCTATATCTGAGATGACTTTTGAATGTTCAGAGCTGACTATGTTTAGGCAGGAGCATTTATCTTCTCTTAGCCATTCACTTGATCAAGGTCTGGACTGCTACTGTAAGAAACATAAGACAGAAACACTGTAAGAAACATAAGACTTAAAAAACCAAAACCCAAACAAAAGCAAACCTAAATTCAGTCCTCATGTACTCCCTCCAGGACAAACTCTGAACAATCAGGCGTGTATTCAGTCATACAGTCCAAGCACTGATTCTGGGTCAGCCCTGGCTGATGGTTTAATTTCTCTTTCCCTGCTGTGTAGAGTCCATAAATCCATCAGAAAGCAAGTGTTTTGTCTTCCCCTGTGTTCCCACAACCTCCCCATTTTTACAAGTGACAAGACACGGGGTAATGACATTAAACTGAAAGAGGGTATATTTTTTAGTTTATTATAACTAATTGAACTACTTCACTGTGAGCGTGGGGAGACACCGGCACAGGTTGCCCAGAGAAGCTGTGGTGCCCCATCCCTGGAAGCATTCAAGAACAGGTTGGATGGGGCTCTGAGTAACTTGATCTGGGGGAAGGTGTCCCTGCCCACAGCAGGGGGTTGGGACTAGATGACTTTTAAGGTCCCTTCCAATCCAAAACACTCTGTGATAATATAATTCCTTTATTTCCCAAGACTAAGGAAGTCTCCCCAGAACAAAACAGAATCTCCTTTTCCCTGACCAGAACTCTCCTCTGCACCCATGTCAGTCTGAAATTAGCCCAGATTTAATTAAATCAGTTTCCTGAACTCCAGATGGGTGCTCATCAGTTTTGCAACTGCAGCATTAATGCTCCCTTATCCCCGAAAAGCAGGAAGGTTAGGAATCACTAGTTCATTTTACAAAATTCTGCTAAACAATATACAAATCAAAATTTTACTTAATTATGCTTCATTAGGCATGGTAATTAAGTGAGAGTCCTCAGCTATTATAATTAATTCAGTTTATGCTAAATGGCCAATTCAATTGTTAGGCCAAATTGTCAATTAAATGCCACATTATTATTTTTAAGTATTTATCGGTTCTTAGGTAATAAATGAATGAAGAAAGCCCAGTTCAAGTGTCAGCAGAATCAGTTTCATCTTCCATAACAGTAGTTTTTCTCTAGGAAAGCAACTAGAGTTCAGAGATATCACTAAATATCCTTACAAAGGAATGGATATTAAGGACTTAGTTTCTTTACCAGGCAGTTTTCCTAACTGCATTTTAAAAATCTAAAGAAAATCCAAAGGAAAAGTTCCATATCTATTTATAGCATTAGGTGTGTCTACATCAAAAGGACAAAACATGACCTAGGTACTAATGACTCCATTTTTTTCTCTCAAAACAACCTGTAGGGACAGTACACAGGCTGATCTAATGCCTGCTCCTGGCACAAGGGTATATCTTATCTAGATTATCTAAATAAATCCTGAATAACAATAGAGGAATGGTTTTATCACACACAATTTTCAGATACAAAGACCCACAAGATGAAAGAGTACCATTCTGAACTATTTTTCATGTGCCTATTTAGACTGTAAACAATAATTAAGTACCACTTCATCTGGTCTATTGTTGACCTTCCAAAATGAGACAGATGGACCAGGAAACCACAAAGCTAAATTATTTTCTTTGAAGATATTCATCTGATTTCTTAAATGAACATGCTTATTTCAGGGCAAGAACAAATTTGGGGAGGAAATTTGAGAGAATGTGAAACTTTCCCACTGAAGTTCTTATTGCAACAACAAGCCCCAAAAAGGTAGTATTGCCCCAAAACTGAAATCATTAATAAATACAGTCTGCCTACCTGTTTCATTTCACATTCTAAATAATGTTACATTGTGGTCCTAAACAGCTTCCACTTCTCACTCTTAGGATATCATAATGTCATTTTTTATGCAATGCACTTTCCATTTTTAAACTACATATAGGCACTCTGAAATAAAAAAAACACTACACAAATTCATATAATTTATTATCAGTGATAAGCTTTAGGCATTAACATCAGTAAGGCTTCTGGAAATAAGTTCATATGGAACACCAGTTTGCCTTTTTTAATACTTAACAAGATTTCATACGATGTTCATAAAAGACATGAAAAGAAAGGACATGAGCTGAATTTCCTAAACCAAGTCAGTCTAACAAATTTACACTAGCATACTACAGAACACTGAAATAAATAACTGCAATTTCTTCAAAGTAAAATGCAGAAAAATTGTAATGAACTCACTGAAAGTAGAAAAGCAATCTAATCAAAGAAAGCTGTGTGGAATAGCTATATTTTATACAGGAAAATTAAGTTATATTTCAAAGTAATTGTTGTGCAAGAGAAATAGGAACAAATAAATCGGTGTCCTAAAACTCTGTCAGTGACTGAACTCATTTGGGAACTACAGCTGTTGCGCTTTAGAGATTTGGATTAAAATCCATCATTATCTTTGAGTTAATACTCTTTCATCGACCAATCAGCAGTCATATGGTGTTTACCAACCCTGGTCACTTAACCCACTTGAATGGCCTTTGTGCTATAATTTGTACTTCAATACAATCAGATTACTCCTAATCTAAATGATTTGTGTCCTTTATGGGACAGATAAACACTAATCCCAAAGTTCCTAAAACATAGCAAGTTTAAACAGGGCCAGTATGGCATACATTATTTGCCATTTTAATACAGTATTTCATTCAAGCTGGGAAACACTTGATTTGATCATATTGACCCTGTGTTTTAGATACTCGTTACAAATTTCTTATACAAACAAAGAAGAAAGATTTATTAGCAGACACCACCACTCAGAAAAATCAACAGCAAAATAATCAATATACCAATACATAGATACAACTTTTTGATTAAATTATTTCACAGGAAAAATATTTACTTTTTAAAAGAAGAGTAAGCAAAGAGGAACACTTTAAAACTCATTTTTCAGTAAGGAGTTACATGTACAGTAATGGCTCACAGTCTCCAAGTATCAATTTTAGAAGTCTTCTTCAGTAGTTAAAGTGTCCTCAATCATTCCTGTTCTTCAGTTAATCTTGGGTGATGCTTGGAAGCAATTGTGCTCCAGTGCAAGTCTAGCATCTAATTACATTTAGCAGTAATATGCTTAGGCTCTGATCTCACAAATGCTTCTGCACAGGTGGATCAGTGAGCATGCCACCATCTCCCTAGAGAAGGAGGGACCCACGCATGTATGGTTGGACATAAGTACATCAATCTATCTGTACTTCAAAACATGCCAGAGTTGGGAATGAAAATAGTTGAATAGTTCAATAATAACCTCATGGTGAGAGCAAGTATGTAAACAGCTTTGTATATAAAAGTATTATCAGTGTCATCATTTTACAGTCACATATTTACCAACATAAATATTTTTTACCTAGAAAAATGCCAACTCCCTACAAAACATACCACTATGTGAAATAGAACTGATCATATTCAATATTAAGCTGGGGCCACTCAGAATTGGACAAAATATTCCCAAAGAAAAATTAAGATGCTGGATGATCTTAATACCATCTGTAGATATTAATTTACATGAATTAACTTACATGTTTACTTGAAACACCTCAACACTGATGCTTGTATTTCATGTTAAGTAAAACTCCTTCTAGTTTAGGACATTAACTAGGCAAAAGTTCACTTTCTTATGGTGCTTTCATTCACAGGCAGGGCTGTTCTCAGTAGGTGACCTCAGCCTACCTTGTGGTGATGAGTGAGCTCTCTCACACACACACACACAAAAAGAATCAGAAACAATCACCACCGCCAAAATTCTGGTTTAAAACAGAGTCACAGGCTGACACAAAAACCTTTCAAAAGCCTCCATCCATATTTGAGAGGAGTGAGAACATAGGCAAAACACAGGGCATGAGGGGCGTTGCACTATGAAATTTTCCATTCTGGCTGCAAGTGCTTCCAGGATTATTCAGTGAATGCCATGTATACTCCTTACTCTACTCTGAAAATAGCCCTTGTGATGTTCCTTGTATTTTGAGCAAGATCTCCATTATACATTACAAAACAGCCTCCTTGAACAGTCCAGCAGAAACCACAGCTTCTTTGAGATTTCCCAGAAGTTGCAACAATTTCAGAAGTGCTGGGAAAGCTTCTATAATTCATGTCTGAAATTATAACCTAACACACTACCAGATACAGAGGACTCAGCTAGCTTTCCAGAAGCATAATCCTTGTTTTCCACTAATTTCTCAAACTCTACCAGAACCTCATAAAGTTGCATATTTCCTTGAATACTGTATTTGTGTTTAACTGCAAAAATGAAGTAAGCACAAACTGCAATTGTAAAATAGCAAAGGCCATTTTCTCTTTTACTGACATTTAAAAGGACTATATGAGAGTCCAAAAGCCAAATGCAACAATGACTTGCACAGTTAGAGCCACTGTGAGTGCTTAGAGAGGAGTGCAAAGAGGGGGAGTGTTGAGTATTTTCCCCAGATACCTAAAAATTCCTGGACCAGCTGTCCCAAAGCCTTCGGGTTCCAGAAGAGACTGTGAAGTCCAGAAACACTGAATGAAATTTTATGGATGTGAGAAAGTAACAAAATATTTGAAGGAAGAACTTGTAAATTCTACAAATCCTTCATTAATCAATAAATGCCGGGCAATAGCAAAACATTTCTCTGTGAGAACCCCGGAATTTATGTCAGAAACCATATTCCCCATCATGGGAGGAGGTAATAGCCTTCACTTACACACTCAGTAGTTCATATATAAACTGAAAATGTACCACACAGTTCTTGCAGATTAATAACAGCAAGTCCAAACTTCACAAGAGGAAAAAAAATAAGAAGAAAAAAAAGAAAGAGAAAGAGAGAGGGAAAGAGGAAAGGGAAAGGTACCTACAAAATTCTAAGGGGCAAACCCCAGCCCTCAGATGCAAGCCAGGAAAGGTTCTAGCCTTTGTGGGTGCATATAGATAGGACCACAAGCTAAATAAGGAATGGTCACTTCCTGAAATATGTAGGAAATGGATGTAGAAGACAACAGATTCAGAAATAAATGTGTGTTTGTGTCAGACATAGGTGCCAGAAACATACCTGTGATGTTACTGTACTCTTGGCAGAAGGTGGCAATTCTTTAACATTTACCATGCAGCTGCACAGTTTATTTGGTTTTGGGGTTTTTGTTGGGTTTTGTTTGTTTGTTTGTTTATTTTGTTTTGTTTTTTTTTAAAAAGGGCTTCATTCTGCTCCTATATTTCAGAGGGTTTCCCACAGTAATTACTGAAAGCTGCTGCCCCAAATAGAAACCAAATTGTTTCTGGAGATCCAAAGAACGCTGAAGGCAGTTCATTTCTCTGATATCCCTGATTCTTTTCCCCTTTCCATTACAGAAGACATACTTAGACCACTTAAACTATTAAGAATCCAGAATTAACTCATTTGAATTTATAGTATTGGAATTAGGAAAATCAGAAACCCTATATTAAAGATATAGGCAATAGTTTCACATATTTGTCTGTAAAGACAAATATCTGAAACTAACAGAAGCACAACTAGAGAAACTTCAGGTGTAAGCATAATACAGCAAAAATCAACATTTTCTACAAAATTTATTTGTATGGTCAGGGTAGCCATTTGGGAAAAAAGAAAAAACAACCTTCCCAAAACGCCTTAGCTAAGAGAAAACAGTAGGCCACTAAGGGTTTTACAGTCGAAATCATATCACACTGAAGCACTATTTCTCTAGGATCAGGAAAAAGTTAGATTCCAAATATGTCAAACAGCTGCACTAAACTCAGTTTGAGCAAGAAAGATTACATCTGCATTTCTTACCTTACCTGCTATTTTTTATGCTTTATGGAAGAGCCACATTCCCTCCTCACTCCAATGAGTTGTATATGTGACAAGGAGGCAAACAACTCTAAGTCATAGCAACGTGGAATTGCCATAATAAATGAGGAGACAGTTTCTTCTTCCGCAGCACAACTATTCCCCTACCTCCAGGAAACCATTAAACAACCAGAGGTGTGAACCCATTGCAGCTTTCTGCTTCATTAAGTCATATATCATTTTTACATTGGAGTCATGAAGCTATAAATCATGTGAGACAGAATGAGAGCTAATTAAAGAGTCAGCTAAGCATAAAATTTTGCATTGTTGCAAATCAGAGAACTCCAAAATTGACCCTGCTTTGCATAATATATTGCAAAATATTAAAAAATGTTTCCAGCAGATAGGTATTTTCTCTAAGAGCTGAGGATTGCTACCTGAAAAACATCAATATTTAATTTCCTAGCAGGGAAGCCCCATGAAATCCTGACTCACCCCCCCATCTTTTTTTTTTTTTTAAATAACAAATCATTCTGCCTTGTATTGCAGTGCAGGCTTGTATACAGTCTTTAAACTTACTTAACTCTTTTTCTAATTAAGATCAACTTCTATGCTTCTGAAGACAGAAATTTACAACCCTGGAAATCTCTACATACAGTAAGGCAAAGTATTAATCAAATGTATCTAAATCTAGCCCTTAAACTTCAGTGCAAACACTTCAGGCTATTTACAAAATTCCTTTGTCAATAAGGCAATACTCATTTGAGGGAAAAAAAAATCAATCCATTTCCTGATACAAGACTTCCCAGTCAATGCAATTATATCAGAAAAGCTCTTTGAAGGGTTAGAGGTAAATCTGATGCAGACATGTTAAATGACATATATATCTCACAACCCAACAGGGCTTTTAAGTATGCATAATATTACTGTGACACATAGAGCATCCATTAGTAAGTGAGAAACTTGTTACACCAAGGCCATATAAAAACAGAGCACAAGGATGATCCTGTAATGCCAAGGGGCTTTTTCTCTAAAAGATTTTTAATTGGACAGATATATGGAGATATATGTTCAACTCCCATTCTTTCTGCACCTTCTTTTTAGAGATCTAATAATTGTAGCTACTAAAGCAATTCATCAAATACAAGAGAACCAATCTCAGAGTAATCATTGCCAATATAAATTTCTTTTAAAAATATACATATTCATCAGTCTCAATGTGTATCTGCAAGGAATAGCCAAGTGCTTACATAGTAGTCTTATACTCTGTGTTCCCAACTGTGACTTCCCACTAAATACGCTCAAAAAAAGGAAGAACAAATGTTTTTGTGCTGTAAATTACACCCAAGTTTGACAAGCAATCTTTATTTTTAAAGATCATTCTTCTTTTTTTCTATTAAATAAAAAAAGAAAAAAAGGGTGTGTAAATTTATTAAACTAAACTTTACTTCAGACTTCACTGACTGGAAAAGGGGCCCAATTTTTTTTTTTTTTTTTTTTTTAATGGGGCATCATCCATAAAGTGATTCATATTTTACTGGGATATTCCAAGAAATTCTCTGAGTTGCTGGCCACTCTTGAAATTTGTTGCATTAGGCTGCAATCAAGAAGGGGCATATGGGTAAAATACATAACTAGGACAAATACTAAGTTCAACAAGCTGACACAGGGGTCAAGAAATTAGAAGAGCTGAGAAACATAGCTGCTGAAAGACCAAAGACTGAGGCATTCCAGTTGGCTGAGAGGACAACAAAGAGGCAGGTACAGAGGATGCTCAGAAGTGACAGGGACCAGGCAGGGCTGCTTGCTGTCAGCCCACAAAAGCCACAGCTCACACTCTTGCAACCTGAAAGAGCCAATGCAATCTCAAGTAAGTTTTTAATATTAATTCCTAATTCTGAAAAGAATTTGGCAGCACTTTGACAAGTGAATTAAGTTCTGCCTATGGAAAAACATGAAATACAAATCCTAGTAACAAGCATTTTAGAGAGATTCTGACAATCCTTAAAGAGCAGCAGTGCCAAGTTTTATAAACTAGCTCGTTTGGAAATTCAAGCTGAAATGATCCTTTTAAACAACATAAAGTACTTCTCTGTCCCAAACCCAGCTACTTCAACCTTATGAGAAATTTTAAAATAAATCAGCTTTTTTCAACAAGTCATTGACATGAAAGAAATTTGAAGGTTCTCACAAGATGGAAGAAGCCATGCGATAGTAGCAACAATAAATGACAGGAACAGATTCAAGAAAATATATGTATGGTAAAAAGATACGTAATCAGAAACAATCGAAACTTTGATTTGGTGTTACAAAAAATGTGATCTCATGTGAAAACATGAGCCACTCCATCATGTTGATATTACAAAGGCATTTATATGCTAGAACCACACAAAAGCAAACTGCCAAGCCCCCATGCTCAGCATGAAACACAATGTTGGCTCCTAACTGCCTGTGCCAATTCCCATAATTATCACAACCACATGGCAAAACAGCCCTCTGATCAACCGTGTGAGGCAGGAAGCAGCCGTGGTGCTGCATGGAGAGATTACAAACCCCACAGGCTCCTGTCAGCCACAGGCTCCCTGCAGCCCCTCTACCTTGTGTCCTCCGGGGTTTAACGCCAGTGTATGCTTCGCTTATTTTTAGACATTCACCAAATCAGGCCAGTATAAATCTTCCCCTCTGAACAAGAAGGAAGTCCTATCCTTGCTCAAGATCTAGATGTTCAACTTTAGGAAAAAAAAGTCAGATCCTGTCTTGACAAACTGTGATACAGAAACTTGATCAATATTCCAATTTACAGTGAAGAAAAAAAAGGTGAGAAGCTTCTGAGAACTAAAATAACACGTAAGAGAGGTCCATGGGGTTCCTTCAATGGAACAGTTTTTCCAGATCTTTTACAGTGCAACAACATGCCATCACCAAGTTATATGCAGAAATATTGGCTAATGTAAATTCACTGAAAGTGGTAAAAAACAGAATTACACCACACCTGTTTTGTCAACCTCTCACTGCCCCAACATATTTCAGTTACATAATAGATTGTAATTATGATGGGGACAATTGAAACTCAATAAATCTACCAACATAATTGACAATATAACCAAACTACAAAGTTGACAACATAACTAGATATTGACATTACTTCTGTCAAAATTTGTTATTACTGATCATCAATGCAAATTCCTCCAATGCTGAAGTTTGTAAATCTCCATTGTCTGGTTTCTTAAGCTGTTTTTGCAACATTCATGAGATTGTGAGACTAACCCACATGCCAAAGAAAGACAGCAGAGTTTGCTTCAAATGTTTTCTCAAACTTGTTTGAAATAGGAAGAAAATGTCAGTGTAGGTGGTTCTTGTCTAGCCTTTGAGGAATATCACTTTCTCAGGAGCATCTGTCACCTGCCTGCAGTAGAGATGGGGTCCCTGAGTACAGTGGACTTAGTCTTATTCAAACCTTGATCAGTAAAAGTCATAAAAACAGAGAATCATTAATCATTGGAAGAGACCTTCAGGGTCATTGAATCCAACCTTTGACCAAACATCACCATGTCCATTATACCATAGCACTAAACACCACGTCCAGTTGCTTCACACTTCCAAGGATGACAACTCCACCACCTCCCTGACAACCCATTCCAGTGGTTAACTACCCTTTCAGTGAAGAAATTCTTCCTGATGTCCAACCTGAACCTCTCCAGGTGCAGCTTGAGGCCATTTTCTCCCATCCTGAGTTGCCTGTTACCTAGGAGAAGAGGCTGACCCCCACCTGGCTACAACCACCCGAGAGTTGGGGTCTCCCTTGAGCCTCTTCTTCTCCAGCCTTAACAACCCCAGTTCTCTCAGCAACTCCCCACAGGATTTATTCTCTAAAGTTTCAGCAGTTTCAGACACTTCTAAAAGAAGAATGACTTCCATCTTTAAAATCGATTTTATACATTTACAGACAATATATATTCATTTCCAGCAGTTTAATACTTATAGAATAAGACTATAGCATTAAATAGCCCTACCCATATGTAAGAGTGCTTAATACTTTCACTTTACCTATGGGACTAGGAGTGTCATTAGTCCATTTTAGCTGTCAAACCTGACAACAAGGTTCTGCTGCTTCTGATGTCCCCTGTCTAAAAGAATGTGAAGTTCTCCAGAGTGGAATCTGATAATACCTGAGCAAGTACCAGTGAAACACAAAGCACATCAAGCCTCTAATGCTACTCCACATAGCACAAAATTTATTTCTTCAATCATTCCAGAAGCTCCAGAAGCCATGCTCTAGCTTTAACAATTTGAAAAGCATTCACTGATGAAAAATTCAGGATTTACCGTGATTCTTTAGGGCATAATACCTTGTTTTTTAAGGAAACCCAACTAATAGGCTCTTTAAATTACAATATGATATTTTCCCTCCCTTCACAGACTAAAGATTACTCAAGACAATCAAAGTCATGAGAACAGCTACTTCATGAAAAACACCAATGTCATTTGCTTCAGATATTGTAAAAAAATCCAGGAAACTGCAAGAGAAAAAGATTCTCTTGCTGTTAAGGCACTTGAATGCTGCAGTGCAGAATCTATCTGCAGCCTAGGCTCCACCACAGAGCTGCTAGAAATTCCTGGCAAGTTGCTTAAATCACTCACTACTAGCACACGACTTTCCTGGGAGCCTGAGTGGAGAACTGCAGGCTGGAATTTACAGAGCTGCTGTGTTAGAGCTCAGGCTCTATCTCAGCACTGCTGAATGCTCCTGCTGCAGCTCAAGACCACAGTTCTGCTGTGAGCACATCCTACATCACTCCCAGGGCTGACACACCAGACCCCAGGACTCAGCCCAAGCATTAACACTGCTGAAGACCTGTCTTTGTGCTGAAGCTTCCCCCTGTGTCAGGAGAATGGTCTTTTATTTTTATCATGGAAGTGTTGCAAAGATTTTTTGAATTTCTTTTACTGTTGTTGAAGCACATATTACCCATGCTGAGCATAAAGTGTGGTGAGAAAAAAACAAAAGTAATTTTGATTATGCCCAGTAACAGACGCAGCTAAGACTGTATTGCATTTCCTAGATTTCACATTCTTAACTTTGCAAGTCTTAAGCACTCATAATGCTGTTTGAGGTTTAAAATACCGGTATTCTTATTCTCTGATTAACAAGGGACCAAGACATGCATCAAACATGGTACTGACTATGCAGAGACCCCACAATCTACCAAATAAGCATCTGTCTGGCATAGACTGCACCTGCATTGCAGACAACAGACTGCAGAAACAAAAGCTGAATTTCTTCCATAATTTTGATGCAGACTCATAAGTGTTTTCTTAATTGTAACATATTAAATAATCTCATTTTAACAGAAAGATGAAGTGCACCTAGGCACGCACAGGCATTTGCAGTTTCAAGTCAAAGATTTCACCATCCAGTTATTAGCAGGTGGCCAAAGGAAGAAAGATTATGCAATTACTTTTTTTGGTCATATGCAGTCATGCAAAGAAAGAGACTAGGTACTCCTCTGCTAGCTTTTATTAGCATTTTCATTATAAAATCGCATTAGGAGGTTCCTGTATCATCTTTGAAAATCTTGCTGCACAGGGCAGAGTAAGAACTTTAAGGGTGTTTACTTATTATCATACCCAAATTCATCTTCTCTGGAATACACCTTGATGAGTATTTAAGCTCAAATTTTTTTCCTGGCTTTGGAAAAAGCTTCTTTTTAATCAAAATTATGACAGATACAATTGGACACTGTAAAGTGTAAACTAGATGACATATAAATCACATTAAACTTTTTTCCTTCTTTCCGTTTTGATCAGACCATACTAGTGTTGCCTGCCACATCACTGATTCATAATCTAATTAATCTCTGAAATTGTACCAAATTATATTAGGACTAGGGAGGCCTGATAGTCTACTATATCTAAATGGGATGTACTGAGAAGTGTTAAAATACAACAGCATGTGTTGTTAAACAAATTCTGTTCCCATATGTTTAGCTTTCTGGTACCTACACAAGTACACACAGAAAGAACAACCATCATAACCAGTTATGTTATAAACCCATTAGATCTTACAAGTTCAGTAATGCTGAGAAGTGTTAAAGATTCATTGGGACACATCCTCTGCCAGGAATCAGCATTACAGCAGTCCCCAATAAATAACTCAATTAGGAGCTACTCAGTTGGAGACCACACTGGTTGTAGAACAGCAGGAGGTTGACTGCCAGGATGTAACAAAAGCCTCATAAACCATAAATATACCATGGCACAGAGAAATAAACAACAAAATGAAGAAAACTTTCTTATCAAAGTCATAATACAATTCAAGCTTCAACTCAAATTAATTTTACTTTGCCCTCCTGACCTGAATGCTGCCATTTCAGTTGCTGCTCTTCAGTGCCTGTAGTAAGCAGCTGCACAGTCTTCCTTTACACACAAGACTCACCTTAGTCTTAAGGATCACTTTCCCTGCCACACAGGTGCAAGTAATGGATACTATAACAGAGCAGACTGGCTTTGAGCCCCGTGGTTTGCTTGCAAGGGGAGTCTTCGAGACATTTCTCAGTGTGAATCAGTGTGCTCTAGCAGACAAGTTTAACCTACCTCACATGCAAAATGAGTGACTGAGCTGCAGGCATGCACCAAGTTGGCCATACTTTCAGCACTGACATGTCTGCACCAAGCAGTGTGCCAACAGAAGGCAGAGAGTAATGAAAAACTGCCTGGTATATTTCAGAATCACAGCATCTCACCAATACCACAACGCATCATCCCATCACACAGCAAAATCGTGAGGTCTAGAAAATTGTGAGCCAAGATGCATGACTATGCAGGGCCTGCACTGTGCCACAAAGAAATTGCATTTCACCTATTCGTAAACTGAAACCTATTTAATACCATTTCTGTGTTCAACACCATCTCACAACATTTTAAAACTTGTGAAACATTTAGATGGCTATGTAATTGAAAAAACAGTAGGTATATAAAGTGGGATAAAACTGACTTCAGCTGCCTAAAGTTGCTGCTTGTACTCGTGTCTAGCTACTGTTCCCTCTTAAATTCCTTATTATAAATGTTTAATAACAAAAAAGACGTTGGTGTCAATAAACAAAGTTTTATTGAATCATTCCACTGAAGAATGAAGCATTAACAGTGTGTTCCTAACAGGCTAACTTGCTCATATTCAAGCAATCATCAATAATGTAAACAGCACAGTGCTAACATGCCTCATTTTGTATTGGCATCACCTGTCATTACAAGAGCTGTCTGGTAGTTGAGCAGCAGCAAATTGTTAAGGTACCAATATTGATAAGCAACAGACTGGGGCTGCACTGATATAGTTAGATTGGTTTACAAGGCTTCTATTTTTACAAGCCTTGGAAGCTCAGGTTGTCTAATGAATTTTTAACATGTCAATTAATATGTTTATAAAAAGCAATGTCAGCTTTAGCTAATATGTAAGAAGAATCACAGTTGCATGCAAAACATACAGTGCGTTAAGGCACTAAACTTCATGTTTGAGAAATTTAAAAGAATTATTGCACATTAGCTGAGGAGAGCAATCACTTAAAAAGGAAACAATAAAAATGTATAAGTTAATGGGCATGATTAATGACTCTGGGAAATATAAGTGCAATTTCATGGAATGAGATGTATTGCAGGGCATCACAAAAAAAGGGCTTTATTTCTGGCAAACAGAGTAAGACTCTCACTTCCTAGCACCAAAAGATACCTTATACCAATAAGTAAGCAATGCTTCCTTAATAATATTCAGTGTGTTACATTCAGTGAATGTAACTCTTAGAATACTAGCTATTCTTTGGCAGCACTTTCTCCAACAATATAGCGTGACGTCAAATGACTGCACAGTGCAGAGACAATTTTTGCCATTATTACGCTTGCTTTGTGCATTACATTAGGTCAGAAAACATATTAATCTTGTGAAAAAATATTTTTAAAAATCCTTAGGACACAAGTTTTCAAGATGTTTTGTTTTTAAAACATTGGCTTTTGCTAAATAATGAGAACCATAAACTTCCTATTGTAAGATTATGCACGCTCTGTGAAACTGCAGTAAAAAGACAAATTTCACATTTGAAAAGAAGCTGTACCTTTTCCACGTGTAGGCAAAATAACAACAGAAAATAGCCCTTCAATCAACATCGGAGCTGCATCTGTAGTTAGGCAAGCAGAGTATGTGGTGACAATCTAGTAACCTATGCAGCCAGAGGGATGTTACAGTCACATAGGAGAGTGGAGTTCCTGTAATTCTTTCAACTCTCTGTACATTCATCAGCCTGAGGATAAAATATTCAAGTGCATTCTATGGATTTAGGGAAATTCCTCCTTTGTTAACTGGGGTATTATGGCATTTAAAATCAGCCTTTACCTTCACTGCATCAGAGGTAATTGAGGATCACATAAGATACAATATTCACAGCTGTATCTTCATGGGTGACATATTAAGTACTACAATTTTCTGAATGTAATGCAAAAGTTACAGAGCCAAAATATTTATCTGCTGCAAGCTGTCATTCAAGGAATTCTAAAGGGCTTAAGGCACATTACAAAGACCAGAATTTCAGAAAGCAAGATATTCAGACTGCAGTCATCTTTTCTTCCCATTAACTACAGATGACCTGAGCTTTGCAGTGTATTTCAGTACACTAGAGAGCACCTTGCACTCCAGTTCTGTACTCTGTTACATCCCAACACAGCCTGATGAATGCTTTGAGATTTGAGACTACCACAACCATACCATATGCTAATTTTGAAAATAACAGGAATGCCCCGTTTCATAAATTCGCAAACTCAGAGAGTAAATATTCTCCAACCACAATCCCTTGTGAAAACCTGAAGAGAAAAAACTGCAAGAACTGTAAAGCATCTGTTTTATGCAGTAATCCTCATTGCTGTTCAAAATCCTAGG
This sequence comes from Brachypodius melanocephalos, assembly GCA_013398615.1. NCBI lineage: Eukaryota > Metazoa > Chordata > Aves > Passeriformes > Pycnonotidae > Brachypodius > Brachypodius melanocephalos. The sequence continues at coordinate 4,355,653 of VZSR01000205.1, forward strand.
ACTTCCAGAGCTAATTAACTAACAAGCCTACACTCCCCCAAAAGATTATCTTCCACAAGGCCTTTTGCTGCTTTTATACTGACTTATCCCAGAGCAACTGTACTCAAGGAGGAAGATAGCCTCTCAATTAAAACTTAGCTGAGGAAATCCAAAAGATTTTTAAAAATAAAATAAAATAAAATAAAATAAAATAAAATAAAATAAAATAAAATAAAATAAAATAAAATAAAATAAAATAGCAGACAGTGAAGAACACTCCGTTAAGAGAAATTGGCGCTGGTGTGAGCACATTGATCCCTTGTGAGAGTGTGTGCAGTGCAGAGGGAGCACAGGAGGGATGGACAGCTCCCATTAGTAAATGAAGAGTTAAGTCAGCACGGTATCTTGACACCTGCTTTTTTTGTTAATATTTTTAGGTTTAATCAAGCATCCATTAAATAATTCACTGGGGAAAAAATATAAGGCCTTGATTACTTAGTGAAAATGTCGTGTAAAGAGGATAGTTTCTTGTCTAATTTCTTTCTATCTTGTGGATTGTTAAGCCAAACAATTGAAAAAAAAAAGAAAATAAGTTATTAATGTGACCAGTGTCATAACTCCTGGTTTATCTTCTGCCTTCAGATTTCATACAAACATATCAATTCCCATCCACTGGAAAAGGTTTGAGGTACAAAAAGCCCATTTGGCAAGACTAAACACCAGAAAAAAAGTTTGCAACTATAGAGGAATACCCTAGAAACAAAACAGAAGAAAAACATTGTCCCTCCCCCTATCAGTCTACTAACCTGGTGAATTGAAAGGAGTAGCAAGATTACTTCTTTGGAAAAGGAGAAGCAGCATAACCCATTCACAGCAGTCTAGTGTCAGCTCTGGACTACTCAAAGAGACACCTTTTCCTTGTTTTCAGAACTGCAGTAACCGGGCAGAGAGTGGCTGCATCCACTGGAGAGCACAATGCTGCCACGAGAGGCAGAAGCTTCGAAGAGCACGTTATCCCTGAATCCAGCAGCCTGGGCATGCTACCAGTACCCTGCCACTGCCTCTGGTCCTGGATCTGCAGCAGCTGTGCTTATCCACACCTGCTGCAACCACACGTGCAGCCCCAGTGACTTCAGGGTTTTACTCTACTGTTTCAGGTTACATTTCGTTCGAGTAAGAAAATATACAGGTACTTGACAGCAAGAGGACTTCTTTTGCATCTCGTTTTTATGCTTTGTCCAAGGCAGCACTAAAGCAACAGCAGAGAAGTATGGAAATAAAATTATCATCTCCCTCCTCCCATAACTAGTAGTTAACTGCAGTTAAATTGTGTCTTGAAGATTTATTGAAACTTCTGAGGGCTCACAGTGCCACACTTCTCTAACTTTTCCATTTGTAGATTTCCCACTCAAGCTTAACAATACAGATCTAATGCCAAGCTCACAACCTATGAAACTCATGAAAAGAGTCTCCAAGTTTAATCAGGAGTCAAAAACAAGAGAAAACAAACCCAAGCCTTCACACGTACATGAGTATTTTGACAATTCCTCTGAAACAAGGTCATTTCTTGCCTGTAGCTGCAGAAAACACAATCTTGTACCTAACTCTACTCTGCATATTTTGAAACAGTGTCACCAGGACATAAACTTTAACATTATAAACATACCATCAACGTCCACGAGCTTGCGATGCCAAGCACTTACACTCACCACTCGTAATTAGTTCATCAAGGATGACTCCTTCATGTGGGTTAATTCCTCCTTTGCTGAAGAAATTTAACTTTCCCGAAGTCGTCGGGATTTAAAAAACAAGAAAGCCTAGCTGTGCTCATACAACTACTTGTTTTCAAAAAGTCACTCCGTGTGCCAGGAAAGCTGCGCTCGGTTCAGCCTCAGAGCCCAGGAACGGGAGCCCCGCACCTTTCCCACATAACGAAAATCGTTACGCAAATCCCAGGCGCTGCCGAAGCCCCTGACCTATTTAGAGAGGCGCTTTATCCTTTCAGCAAACAAGCGATGCTGCGGAGACGCCGATAAGCCCCCAGCAGCCCGCACCCCGCCAGGGCAGGAGGACACCCCGGGTACCCCGCTACCTGCGGCTCCGGCCGCCAAACTTCGCCCGGTGGCTGCCACGGAGCGGGCGGGCTGGTGCGGGGCTCCGGCTCCTGTCGCGCATCCGCTGCTCGCCCCTCGCCGTGACACCGAGTGAGGTCCCGCCGGTACCCCCGGGCACTGCCGCCGCCGCTCACCTCAGCAGCTGCCCGCAGCGCAGGAGGGAAAGAGGCAGCGCGGCACCGGCGAGCGGGCGGGCGTGCGCCGCAGCCCTGCTCCTGCCGGACCGAGGCGAGCGCGACGCAACTCCACCAGAACCCCGCGGCTCTGCCGGCGCGTCCGTCCTTCTTTCTTTCTTTGTTTGTCTGTCTGTCTGTCCGTCTGTCTGTCCGTCCGCCCGTGGGCTCAGGTGGGGCGGGGGCCGGGGTCGGCACGCGGGCGGAGCCTGCGCGCTCGCGCCGGGGGCGGGGCGGCCCCGGCACCTGTGGCGGCGGCCGGGCCCGTGAGGGGAAAGGCGGCCGGGCCGTGAGGAAGAGTGGAGCCTGGAGTCTCTCGCTGAGGCGAGTGGGGCTGGAGGGGTTCTCTGCCAGCCCAGCAGCCTGCTCGCCCCGGGCGAGCCCAGTGCCGGCTGGACGCGGTCACCTGAGTGTGCCCCGGAGCCGCCGGGACTCAGCGTGCCACAGGCAGCAAGCACAGCCCCGTCCGAGGGGCGGCTGCCGTGAGGAACAATCCCCGAACACCCAGCTGGAACCGCTCCTGCTGAAACTGCTCCTGCTTTCCTTACTCCTTCAGCTTCTGGTCGTCAGGAGTTGCTCTTCGTTCCCTAAATTCACACAAACCTGTAGCCAGGTTTGGCTGTAGCCAGCCTCCCAGCCCTCCGGCTTTGCCAGCCCACCTGTGAGGGCTTCAAAACAACAGCCACTACTCCTCGGCTCTGTTTTGTAAAATGTAAAAGTGTGTCCTAAATATAAACATTACACTAGAAAACATCAGGTTTTGTAAGTACTTAAGAGAAAACTAATGATAATGGTAGAAACGTCAAAATCAATGCAAACTTAAGTATAAGAAATTTTACAGCAGTTTTATAATTTGAGTTAGCTTTTATAGTTTGAACACTGCTCCTAGAGAATGTGATGCAAATGAGGGATGCTACAGTATTTAATTTGTTATTCTTCTGCAGGAAGGAAAACAAGAACATTTAACATTGGAGAAAAATTTTCTTCTGAACTTTAATTTCAGCTTTTGGAGAAGAGCAGTGATACTTAATACTATTAAGAATTGCATCATACCTTGTTTACAGTTTTATGCTCAATAAGTTCTTTTAGCATTCAAGACAGGAAATTCTGAGAGTTTGAATTAATCATCCCATAAAAACATGAATATAACCCTTTTTCTGATGTTTTACCTACCATAAACTTCTTGCTCAGAAGAAATCTGAACTTTAAGCGTACTTAAGTGTTTTTGAAAGACTTGCTGGTCTCCTAAAGAGAGAAAGAGCAGCTGAAAACAGGACATATTTTTTCCCCAGAAGTCCTGAGTTTGTCTGAATCTATAGCAGCAGAATAGATAGCATAGCAGGAAAAAGTCCACTACCGAAATTGAGAATGTTGGACTGGTGGTAGAGGAATTTTGAATGTACACATCTGCTTCAGCAGCAAACAAAAACAATACCCAGAGAGGGTTTGGGATCTGTCAAACAAGAAATTATCAAACTGATTATCTTGAAAAGGCACATACGTGTATGATTGCACATTAGCAATATCCAAAATCTTCATATTTTGTTATCTTTTGTCTCTTCTAGCCTTTTTTCAAGATAAGCTTGCAGTAAACTAGCACAACAGTCTCCAAAACACATTCAGAAATCTGAAAATATCTCTGACTGAACAAAAACTCAGCAACTTTCTCTTCATATCCAACTTTCAGGTCCTATTGTAAAGAACTAAGACTATGATATCCAGGCAATATTATTTTACTTATGTAAGCAGCTGTTGTAGTTTCCACAGAGATGTTATTCAACCTCAAATAGAAAGGGGGTCTGCAAATGACCATGCACCATATTTAGTGTTAATATGAAAATGTATAAGAACCCCTGTGAATACTCTAACATTCTTCAGAACAAGTATATTTCTGTTCAGCGGCTCATGATTGAAAGAAAAAAGGTATTTCAGTGAATTCTAACCATCAGCTTCCTACACAGAGATGTAATGGGGGTGATAATGGTATACGGTTTCAAACACTTGATGCAAAACTGTCTTGGGTCTGTCTTTGAAAGGCCTGTTCTCACCAGAAACAGCAAAATTTAACACACAATTACATACATCTTATGATACATTTCACAGCTCTCTTCCACAGAGAAGTCACAATTCTTGACTCCAGCTCCCTATCAAATCCTGTGGTCTATAGAATTGTTTAAATGTGAAGGGTGGAAAATTTTGAATGCCCTGTGATCTGTATTATCAACATGTCACATTTCATCTCTATAAATGCTGAAAGCATACTAGAAGTTATGAAATTACAGAATAGGATAACGAAACAACTTCGAAACTGATGTGAGCAACAGGAAGACCATTTAGCCTGGGAGATCTTACAAGGAGGTAACAGGTCTGTAAATTTAGAGGAACCTTTTGGAAAGGAGAGGCTGCTATTGGATGCATTTCTACTGGAAATCTGCATAACCAATATATAAAACCAGACAGAGGTGGGATCTTATCCTAAGTAAGAATATGCAGAGTATGAGGGACACATGCTGAGTATGAACTAGAATTGCATTTTATCACTGTTATTTTCAGAACTTTAAATTTGGCTCTACCAAAACAAACTCAGATGGCTTTTCTAAAACATCTGTCACTGAACATAGGTTTAATGTCACACAAGTTTGCCACTGAAAGGAGCAGATCCATGCAGAATGGTGCATGCAAAAAAAGCCTCTTAGGGATGCCTGTAACTCAACAACAATTCAGGATGTCCCAAGAGCTGGAAATATGTTCTACAAAAGGCAACAGTAATATTACATCTGGGTGACATTTGATATCATTTTATGAGGAGAGGTCACTGCTGGGAGGCCTCAAGCAACCCTCATATTCATGACTCACCCTGTAAAAGACAGAGTGCCAGAAATCCAAGTAAATATTTCTCTGTCCCCAGAAAACAAGGAAACTGCTATGTTCTCCACACTAAGCTATTTTTAATATATATGAAAGGCCTACCACTTCTTTTGAGGAAGTCTTCCTTTTTGTTTGGCTGTTATACCTTTTTTGAGAATTAAGGCTCAATAATGTTTTACTACTGTCCATTTCAAAAATAGGCTGCCTCTAAGCACCACAGGGCATTTAAGGTATGACTACAGACCTCTTGTTTGTTTGTTTTTGTTTGTTGTCTATGCAAAATATTAAAACAGTATCCTTATACTCCAAATGTTGATTTGCCTTCTTGGTGATCCCATATGGCAAATAATGCAAGGAATAACAACAAGAATAAATATTTTCAAGGCACGTTACACAAGTTCCAGGACTTCTTTTCAACTGGCTTCTCCAGAGGTAACCTATTAAATGTTAGCTTTGCTGAGAAGTTTCAGTACAAGACACTTCAGAAATTGGGAGACCAGTTGTAGACACAGAAACTGCAGGTACAATAATTTCAGTATTTCCCCTCTCTTAAGTACCAAGACTTTTCATAATGGGAAATGTAAGTGATTACCTCAACACATCTTCTTTCCCAGAGTAGTCACCCCAGATTCTCTAAAGTCATATTGGCTTTAAGTGAGTATTTGGTTTGAGTATGGGCACCCTCCTGTATTTTCTCTGCACTCTACCCATTCTAAGACAGTAAAATAGCTTTGTCATCATGTACATGAGAAGAAGGAACTTGAGAGGTGTTTGGTTTTGTGGTGGTTTTTTTTGTTGTTGTTTTTTTGTGTTTGTTTGGGGGTTTTGTTTGTTTGGTTGGTTTTTGTTTGTTTGTTTGTTTCCTGAAGATATCCACTCATTTCCACAGTCTTCAGAATTAGGGCCTCATAAGCAGAATTTCAATAAAACACAGCTAAAAATCTAAATACTTACATTTATGCATGGAAAAAGTATGGTGAAGAAATTATGACTGAATTAAGATTTTCTTGAATCCATGTCCCAGTCCCTTACCAAACTGAGATACTGGTATTTGCTCATAACCTTTCTTCAAAAGACTTTGTTGGAGTTTTTCCCACTGGCATGCAATTCCTTCTTTGTCACCTGTTCATTAGGAGATTTTGGGTGTTTTTTTACAATAAAGAGTTGTTTCTGGATCAAGTATTTTTTAAAGACTTTTGAAACTTCATAGATTCCCTTACTCAATTTAAAATCCACATCTGTATGCATGTCTTGACTTTTGGTTCCTCCAAGGAAATCTGACATTTTATAACCAGGTATCTTATATGCCTGTGTATTTTCCAGCTTCCCTGCTACTGCCTCTGGGGAAACAATCCCAGATTTAGCAGATCTCCATCTGCCTGCCCTGTATAAACAGACAAAGCAACTACTTAGCCAACCTGCTACTTGCTAACCACTCTATATTTCTTAAGGGGGACAATGATTTGGTTATTTGTTCTTTTTTTTATCTTGCATCTATATTTGATGGAGTTACTTGAGATGCTTTTTGAAATTTGCTATTAACTTTTACTGCTCTTTATTTTTGTCCACAGATTTCTAATTTCCTGGGGTTTTTAAAGCGTGTTTAAGTGTCCCACTTCACTTCTTAATGGCTCAAATTTATCCCCTTTTTAAAACCTGCCTCTGCTAGCTATATTTAGAATTCTCAGTATCAGATGGGAAGGGTGCCAACAAATTATCTGCATTATTCCAAATAATTTGCTAAGTTAGTTCATGAGGTATACTCATATAAATATCTGCCAATCATTCAATGTTACATAACTATGCTATTTGTACTGTGTGACAGATAAGTTAATTTCCATGATAGCATTTCTATTTCCTGATTGCATGTTGAGAACAATTGCTTGGATTTAGATTGTAAGGTGTTTGGCACAAGGAATTCTCTTTATTATCTATGTCACGCTCAGAGAACCACATCTCTAAGTTGTGATTAGAGTTGTATGTGCAGCTCCATCATAAACAACAAACAGATGAACCAGAAACACATATGAATACTTCTTCATGAATTTGTTGTCATTTATATGCTCACAGTTATTTTCAAAGACATTTGTAAACATACATTTGTTTCATACTAAGAAAAAGCAATATTAAAAGTTGCAGTCAGCAATAAGTATTTTGGTTTTATGAAATTACTTTTCTCTGTACTTCATTCCTTTCCCAGCTATGTTAAATGTTTTTATTTTTTGCAGGATGTTCTTGCTTTGAGAAACTGAAGCAGAAAAAAAGTGATCTAAAGAAAAACATATGACATCTTTCCAAGCACTAGAAAAGCTGCTAAACCCTTCCTTTCAGTCACAATCTGTTCCAAGAATGAGATCTCACTGGTACATCAATGCTATCCTGCCCCCTGAGAATATCAGCTTCACAGATAACATGGAGGACTATTCCTCTGTATAACCAATTTACTGTGAAGGCTGGAAACACTAGAGATTTTTTAATTTAGAGGATAAATAATTCAAACAACAGACAGAGGAAATCTTTGCCAAAGAGTGTATGATTTTTAAAATTCTAATTCAGTTCAAGGAACAAGATAATTCCTAAATAAGAAAGAGCAATGGTGTAAAGAAAGTACGTCAGTAAGACAGGACTTAAGAAGTTGAAAACTGGCAGAGAGAACATATGAAAACCTCCTGGTAAAGTACCCAGGTAGGCTAGCCAGATGGCATGCTATTTGTTTTCACTACTTCATTTAACATAGAAACAAACTGTTCTTCAGCTGAAAAACAAAACCAATTAGAATATTTCCTTTCCTTAGTGTTCCTAAACCTGAGTCCATTAAAAATCACCAGGGGTTTCCAGATAAGACCTGTGCAGTATCTCTTTAAAGTGCAGGTGAAAGATCAGAGTCACCTCCTGAGTTCCCATCTGTTTTATAAAATAATACTGCAGAGCAGTATTATATGAAACATAAAATACCATGCACAGCACAGGAGATGAGGAAATGTGAGAAGGGTAGTATAAGGCATTTGAACTAATGCATTTGTTATTTTGGTGTCACTGAATAAAAAGCAAGAATGCTTATATATTAAAAATTTTCATATTTATATAAAAACGGTGCAACAAACTACAATTCCAAGAAAATCAGATTTGAAAAGATAATTTATTGGCTAAGGGCAGTCTCTCCTCCCAGAGATTTGCCACTTCAAGGACAAACATGAAGCCAAGCATATGCAGCATCATTTTGGCACTTTTCCCCTGATGGAAAACTATGAAGTACAAAATCCAATCTAAGTGCTAGTGGTTTAGATCACATGGGAAACTAGTCATCTTCTATCTTGGGCTGTGGGTTGAAAAGTTAACTTTTCAAGGGTAACTATAATCTTTCATTCTTTACATAGCCAAAGCTTACCTTGTAAAAGTTAGTATGGAGTCAAATAAAAAGGGTAGTGGTGGAAGGAACTTTACAACAGCTTCAAGACCTTCTCTGAACAATGAGAATCAAACAAAGCATTATAAAAATGCATTGTGTCCTTGATTGCAAGTACTTGAATTAATGCTATTCAGTATGAAATCTCAATGCATCATCCAGACCTATAATATAAATAATAGCCCTTCTAATTAATCCCCAAGGGGAATTACCCTAATGACAGCAAGAATAGGATTTGGGTCCAAGTGCAGCTCTGTCTTAAACAAGACCAGTGCAAGTTTGGCCAGCCAGGTGACAGGAGCCAGCTGCTTCACTGAGGTGGTACAGCAGACACATCTGTTAGGTGCTTTCTGCTGCTATTGCAGCATATTTCAGGGCAGGAGGGCAGCACAAGAGCATTTACGTAAAAGGATAAATGTATACACGTCGGCTCTACACTAAAAGCTTGTACTAGCCATACTTGTGTTATTGGACAGTGGGGGCTAAGCTATCAGTTCTGAAAATTTATAATTGTTTGACTACAGGTTTATTGGTTTGATTTTTTCCCTCCACCAGCAGAGAGACAGCATATCAAAACTTCCCTCTCATTTGGAAACATTTGCTCTTCCATACTAAAACTTTTCCCCCGTTTTTCTGTCAAAAGATAACTCACAAAAAATACAGGACAAAATGCAAACCAACTGAAATAGTTACAAAACCTGAATGGAGACCAGTTGTAAGAATATTTAAAGGACAAGTTGCAGCTGTGCTTGCTTAATTTCAGCAGAAATGTGAGAAATTACATCAATAGGGTGGATGCCTCTTGACACGCTGGATGAGTCACATCAATCAGTCTACAGGCACAGTAATTGGACACCTAGAGCAACCTTGTGCCATTGGAACAGCACAGGAAGAGAAAAAAACAGTACACAAGATTTAGATCATTCTGATTTCTTACTTTCAGCAGAGTTTTATGCCTGCACACACACATCCATTTGAGCTGCAGGAAGTTATTTCTGCATAACTAGTAGGGGGGATGGATGTATTATGTGGATATACCGTTTTTTAAATACAAAGGGATTTCATGCATAGTGTCAAGGCTGAGTTGTTCTATTGGTAAAAGAGTAATACTGTGATTACGAAATTGTAGTTGGCAGGTAACACAGTAAAGCAACTTTGGGAAACTTAAATTCCCTAACTTAACTGCTTATTCATTTTAAAGATTAATTTCATTATGCAGCTCTGTAATATATATTTTATATATTTTAAAGACCCAGCACAATGTATAATTAGATAGCTGCTTATTAAACATACAACTCCACAGCTTTAAAAAATCACAGGCCTAGAATTACTGTGTTTGTCACTGAGACCCACAACAATTTTAAAATATTTATTCTTTTCTTAGATTTTATGGATGGCTACTCTACATTAAGATTTTAGGAGAAGAATAATAGAAATTATATCAAAACTTCACTTCTACATATGATTTTCTTAGGGTTTATAACTAAACTGAAAAAAGTTGCTTTTTTCCCCAGCACATTTTCATTCATTAGTTTTCTCTCCATTGTGTCAAAAAAGACAGCAATAGATAGAGCTTAATTATACACTAAACAGATCAAAAGCTGCCTCTATATGATTACACAGTCCCAGAAAAAGAACAGTCACTAAAATAGTATTCTGCAAACAAAATTGCATCTGATGTAAACCACAGAGAAGCAAATCAAACCTCATGTGCACTACCATGAGATCTGCCTTCTCCCTCTGAGGAGGCTTAGCATTTACAGAAAAAGAGTAGCTTCAGCAATGGCAAAAGAAAGAGCAGAACAGGAAGATCTCAGATCTCAGAAGAGAATTCTTAGGCCACAGTTACAAAAAAGAATCTGCTCCTATTCTTATACCGGTGGGTTTGTTACCACACCAAGCTCCTCAGAGAGCAACAGCTTCTTGGGAGCAGAGGGAAGGTGGCTCTGTGAAACCTTTCCCAAGGCTGTGGGAGATGGGGCTGAGGCACCCTTGAGGTCAGAATCTCTGCAGGCAGGCAGGCCTGAGGCACTCTGTAGAGCAGTGCCAGGCTCTGTGCTTCCTCAGAACCAGCAAAAAACACAGCGGGAGGTCTCTTCTTCATGAAGCCTCTGTTGGCTGCAGGATGAGTTTGTCTCCTGGGTGTTGAGAGTGCCAATGACAGGCTGTAAGGAAATACAGCAGCAGTCCCATGGAAAACAGAGGGATCTCTGAGGGCTGTTCAAGGTCTAGAATAGGCTTTGGAGGATGTGCAGATTTCGGTGGCAGATCTGCTGCGTGTGCCAAAAGGGGGAAGGAAATTCCCCCTGAGCTCCTCCCATGTCCATTTGATGGAAGCTCCAACTGGAACACTAATGAATACTCTGCACTCCACATAGATAAGAAAATGCTTCAGTGTGCAGATGCACATTTATCTACACAACAACAAATGCACTTTATATATTAGGGAGGTTTTATCAAAGTTGGTCTGCTCTGTAATTATGTTGAGAAATGAATTGGATGGAATTTGAATGAGTTAAGGTAATGAGCTATTAACCTAGAGGATCGTTTGCCAAATGATTCATGTGCATTTAGTCTTTCCCTCTTTCCTCCAACCTCATTGTAAAGGTGAAATGAAAGACTGAGTTGATCAGGACATCAACAGTTATGGCTATAGCAGCATTCAGCAGAAATGAAAAATAACCTTTCTTACACTGAACTATGCAGATATATTTAAGCAGTAGGATTTTTGTTTGTTTGTTTGTTTGTTTTTGGTGGGTTTTTTGTTTGTTTGTTTTACATTTGCACAGCGTGGCCAAATAGGAAAGAATTAAGACAGTAGGTAGTCTCACTTTCTTATAACAAGAAATCCCTGCTGGAAAGAACCACAGAAACAAATGAATTAATTCTGGGATCAGAATGAAAGGAAGACTAAGTGATGCACTGCTCAGATCTCCACCTACACACAGTCCCTATCACTCACAATTTTTAGCTCATTAAGGACAAACTTTCTCTCTTTTTCAGTAGACACATAGGAAATCACTTCTTTTGAAAATATGTGGGAATCTGGCAACTGCATGGCAGAGACAGGTTGCTGTGTCTCCGCAAAGGAAATGATGTATGACAGAATTTTCACCTCTGCCAGCCATCATCCTACAAAATCGTACAACCAATTCCCTCTGGAGCTTAAAACCTTCAAGACAGCAACTGTAGGGGGGAGATGGGCTCCCTCTAAGAACCTGCACTCATTCTTTCTTTGCAGTAGAAATGTGAGACTCTAAAAGGGCAAGAAAAAACTTTCATGAGAAGTCTCTGCAGCTTTGTCACTCACTGGTTTTAATTCTGAGCGGAGAAGGAAGTGAAGGCTCTGCAGAACAGAGAGAAGACAAAAGAAGGAGCCGAAGGCAATCCTGGCCGTCCAGGTCTAAGCTCCTCTGGCACACGTGTTTCTGTGTGCTTGAAAAACATGTGTCTAACCCTAAGAGAATATGTTCTATGCAGTTCTGTCTCCAATAAGGAAGTCAACAAGGAGATTGTTTCCTGTGCCTGTACTGAGCTTGTGTCAGCCTCCCTGGGGGACCCCCAGGGCTGCGCCAGGTAGGACCTGAGGAGAACGCTCAGCTCCCCAGCATCAGGCTGTTTCTGGGACATGGCCCTTCTTCCCAGCAGCAGTTTCCCTCGGTCCCTGGCCCCGCCATCGCTCCCATTGCCCCGGAGGGCACAGGGAGGGCCAGCTCAAGAGCTCACGACAGAAGGCAGAGAGCAGAAGGAGCCGTGCCGGGCTGTCCTCTGCCTTGCTCTCAACCCTTTGTGTGTGCGACATTCTCCCTGCGCCGTGTGCCAGGCTCTGCATCCTGGCGTCCGGGGTAACACATGGATTGATAAATCCACAGGGAGTGACGCTGTCCTCACACTTCCTCCTGCTTTTGTCACCTGCTGCAGCAAGTCGGGGACACAGCAGTTCTGTAATGTCTACTTGTGATTGAACTAAGCAGTTCAAGGGATTAAGATAGTTTTCAATAAGTAAAATATTTTATTTCACTGGGTTTTCTTGGTCCTTGGCATGAAACAAATTAAACTCAAGCTGTTCCTCAAGTAAATTCAGATGAAGCTGCTCAACCACCTGGACTCAAAATTTTTCACACCCAGTCTCTTTATCTTACTCATTTCCTCTCCCTTTACGTACATTTTTAAATGTATTTGAACTAAAGTCCTTGAATTATCCACTTGGAAAGATTTTCATCTTTTCTTTGGCAATTTAATCCTTTAAATTGTATATCAAGGGTCTTTAGGGAACTGATTGACCTAATTTTTAGATATGTGATAGAAATTCAGTGAAAAGTAAATGTATTAACTTAAATGCAATTAAAATTATAGGAATCTACTTGGAATAATCTGATTTGTCTGGACTTTCAAAAAAGCCTCTAATGAGTCCTGCACAAGAAGCTCTTAAAAAAGCAGCCAGTTGCGAGGTAAGAGATTAGTGATTTAGGACACTGTGCTAGACAGCTTACACAGACATGGCCAATATTCTGTGTGACAAAAGGTTAACACTGAAACAGTCCCAAACCCATGTTGTAGCTCTGTATAGTGCAGCAAGCTGTCACTCAGCTCACTTGAAACAAAAGTGAACAGAAAATGAAAGAACTTGAATTAATTGAAAGTACAAAACATGGACAGCTGAAAGTCTTTGCTGACAAGAACAGAGTAATGGACATGAGAAGAAATCTTGTGAATTATTCACACAAGTTTGGTGTACAAGTTTTGGAAGACCAGAGCATCACTGTGGACAGCTCAGTGGCTGTCAAGAGGCAAACATACAGACTGTTCCAAAGCATAAGGAAAAGCAAAAACAATCCAACAAACACAAAACAAAACAGAAAATACAACGACATTTTGAAAATTAGTGGTATGGTCCCATCAATAGGAATGCTGTATTTGATGGCCCCAGAGAATGGTTTAGAACCACAGGGAGACATGTGAGTGAGAAAGAAGAGGCAATAAATATGATTATAGGATGTGAAGGCTTTTCCTCTGAAGTGAAATGCTAAAGAAGTGTTGACAGAAGAGATGAATAGAAAAGCACTTAGCCCTCAACACGGGCAATAATGAATATTATATGGAAGAGAAAATGAGCACTTCTATCTTTTAACAGGAGAAACATACAATGAAAATAAAAACTGTACATTTAAAACATATTACAGCCTTTTTTCTTTCTGACAATTCCACAAGAATACTCTACAAGACTGGGTTTGTTGAATCTTCTTTTGAAACACTGATTGATAGGAAATTAAGTATTTCACATGTAATTCAGAACAATCGGGGGAGTGGAAAGCTTATTAAGAAAATAAGAGGGGCCCTCCAGAGATATGAGCTTCTTTACTCCTCCTTTAAATTACAATTGTGAAAAGAGACTATAATGGTCTTCCACGCAAAAAGAGAGACTGGACTTTTTAGGAACAAGGAATAAGACTAAGTGAAAGCCAACAGTAGGGTTAAGGTGCAAATTGAAGCTGTCATTCAAAATGAGAGTTTCACAGACTGATGACAACTGCCATGCAACTAACCTTGAAGCTCACTCTCCCTCGACTAATGCATGATACACAGATCATAAAAACAATGATTCTTCATGCTAGTATAAACTCCTCATGTGAACTACAGTGAAACTGCAATTAAGGAAATGAAGCCTTCCTATAAATACTGTGAAACAAAGAAAGTTTTTGATTATATGTGAAACCAAAATGAGGCAGAGCTCGAGTCTTGGGTAGAAATGCTGTGCACTAAATCCAGCCTCGCTCTTTAGCACACCAGTAATCAGAGGCACACAGACCACAGGATGCTCCACCCATCTTCCTGGCATCCCGAGGCAGAGCCTCATCTCAACATGCACAGGGTTCCAGGGAAGCTTCAGCTTCACTTACTCCTGGAAAGGAAAGTAAAATTGCAGGTGTATAAAACCTCAGAATATGACACCAAAATACAACACTAGCAATGCTGGGTTTTGTAATCTCACCTTTGAAGTGCCTGCCACGAGGCACTATCAAAATCCAGATATTTTTCCTCTTTGGTGGCACTATATTACATCATGTATCAGCAGAAAACCTTGATTAATTTACCACACACCATTTTTTCTCCCAGCCAGATTTCACATCATCAAGATTATGATTACTTTACAGTTAACAGGGTATAGAGGAAAAATAGTGTTATGAGCTATTCAGATAGCATGGTGATAAAGCTCATTACAGAAAAAAATAGCTGAAATTTATTCCAGTGAACTATATTAATTCACAAATACAACTAATTTTAAACACTTGCATAACAAGAGAATGAAAATAGAAGACTGCATGCAAGTGTGTGTGCTTATACATATGTGGAGAACTGAAATACACTTCTCCAGCACATCTGCACCCCTGTAGAGAGCTAAAAATGAAGTGGGAGGAAAGGATTTCTTTGCAAAATAAAACAAACAAACCAACTCCACACACATGGGGATGAACTTAGCCTGAGGTTCCTTCCTCAAAGGACATGTCCTTCCCTGGCATGGCCACAGCAAGGAGCCCATCCTCACAGTTTCTCCTCACAGCCATAATCACAAAACGCACACAATCCACAGAAAATGATGGGCTGCAAAGCACTTGTGGATGACATCTCAAAGAATTCCTGGATCAAACAAGTACAGTGATCAAAGCAGCCTGATGCACAGTCTCTCTTTTACAAAGAGGTACAACAAGGGTTTTTTTTCTGTGCAGACAAGAGAGGACAGGAAGAGACAGTTGCAAAGAGACATTTTTCTCCCAAATGTGTATTTTCAGTTTCTCATTCCAATCACTCATTTGGCTTCAATTTTTTCTTAAGCATTTTCGTGTCCCATTTCTGGTGACTCATAATGAAGTGTACAGTAGAAGGAACCTTGCGGATCAAATCAAAGAACCAGAGCCTATGGAACAGAAATCCAACCTCAAGGCCTGAACAAAGGAAGCATATTCATTAAAAAGAGTGCATGCCATGCCAGGTAGTCATCACTTAAGTCTTCTTTTCTCATGGGAAGCCACAAAGCCTGCACCCTTAGCACAATATGATCTAATACACCAACATTTCAATCGCTTATTTCAACCCAAAACCTAACAGAACTTTCTGTCCCCCATAGATGTCTCCTGAGACTGACATCTGTCAAGACAGGTCAACAGACAGACAGGACCACGAGAAGGCCACTTGAACCCTATCAGTTACTTAAGCCTCCTTCTCAAGGTGCATACACAGACACCAGAACTGGGGCATGAAATGCCATTTTAAAAAGGGAATAGAAAGACATGACCGTCCTTTCTTTCAGGAGGGAGATGGGAAGGGGAGGACAGTTTAAAAGAGATGTGTTGGCATGCATTTCTGTGAAAAAGTGTGTTTAAAGCTCCTAGCAGTAAGGAGTGGTGTTGTGAGAGGGAGGAGGGCATTCTCACTAGGACTGAAACAGCAAAATACAAGATTGCTGCCAGCCGCCTAACCGTCAGTGGAAGCTTTCTTCCTTCAACACTGCTGGACTACATTATTTTTTCCAGTTTTTATCAAATGAAAAACTGGGACACTTCACAGTTTCCCATAAATACATCCACTTATAACTGAAAATCAGGAAGAGGATGAAGGGGGAAAGGAGGAAAGTATATGCAAAAGCTAACTTTGGTGTAATGAAGTTATTCCCTCTGGGCTCTCCATAGCCATGAGAGGCTCTTTCAGCTCATTGAATGCTCAGGGGTTCTCTTTGCTTATGACCCCTAAAGCAGCCATGGCAGATGAGACACAGGGTTCAAGCAGCCCTTGTGAATCCCCAGTGTGCAGGAACAGCTGACCAGACCTGCTGCTTGCATTGCTTGTAGCATTAGCAGAGCAACAATCGGTGAAACGCACAGCAGCAGAACACACTCAGCTCTGCACTTTGCAGTGCTGGGGAAAGGCAGTAGGATGCACCTCTTGCAATAGCCCTGCCCAGGGGGAAGTGATGGATAAACCAGCTGACCAATGCACACCTCTCTCCATGAACAGCTGCCATGAGCCTTTATGGCCAAAAACTCAGGCTGATTATGTAGTCAGAAAACACCAACTCTTGGCATTCCCTTCAGGCACACAGAGGACTATGGGATCCAATTCTCTGTTGGGTGTTGATCCCTCATCATTTCTGCTGGTACTTAATACCACTGTGGCTCATCTGAGGGCACACTGCAGACACAAAACCATTTTAAATTCAGAAACCTGTAAAACTCTACCAATGCTACTTCCTAACAAAGGCAGTGCAAAAAGAAGGCAATCAAAAAGAAATGTTAACAAATGGAAGATTGATTAACCTCATTGAATTTGCAATTGTCCTTGCCTCATTATTCTGAGGTAAGAAGGCAAGCAGCACGCTGTACACTTGTTCTTTACTGTAGGTGTGGACACACACTGTTCCTTCAGCCAAGTCGTCCTTTAAAGATCATTTTTTTGATGCATTATGCAGGTGATATACAGTAAATTTTTGATGTATTTGTGGCATTATACTTTTCTAAATGGCTAACACTGCATGTGATAAAGTTCAAAAGGGACAGGGAAAAAAAGAAAAAAAACTCTAAGTAAAGCAGGAGAAAATGAAGAGAAGCCTAATGAGAGTACAAAGAGTGTTTTGCCAGTGCAAAACAAATACTGGCAATACAGTAGCAGCATCTGTAAGTGACTACATCAAACATCTTACTCCTCTCCCTTTAAAATCAATGAATATTTCTCCAATTAGCTTAAGTATTATTCCAGAAGAAAAAAAAAAACAAAACAAAAAACCCCCCAAAAAACGGGTGCTTAAAATTTTCAGTCTTTATGGCATGGCGTAAGCTTATTCATGGAGTCTTGAAAATACAAGAAATCGTCTTTGAATTATACCAAATTCTAAGGCAGTAAAAAAGGAATTCTTGCACAGCTTTTTATGATACAAAAAAGCCAGAATGAAATTTCACAAGAGATTTGTGAAAAGAGCATAAAATGCCTCCAAAAAAAAAAAAAAAAAAAAAAAAAAAAAAAAAAAAAAAAAAGTAAGCCATTAAAAAAAAACCAACAAAAAAAAAAACAAAGGGACCCCCAATTTTCAAGGGAGAGTGATTTGGTTAAGAACAATTTTGGTTAACTAATTAAGGAGAAATACCAGTCACCAAGTGAAAATCAACTAGCATTGCACCCAGACACCTGTGCCAGCAGCCCCAGCAAGAACAACTCTGACCTCACTTCTTACCTCTCGTGGGCACCCTTAAACTGGAAACAAATTCTCTCAGGCAGCTTTACATCCTCTTACACATCCTTGCTCTTTCCTTCACCGTCTTAATGAATGTTGCACCTTATTTTCTCCCTCGTAAAAGATTTTGGTGCCCCCTTTATTTCACAAAACAATGGGAAAAAATACTCAAAATGGACACGGCTTGAACAGTCAAAACATGGCAGTTAATTTTCTTAATGGACTTCTCAGTTTGATGGCCTAACAAACCATTTATGGGCCAACAATACAAAAGTTTTTAGCTGCACCCTCTCGTCCTTTTTTTTGAAGTCAAAGGAAAAGGTTTGATGACATTCATGAGTAGACAAGAAAAGAAAATCCCTAACTAGTTTCAGCCAAATTACAGACTTGTGGAAAACCTAAAAATGAGCAGAACATCTCTGAACTGACCTAAGGATTTTCCCATTTATAAAGTTGTATTTTGCTTCTGCCTCTTTTAATCTACAGTTCATGTCCTGTGTATTTTTAATAAAAATACCCCTTATAGTCTGTATTTTGATTTCACCATTTCTTAAAAAAATATTTTGAAAAATTTAAAACAGCTTTAAAAATATACTTAACCTTACTGAAAATAAATTAAAGGACAGGTCTCCCTACTCTCTGTATATTATTAGAGTAACTGGAGTAAATTCTCCACTCATGTAATAATAGAGTCCTGCTCCTTTCAATTGTCTGAGAAAATTAGTCTTACGCTTTCCTCAGCAGTGAAAGACAATTCAAAGCGGTTCAAGAATGATAAATGAGGATAAGCTACTGTTTTCTTTTATATTCATAAAACTGTACCAATGTAATAGCAGACAGGCATTTAAATTGCTACTGGAGCTCAAAGCACCCACCCTAGCTCATGTATTTTTTGAGAGTCTGACATGTACTAAGCTATTTTAGAGTACACCCTGCATTTAAAAGTTAAGAAGAGTTATGTTACCAGAGCCTCAAGTAAATTAGAGAACATCATGCTCCTAGGTTAACATAATGTACCATCAACATCTAGTTAGTACTACCAGTAATACTCAAAAACTGAATTTGATTTTCAGTATGTATGTGACCTGACCATAAAATTCATTTAACAGGACACCAGCAGAATGCCTCCATTCCTATGCAGAACTGGAGATGAACCATCTATCTACTATCTGAAGACTGCAATGTTACTTGAACAGTAACTAAAACTGCTTTAGAAAGCATAATCTTATTATTAAATAAGGCAATAAGGTTACCTTAAGGTTAAAGGTAATTTAAATGTATTTTAAAAAAAGGGGTTTTTTCCCAAAATTTATCTGCTTTCCTACTGTGAGGCTGTATTTTGATGATTTATGTAACAATGTGGCCTAAACAGTGGTAGTCTTTTTTTTCCCCAAAAAAAACATGCTTTAGACTTGAGCACATGAACAGCCACACTTAAGAGACCTTGCTCCAAATATAGTTAGAGAGCAGAATTACAGTTCCTACCAATACCACAAATGCTTCAGTCAAGATTTATTCCTACACCAACAGGAATTTGCTGGGTGCATCAGCAGCTCATCCCTCTAACACCTCACACCACCACTGTGAGGAAATTCAGGAACTTGTCCAGGCACTCCTAGAAAAGGGATACAGCCTCTCCTGCTGTTACCTATGGATGTGGATGTTACAACCACATTTGAAAGCTAAATTTTAAGCATGCAGTATCAGAGCAGGTCATCACAAATTCCTTCCCACAGATCTCTGATGCACAGCCATGTCTGCAATATTCCTCTACCCCTCACCCCCAAGCCAAGGCCAAGGTGTTTCAACCTTGGTTTTAAGTATCACGGATTAAAGGCTGAACAAAACTGAAGAAAATCACAAGACCTCCACTTCTTGAAGTCTTTCAGTCAAAACTGCTGTTCCAATCACAACTTAGAGCTCCAGTATTAATTACAGACAAGAGGCACTGTGCAAGCTCTAGAATCAGCTTTTATTGCTGAGGAAAGCAAGCCCAGAGCACCCAGTGTCACTCAGCTCTACAGCAACTGAGAACTGGCCACTCCCAAAACTCTTTTGGCACTGTGCATCTCCTGGAATACCCTCATTTTGAATACTACGGAGTATTTTGACTTCTTCCCCTTGTAAAAAATACAGTAAAATGAGTAAATAAAGGGCAGGAGAGCCTATAGAGCAGACTGGCATAAGGTGAGACTGCAGGTGAATTTTAACTTTTAGAAAAGAAAAATGCCAAATATACAGGTGATTAGGTCTATAAAATCACACACAAGATGGCAAGGGAAACACATCACAAAGTAGCAAATTCAAGTGATCTGGCAGAGGGTATAAAAGAAACATTTTTTTACAGATACTCTAAAGTAAAACACTGGACTGCTTGCACAGGATGCTGCAAAATAAATGTTACATGTTTTCACATGTGTAACATGTTTGATTTATTTCCATTTATTAAAGGTGTCATTAACAAACTTCTTAACTAGACCAGAATATCTCCAATGTTATGGGTTAATAAAACATATGCTATTAAACCCATAACATATTAAGGGAAGTATAACTGCAGATATATTAAATAAGCTTGTACAATTAAACCATTATGGAGTATAGATACTTTTCATTAATGTGCATAGCTATCAAAGAAGCATAAGAATTAGCAGAATTCTCTTTAGAAAACATTCTTTCAAATTAAGTTTTTGTGGATTTAACACACTGCCAAAATGCACACATCATTTTGAAAATGAGACATGTGTTGGGCAAAAACCCAACAGTTTAAACATATAACACATGATGCCACCCAAGTATTTTTAGCCATGTGCCTTAGCAAGATAGAAATCTTACTTTTTTCTGCAATATATTTTCTATGAAAATGTTTTTGACTGGAAACATTGTCTCACATGAAAGGCTGCAGAAATAAATTCTGTCAAATACAGAAAAAAAAATAGACATTTTTCTTAGAAAAAATGCTGTGACAAAATTTAGACAAAACTGATCTATTTCCTTAGAAACAGTTCTACTTTCTGTTATAAAACAGCTCAAATGTATTTCTTTGAATTTCCTTGTATTCCTAAAGAAATATGATTTACACATGAAATATGAAAGTTCTCTTTCGTCCAGCAATTGTGTCCATTTCACAAATAAAAAAGAAATGTTATCATACAGCAACAATAACTGCATAATCTGCAACTACCACCTCTTCCTACTGACCATGTCCCCACACCATTTCCTATTTCAATCCTGAAGACTTTGCAAAATTTTCTGTAATCTACTATCGAGAATTAGTCTTAACCAGATGATTTTGATTCATTTCTCATGAAATCAAGATTGAGCGGGTTAGACCCCATGACTCCAGATAGAACAATTTTATATCATCAAGTGCTGCAGCAAGTGAGGGGTGGTTTTTCTTGAACTCTGCTTCCAAAAAACTTGAACATTTCAAAACATCTAAAAAGATTTGAAACATCTCCTGTTTCGCTTTCTTGTTTTTTATATACTGGAAAAGAGGTTCCTTAAATGTTCCTTAAATGCTGTAGGGATAGAGTTGAAGACTTAGACTTGAAAATCAAAGTCACAACCGAAAAAACCAAACCAACCCTTTTTCCAAAAAGATCGTAAGTGTAACTAGTTCAGGATGTCACAATATTAAAAAACATCGTGAAAAGTAACAGAACAAGCTGACACACTTTCACATGTGATATTTAAAACAGCAACATTGTGTTTTCGATTTTTAAGTCCAGAAGGAAAAAATCAGCTCAGTATTTCCTGAAGATTTTGGTCAAAGGCTTTCACATTTGCCAGGTTGAAGGAACATGCAGGTAAGAATGCCTGTTTGAAAATGTTATTGTTTTCTCATGTAACATTAACACTGTAGTCTGAAATTTGTACATTATCACCCCAGCCTCAGCATCTGCCTTCCAATGAACAAGAGAAAAAACCCAACGTTCTTCAGATTGAGAAGTTCCAATTACAAATACTTGAAACTAAGTGACAAAACACCCAATTTGCTGGTTATCTGACTGTTTTATTCACAAAATAAAGAGCTTTGTCTTTCCAAACAAAGAACATAACAGAAAGACTCAATGATACAGTTATAAAAAAGCGGTACTGAAAATTTGAAAAAGTCTGGTAAAATTTACAAATGCAAACGTATCACTTTGTACAAAATCTTTTTTTTAAAGAAACTTCAGTGATAGATTTTAAAATCCAGTTCTAACAGCTTGGTAATGCTGCTTGATTGCAGCTGGGCGCTATTTCCTCCTGTGCGGGGAGCTCTCCCGGCGCCTGTCGTCGCCCCGGCGGGACTCCCTGTGCTGCTCGGGGTGACGGCTCTGCCTGTCCCGCTGCTGCTTCTCCGAACCGTTCCTGGAGCGCTCTGCCTGCTCCTCCTCCCTCGGGCTGCAATGGCCGCGCTCCCTCTCTCGGGATTTGGATCGCTCTCTTCTCCTACTACGATGTCCATCGTCTTTGCTCCTATGCCTGTAGTTTTCATCATCAGACACAGAAGCTCTTCTTTCTGCTTTTTTCGGTTTTGAATTACTGTGTTTATTTTCTGGATCCTTACTTCTTTCGTGGTTCCTCTCCTTTCCACCGTGGTAACCATCTCTGCCGTTGGACTCTTCTCTGTGGTGGTACTTTGAGACATCATCTCTCCTGTGTGATTCTCTTAAATGTCGGTGATTTCTTTCTGATTTGCTCTCAGTATCACTTCTTTCCTCTTGCTGCCTCCTTCCAATTTTCTTTTCAAGCGATTTCCTTCTCCTTTCTTGTTTTTTCCTGGAAGCTTTATCAGATTCTCTATTTTTCTTTTGTGTCCTCCTTCTTTTGGCTTTAGAAACATCTGAAATTATAACAAATTATGGAACTAAGGTTGGTTTCTTATTTAGTATATTTAACTTATTAAACTACAGAAGGAGTTCTAGAAAGTGTTTTTTTGCCAGAAAACATTTGGGCACATGTATCTGGACAAAGGTTCCAAAATAATTAACTCCTGATTTTTATCCCTCTGCTATCTGCAAGTGATGCCTGGCCTTTGTAAACTTCACCCTCTTGCTGACTTGTACCCAAGGACCAGGCATAGGCTGTAAAGTCACACACCAAAACACTCTCAGAAATAATCTTTTTTCTAGGAAGATGAATAGTCTTTCTCAGACTATTCAGTCTCATAATCATCTACTTTTCCTGGAAAAGCTTATCAGTCAATGGAAATGAAAAACAGCAGATGAAGAAAAATCTCCAACACTATCCCACAAGGAAAAAGAGGCAGGATGCAACAGTTTGAGATAATGGTATTGCAGCAATACAACAATGGCCTTCAGGCTCCCTTTTCAGGGGAAATAGCGACAGCTTTGTCAACAAGATTAAAACTAACTTCTGTATTTCTAAATACACAGTAGTCTCATCTCAGTGGAAGAGGTCTTATCCTTCCTCTTTGCTCTTTAACAGGTAGGTATCCTTTGATCCCACTCGACAGTATTTGGCACTAACAGCTATTCACGATAACCATTCATCCACCTTAGTGTATAAACTATAGGTGATGCTTCTCATCACCATTTGAAAATACCATAGCCATGAACTGATTTATCATTACATGCATTATCTGAATTGTCTAGTCTCGTGTATGAACTATGGCTTGCTGACATTCTGCTAAAATGCAGATGGATCAATTCAGATACATTTTAATCTATTAAATTTTTAAGCAGTGTTTCCCATGCTATTTTACATCTACCAGTATGCAGGAAAAGACCTGTGAAAACAAACAAAAAAAACCAGCTGCTTTGATGGCATATACATTTTATCCTCTGCTGGACCTGTTTTAGAACTACCTCCCCAGGGCAGTGATGAGCTGAGCTGGCTGATGAAGTTCCAAGCATTAACAGGCAGTATGACAGTAATCTCTAATTTAGCTCAGCTTCTAATCAGCAAGTTTTCTATTTTTCTTTTTTACACTGCACCAACACTGAAATACTGCAGCACATTCCTCTGAAAAAAATGCCTCTTAAGTCTTCCAAGTAATTTTATAGATTTAAAAAGCTGCAAACACAGGAAGACTTGAGTTATAACCAGTAATGGAATCTCAATTCAGTTTACCATTAAAGAATACTGTTATCTCCAGTTAGTGTTTTGACCACTGTAATAAAGTACACAAGAAAATGAAAAGTTAAACCAGGCTGCAAAGGTATCAAGGTGCAAATTTTAATGAAATATGTTCCTCAATGGAGAAAAGGGAAGTAGGAAAAGAGAAGGTCCTAACCTTTGAAAAAGCCCTGTTTCTACTCACGGGCTGCAGACTTGGTTTGTCACTAAGGACTGACCCCTCTGGTTGCCATCAAGCAGCTCAGCAGAGCTGCAGCTGTCCCTGCAGGACCATCTGGTCCTGTGCTGACCCAGCACCTCCTGTGACCCTGTTTGGCTGCACCCTCCTCTCGTGCTGTCATCACTAATGCTGTTAGCCGTGACACACAACTCCCACCTTGCACAGGAGATTGTGGTGGAGAACAGAACTGCATTCCCAAAGCAGCAGCAGGTGACACTGCTTTTATTAATCATTTTCATTTCAAAGACATGTAATAAATCAAATTAACTTTGAATCAGCAAACTTCCATGCAACAGGAAGTCATGCTGTGCCATCATCTGCTCCTGCTATATATACTGGGGGAGACTGCACACTCTTAACTATTTAAATCTACTTTAAAGATTAAGCAATGTCTATGACAGTTCAAGTCTAATATAAGTTTCTATATCAGCACAACAGTATAAGATACTAGACACTAATTTTAATGCATAAAAATACAAAATTAGTTATCAGCAAAAGCTAATTCTTCCTTGGAAATCCCTCCACAGACAAGAATTTTCACTATATTGCCATACAAACTTTTCCTGAAGCAGACAAATTAGAAATAGGGACTCAGATGGAGAACAATACTTAAACACATTGCTAGAACTGAAGAACTGACTTCTGACTCAAGGAAGAAACACATATTTCCAGGGAAAGACACATAGACTATCAAGCTCACTCAATTAGGCCAAGAAAAAAAGACTTGTAGACATGAGTCTACGGTTCACCAGTAAACACAGAGAAAATAGTTGGGAATGACTCTAATCCCTGTATCATCCAATAAACTAAAGTCATAGTAGAGTGCAACAGATATCCATTGTGTAAAAAAAGTAATCTACAAACCAATGCTTCTCAGATATTTAAGTCTTTAAAAATGGAACTCAGTTTTTCTGAGTTCAAATCCAAAAATAATTTTCCATGAGAAATATTTAATATTTTAAAACTTTTAGTTAAAAAAATCAATTAGTTTTTTAAACAGAGAAATGACCACTGTCTATAGCCAGATTTTCCTCACAACAAGTATACACATAAACAGTAATACGCATATCTGGAGAAAGAAATAAAAGAGAAGCAAATAGTTGAATTGCGGGTGTTTAAGTACCTGAGTCACTGCTGCTGTCACTGCTAGATGAAGAGTCACTGCTGCTGGATGAGTCTGAACTACTACTGCTGCTATCTGAATCAGAATCTGAGGAAGAGTCTGAAGAGTCTGAAGACGAAGAGGAATCTGATGATTCGACATTTTGCTTCTGTGTCATAATCAACTTGGGTGCATTTTTAAGATGTTCCCGTAATTCATCCCTAATTAGGAAAAAAAAATTGTTCAATTTTATTCTTTTGTTTGTGGGGAGAGGGAAGATGAGGAAAGTAAGTATCACATGAGAAAAGTGTTCCTCACGTTAGTCCTCCAAGGCCAATAGAAGTGAAGAAATTGATGGCAAAGCGAGTGTTTCTTGGATTATCCCGAGGCAATAATCCCTCAAAGAAAGGCTGCAGTGTCCTGATGGAAACAAACATCTATATTAAACAGCGTGCCAGCTCAGCACTCTCACTGACATAAACAAACTGAAAAAGAAACTGTATGGATCTCCACAAGAAAGCAAAAGTTTTCTCTTCATGCATTTTTCAACACTTTCATTGTTTGTACCCTTGACGCATCTAATCAAATGCTATTTAAAAACTTGCTCTTTTATGACAACATAAACTTTACACACAGGAGAGTTGCACACATACTGACATAATGACAACAGAAACCCCAGCTTTGTGAAGCCCTGAAGTGACTTGTGGAACCGCAGCAGCCTGGGATAGCAAAGGATAACAGGCACTGACCAAGAAGTCCAAAGATTAAGGATCCATGCTGAAATCCCCCCTTAGGGATAGTTTCAAATTTAAGTTTACATGAGCTAAAACATCTACTAAATTCTTCATCATACACAGAAGAAATCCCAACTTAGAGGAAATAGCACAAGCAACTGCAAGTAACGCTGTCAGAATGCAACGCATTAAATCCCATACAGATTTAAAGGAATGTTATTTATACTACATTTAAGGATTAGTAAGTAATCCTAGAGAAACTGTTACTAATAGTTGTGTGTTTTTTCTAAGTTTTGTCAGAAAGAGAAGCCCCAGTAACATTTATTATGCAGCTATAGAGCTGGCAATATATAAAAATAAACCGGCACATGGAAATTGTTACGGTAGCTGAGTGTCACTGGGGGGTGGAGGGGGAACAGATACATCTTGCAAAGAGTCATGGATGTACTCAAACCCAGAATGACAGCAATACACTCAGCTTCAAAAGTGACTCCTTGCAATGACTAAATCTATACGTGAACTTATTCTTGAAGCACTGCAGCTACAGAAGGGCAGTCTCACTTGAACCTGAACACAGTTCTTATCTGCATGTTTTCAGATAAAGAACCTAATTAAATTTACAGTTTTGAAAATAAAACTTCAACTTACTCATCTTTTAATCTTGCATTTAAATTAGGAAGTCCCATATATTCACTGAGCTCCTGAAAGAATATTTTGACAAAAATTCTGCTGGAGGATGTGGTAGTTTCTTCACTCAGTATTATACATTCAAGGACCTGAAAATATTCAGAAAAGCATTCACCTTTAAGTTTAAATATACATTCTTTTCTTATCTTAAAAACTTTTGTCCTCCTGAAGTAACCAATAAAGACTGGGTTTTTTTCCCCAAGGTTCATAAATTCTATCCAAAACTCTTTCTCAAAAATTCTTTCCTACCTGGGAGCAGCTGCTGATCATATTTATGCTAGTAATTCTTTAAGGATTTTTTTTATCTAAGAAAGTTCCATAAGACAAAATCAGATGTGTGAACTTCTGCCAAATTTAGAGATTTGGGACTTAAATACAAGAGAGGAAAAATATTTGGACTGACTTATGAAGAATGACAGTTAGACTAGGCTATGAAACAAGAATAAAATTACCTTGGTATTTATTTTTTCATTTTTAATGCTATATAATAATATATCTCAGAATGTGAGATTGCTTTTATTTATTAGGTATTTAAATCATAAAATGGCAGTATTTTAATTGTCTTATAATTCAATACAGCTTCTAATTTATCAAAATGTAGAAGCTCAAAACTCTTTTCCAAAAGAACTACTTTTTAATCAATCAGTTCCAGCTGAACTCCCTAAAACAATAGCTTAAATCAACTACTGAAAAATGGGGAGAGAGGAGAAAGAGGAGATGGAACAAACCAGAATTCTTCAACAGTGTCTCAGAAGTTACTTAAGATAATCCACTTTGCCACAAGTCATTACAAATTGTAGAACAATACTAGAATTAATGTATTATATGTTACTGTGGAGTACTGGAGATTAACTGCTGAACAAGAGATCGAGGACAATGGCTTTTTTTTAACTTACACTCCAGGGAATTGAATCGGTGTACAGGAGATGAGCAAACATCTTGGCTACATTCCTCAGTTTGTTTGTTTCCAAACGATGAATGGTATCGTACTGTTCCTTGAAAATGGCTTCAAAGGATTCCATATATTCTTTCTTTAGCATGCAGAAACGCTGAAACAACATGGTACAATTTAAACAACCTCTCTAAACAAAACACCAAACATGCAAATAACCTACAACCAAGTGACCTAATGGTGTCAATATTTACTGCAAGACTTCCTTTTCAAATAACCCTTGGAGGAAGAGCAAACACGCAAATGAATGTATTTTATAGCTTTGAGCAGTTTGTCAGGACAAGAAACTCATTTGTGTTGCAAAGCAGTAATTATCAATTCTGAACTACAGCAAATTATCCAGCACTTTGCTTGACTTCTATACATGAAGTATTTTCACCTGGTACAACCCCATGCTTTTTCAGGACATCACTGAACAACTATTTCAATTTAGAGAGGCAGCAGGAAACAGAAGTAAGACATTTTGGACACAAACATTTCAGACAATATGGAAAACAACATTCACATTCATCTGAACGTGCAGCTTCATATGGTTAGTGCTTTATAATTGACTGTCAGCAAAAGGATTTCCTGAAATAATGGATGAAAAATACAAATAAGAAGGAACATTCCCTTTCAGCACAGCTTGCTCCCTTGGGAAGACAAGTATTTCATCTTAACTCTTCAGACATGTCAATATTATTGATAGGGAAACCTTAAGTAAGAAATAACTGCAGCTAAATTAGCAGTTAGTTACACAAAACCAGAGAGTTGGCCATTTATTGAAGAGCAAACAAAACACCCACAAGCCCAGGACAGTAAGTATTCAATCTTGTGCTCTAAATTAAACCTACTAAGCAGCTTTGAACAAGGTAGTAAATGACAAGATCTCCAAGATTAATCTTGAGCACTGTAAAAAGGCTATTTTCTGGTAACTCATAACACTATTATGTCTTTTTAGTACCATTGCTTTACCACTGATTTATTGTTGTACCATAATGAGAAAAAAGGGAGGGAAAATAAGCAACAATATAAAGAGAAAGTGAGTTCTCTCATTCTGCATTCACTGTGATTTTTATAATCAAAGTGCTAATTTAATCCACTAAAACAGTCAACTAACATAAGCATTTTCAGAATGATAAAGACTATTAGTTCTATATATCCATTAAAACTTGAGTTTGACACACAAAAAATAGAGTAAAACAATGGAATTTTTGATCATAAAGTATAAAATCTGAACCAGAACTCACCCCTGCCAGCAACCCAAAGAATTTCTCATATGTTCTTTGCTGAGCACAGCAGTCAAGTATCATATTGCAGAGTTCTTTCTGGATTATGGAAAAAAAAAATTCTTTAGGTAAATTCACTGTAGCAGCAAAAAACCCCATCAGTACATGCCAAGTAACTGCAGGAAGCCTTACATGAATGCAAGCTTTGAAAGGAGTATTTACATCAAACTTCACTGGCAACACCAGTAGTTTTCTCAATTTCTCTGGGATACGAATACGAACTTTTGCCCTTCAAATTCCCTCTTCTGCCTAAACTAAGATTTATGTGTTAACACAATGTACATCTAACAAAAAAAAAAAGTCAGAACTCATTTACAAACTGACTTTACCATAATGAAAAAAGGAGTTACAAGACAATAAGTGAAGGTTTTGAGAGCTTTTTTTGTGGTTTTCTTTTTGTTTGTCAATTGCTTCTTTTTGTGATAATTCTTTTTAGGGTTTCTTTTTGTTTGCTTGAAATAGTACCTATCCCTGCATTTACAGAAAATGAAAATTCTTTACAACTTCCAAATGTCTAAATGGCTTACAGACAAATCATTTGCAAACACAATGTGCATTTCTTAGCAGTTATTTCCAAAATCAGAAATATCTGTTGATGTTGGTATATACTAACACCTTTAACTATTCAGCCATTCAGGGCCTGACAAGCCCTGATTAGCATAAGCAAGCAGAAGGCTGAGTTTCACTGCAGTGGCTTCAGTCCTGAGGGAGATGTTTAGAAAGACTAAACTCACCTTTGAGAGGCCAAAATGCCTGGACTTCCTCTCTAGCCAAGAGAACAAGAGAAACTTTTCTATAGCAGCTGTTTTAGGCTGGATTCTGAATCACCCTTTATAGAAGAGCATCTCTCCTTCTTGGCTAGGATTGAACAGAGGAAGTCTGGCTCGATGAGCCTCCCAAAACATTAGTGCATCTCCCATCATTGACAGCCTGCCTTCTATCTTCCTGTCTCCTCGGTGAACATGGAGGGAAGAACGGAAGATGCTGTCCCGTTCCGTAATGCCAGCTATGTAGGACAGGTAGTCCAGCCTCTCTGGAATACAAGCTCTCTGGCACCCTTCCTCCTTGTCTTCCAACAGCATCACCCCACAATTATTATCAGACCCACTTCTGGTACCTGCCTCTTCCTTTCCTTTCACACACAGCAAAGCAGGAACCAGAGGGAAACACTTTGCACCTCACCTCTCAGGCCAGAGCTCCTCACTGGCTGAGAGTCCTGGCAAGTGAGACCATGCAGGTTTCAAACCACACTTATTCCCCTGACCTTCTGCCTGAGACGCAGCTTGTAATGCAGCTGTGAATTGGTTTAGGGTACACTTGGCAACATTAATTAAGACAAGTGAGCAAATGTTTCTATATAAATTAAAAGCCATGAAATTACACAACGCTTGAAATAACCCTGCAGGTTTTGCCCATTCACCTTTTTTATTACTGTTTTCTCCTAAGACAAATTCCATAGTGCAATCCAATTTATGACACTCCCAAATAGGTTTCTGGCTGTCAGTCACATACCTTTCACTATTAGTTTAATTTCTCTTTAAACTAATAGTAACAGTTCTATAAAATCTACTGGATGATTTCAAGCATTTTGTTCTCTTTGTGTCTTTCACCAATTTACTGTAGCATATACTGGATTTCATATTCTCCCACTTGTGTCATTTTTCCAAGCAAGTACTCAGAAGAAACATTTCTGCCCATCATAAAAGCTCAAAACAAATAAAAAGCCAACAATGCTGAACAAGAAAAGAAACCACTCCCCCAAATAAAAAGGCAGTAATGTATCAAATAAACTTACAGATGTGTTTAAAGGCATTCCTTTTAACACTGTCACACTGTATTAATGTGATGTATTAAAATGCATATTAACTTTTTATATTATCCCATTTTACAGTATTGCTGCAGCTAATCAGTTTTTAACAATAAAAAGAGTAAAGTGCTGATGCCACTGTTAATAATGTCAGAAAGACTTGAAATACAAATTACCTTTCTTCCTCATCTTAAATGCAATTATAGCCTTGATATCCCCTGTGGTTTACAGCAATTAAATATTTTAACATTTTACTTAAATATTAAAATGATTTCTCGGAGGGTATTTTGAATAACCACATGCACAAAAATGTTTGCCCATAGACATTCTTGCTGGTGTTATCTAAACAATTTGAGGTTAGGTCTAGAGTAACTGTCTTCCAGATTTAAAACTAACAAACTTTAGAATTATTTAATTACTTTTTGAGAGATCCAACAAACTCAGATGGCAATTCTAGCTTAATTTACAGCTTCAAAAGTGAGTGAACTAATTTCTATACTCCTAATGATGTTTATGGCATGCAAAGCATGTTATTTAGCCCATTGCTTGAAGACCACAAAGAATTTGTTCCCCAATTTTACAAGCAATTTCTATATTGTGTTATCTGTTTTCATACAATGCTCAACAAGTAACTACTCAAATTAGTTAGGAACTTTCCTAACATACATAGCTATCCAATCACAAAGTAAAACACTTCAAAATATCTGACACCTCATACAGATGGTGAATCATCTTTTGTGGAGATCTTGAATTTATTATTGTATCAGAGACAACAACAGCACTTCACAAAACTGCTAAGACCAAAGATAAGGAGAAAGCTCCCTCTAAATGCACTGCATTTCTCACAGCTCTCCCTGAACAGTCTCTGTTTGTCTTACCCAAACAGAGTAATGGTTTACATGGACTGTGACTCAACCTAACATGGCAAATATCATCATACGTTTAGAGATGCTAAAGCAAAAGACAGAAAAATCAGACTTGTTTTGGTTTTTTTTCTCCCGGTTTTACCATTTTAAAACACAAGCACATCCTGCCCAATCTATCTTCACTCAGCTTCACACAAAGGCTGTGTGGCAGGCAGAAGAGCTAAAGTAACTTATCCCCTTCTCATCACGGGTTCCTTTTCACAGCTAGTCCTTTCCCCCTGCCCCTTCTCCCCTCATTTTTGCAATTTGTTTGAGATTTGCATTCAGCCAAGACTGCAGTTTCAGAGCTGCTTCCATGTGGAGGTAATTTCTGCCCTCCTTGACTGGAAGTGATGCTATTTCCACCTCCCTTCCCCTGCCAGCCCCACAGCTCTGTTCCATCCATTGCATACACAAGCTGAAGCCATCTTGAGACATCCCCATCCTGTAAGCTATTCTTAAAATAAGGAATTTTCAATGTCAACACTTCATTTCTAGAAGTTTCTTCATGGAACTAAAGGAATTGATTTGCCAGGAACAAACGTAGTGCAGGCCTTTTTCATTTAAATCAATGCGAAATTGGAATTATGTGAAACAAGTGCCTTGCATTTTATGTATTTTCACTGCTTTTACAGATGCCACACTTTCCCTTTTTTCTCTTTTAATTCACTGGAGCATATCTTACTCCCACTGACTACCTTGAAGCTTTCCTTACTGCTGCATATTTTAATGGGTGTAACCGTCACACAGCCTACTTTTCCCAGCATCTCTGCTTTCTCTTCCTAATTTGTCAAGTTACCACTTAGAGACAAAGCTGACAAAGCCATGAGAGGTGTTTCAGCAGCAGGCAGCCTCTTCCTAAACTATGTGCAGTGCTTTTAGCAGCTACTACAATGCCTCCAGGTCTGTCCTGTGCTCAGCTAATGGTCTTCCTCAACTTTTGTCCCTTTTTTTGCTCAACCACTTTTCTGTTTAGAGCAACATATGCTTAAAGCTGAATATAGTTATCACAAATCTTGCATAAATCAGACTTAATATTTTACAGTGAAATCATTAACTGGATATAAGGATAGATATATTTTTAATCATGCTGCTATAAGTCTGCAACACACAAACACACACAAAAATTAATACGTCAAATTCCCACAGCATCTCTTTCCTTCTACCTGAAGGCTGCACATGCAAAACTTCACTTTAAGTGATTTTACTGAGGTAACCTAAGCAATTCCACCTCCTTAGGTTAAATGCCTACACACATCTGTGGAAGATCAAAATCTAGTCAGAATTCTAGCTAATGCCTGCTATCAGTAACACAACATCCTAATTCTGTACAGATTCTGTACCTTCATTTTATAGACATCAACAAATACCACAACGTGGTATGTGCTTGCGATGTATGGGTTTTTTAAATTGATAAATTATGGAAATTCAGAATGATTCTGCACCTCAGGCCCACAAAAACCTCCTGCTTCAAGATAGGAAAGCTACTTGAGGATGATTATCTTTTACAGCCAGTAGCAGCTGTGAACTAATCATGGTGCAGTTGCTAAACCTACCAGCTGCAATGCCCTCCAATTAGAGAAGAAACAAATGTATCTAAGAAATCATCTATTTGACCAGTACCTAATTACCAGCCTTAGACCATCCCACTCTATACCAGCTTCCTGAACTACATTTTCACTGAAAGTGAAAATTGTCAAGCCAATGTAGGTACTTGTGTTATTTTCAAGACTCAAGGCATAAATAACACGAGATACTGACACTCCCACACCACCAACTAGGACTGCTTTGAGCAAGTGACACCACCCCATAAAAAATGAAGATGTGTCAGATGCTTGCATAATTCTTTCAAGAAGGCTGTGCCTGCAAGAATTTTTCTCATTTCAAGTAAAAAAAAACCCCAAAAACAACAAACTGGTGACGCATTACCTTTATCTGGAATGCGCACACAGTTAGAAGAGGCTCTAATTTCATTTAGCAACATTTCTGTACCCAAGTTTAGGTCTTATCACAAGCCAAGAAAGAAGAAAAGCCTAAAAGCTAATCCATTTTAGGCACATTTTCAAAGAGCAAGACCAGTGTACGGTTGGTTTAATTATTTTAGTTGTCTGGATTTCACCAGGCTTCTTAGCTTGCTTTCCCCACAGTTCAGAAGCCAGAACAACTGGTAATACCACACTCTTCTAACTACAGTTTTGATTTATTTAAATTTTCTTCTTTGGTAATACATGGGATTAATACAGCTTCAACAGAGATAATAACTGTACTTTTAAAA
Source organism: Brachypodius melanocephalos (assembly GCA_013398615.1). NCBI lineage: Eukaryota > Metazoa > Chordata > Aves > Passeriformes > Pycnonotidae > Brachypodius > Brachypodius melanocephalos. The sequence continues at coordinate 4,389,450 of VZSR01000205.1, forward strand.
AAAAGTAAAATAGTGAGCTCTGCCAAGACTGAACATATGCCCAAAGAAGCAACTGCAAGGCTTGTTTAGAACAGCTTCGCACAGACTGTAGTGCAGACAGCAAAGCTATTTCACTCGTGATCTGCAGCTTCAGCTGGGTCTAAATAACATGAATAAAAGCAAACCCGCTCCTAGTAAATTTACTTAGAAATGAAAGAACTTCAACACTTTAAATGTTTAAAAAGAAAAAAAAATCAGAAGAGTGTTGATATCCCTCCTTGGCAGCTGGTCCTAAACTGCAATGCCAAAAAGCAGTATTACGGTGTTCCAGCCCACAGATTATCCATCTGAACCTTAATCCTCTTTCTGCGAGTCAGAGCTGTGTGATAGATCCATTACTGGTATTAAACAAACTTGTGTTGCACAGCAGTTAATGTGACACGATAATCTGGTAATTCAACCACTGGTAAAAACTGCTAATGTATTTCTGAACTCAGCCCTGATAAATCACACCAAAAGTTTCTACACATGAAGATTTTGGGAAGAGTTACCCAGAAAGATGGTCATTAAGACTGTATTAGTCTCAAACCTGTTGTTTGCATCTGTCTTTAGGTTTCAGATATTCTGATTAGTTTTTTGATTGTATTTAATTGACAATTTACTACTCAAAGCTTGTGGAAAACAGTCTTAATGATCAAATTAAATAAATATTGTTTTATTAAGTAAAGCCTTTCAGAAGAAAAGCAGAAAGTTATTGTAAAATCAGACTTGACAAAAATTGTGCAACAAGAATCTTGTTTCACCTGATTTTTAAGGAATATTTTAGCTAAACACTTTAGTTCCTGATTCTCATGATGATTGCCATTCATAGTAGGAGTTGGAATAGAGAATGAGCATAAACAAAGTTTGCAGGTTCACCCAAGAGTTCAGCAAATATTTCAGGAATTTCTCAAGACTATTTAAAGCTTTGAATCAAAAAGTGTGAAGAAATAAGACACAACATCCTGCAATACAGATTGTTGAAGCCTCCAGTAAAACAGACCGAAAAAGAAAGAAGTGCTTTAGGGCTAAAATAACAGTAGTTGACAATTATAAATGTTGAAAATACCTCTAAGATCAAGTCCAATTGTAAGCCCAATGCCACTGCGTTCATCACTAAACCATATCCACATGTCTTTTGATGAGTTCCATGGATGCTGATTCCACCACTTCCCTAGGCAACCTGTTTCAATGACTGACCACGCTTTCTGTCAAGAAATTGTTCCTAGTACTTGATTTAAACCTCACCTGGTGCAACTTTAGGCCATTGCCTCTGGTTCTGTCACTTGCTATCTGTGAGAAAATACCAATCCTCACTGGCTATACCTTCCCTTTGGGTACTTGCAGAGTGACAAGGTCCCCTTTGAGCCACCTCTTCTGCAGACTGAGTAAGCCCAGCTCTCTCAGCCACACACAGCACTCCAGGTGAGGCCTCACAGTCCCAAGTACAGAGGGATGGTCACCGCCCCTGTCCTGCCGGCCACTCTTCTTGATCCAGGATGCCATTGGTCTTCTTGGTCACCTGGGCACTGCTGGATCATGTTCATCTGCTGCCAAGCAGCTCCTCCAGGTCCCTTCCTGCTGCTGGGCAGTTTTCCAGCCACTCTACCCCAGCCTGTAGCTCTGCTTGGGGCTGTTGTGACCCAAGGCACTTTGCCTCATTGAAATTTGCCTCACTGAACATCACATCCCTGGCCTCAGCCCACTGACTCAGCCTGTCCAGATCCCTCTGCCTTCCTGCTCCCCTGCAGATCAACACTCCTGCCCAACTTGGTGTCATCTACAAATTCAATAATGGCTGTTTTTCAATGAAAGCAGAGGGAATTAATTCAATAAATGCTTCAATCTGAAGACAGTAGCTTGAACGAATAAAATACAGGTTTTCTAGCTTAAAAACTGGCAGTTAATTTAAACAAATTTCCTGCTGAATTTGTCCACAATGGAAAGACTCAAGCCCTAGAAACCCCTGAATAATTGTACTGCCTGCATCTGTTTATTCTTTCTGCCCTCACAGCGATCAGGAAGAGTCTTTTTTTAAAAGATTTTTATCCCCATAAAGGAGCTTAACTCTATACAATGGGCAAGTCAAAGCTCTCATATCTTTGATTAAATGAGGTGAAGAGTAGATATAATTCTTAAGGGAAAAAATAAATCAGTACAAACAAGAAGCCTCATGAAATAAGAGGACATAGTTTTACAATCATTCTGAATCTTGAACTGCAGTAATTCCTACAACTAGTACTGAATCGTAGGCTGATACTAATTACTGGGGTTTTATTTTTCCTTCCCTTATTTTTTCTGAGCAGCTTTTGCCCACAGAAGTTAGGAGCTGACAGAGGCTGCCAGCTCTTAAATCCTAAGACTTAAGTAGTTCTCACTACAAGCAAGTAGTGTTATGCATTGGAAGTCTGTTGTATGATCTAGTATATATATTTTAGATTGTTTGCTCTATTCTTTATAGCTGAATTGATTTTCTGGGAAACAGGATTTTTTTTCTCTTTAGAATTCTTCGGGTTATGTATACTTCACTGAGAATTATAATCTTATGCATGCTTAATATTGCACTTCCTGAACAGAATTAGAGAACTAGATTTAAAAAATACACAATCTCAATTCTTAGTTTATTTCCATGTAAATTGCTGAGAAACAAGCAATAGTACAAGAATTGCAAAAATGATAGGTAAATAAGTTCCAAAGGAACACCTAAGTGTAGCCCAGATCTCCCCTTACTAGTTAGTATTATAATAAAGTTACTTATTACACACACAGTTTCAAATAAAACTGATAATTAAAGCCACAAGAAATTAAAGAGCTCACCCAAGTGCAACTCCTTTGATGACAACTTACAGCTGACTGAAAAGCTGCCTGGAAAATTAGATGCGTATTTATATTCTACCAGTATTGAACAGAAGTACTGGATCAAGAACAGGTTCCATTACCTGAAAACACAGCAGTTGCATTGATCTTACAGAGTCTGAGGACAAAACAGCTTTAGTCTTATGATCTCCAAAATTACTCAAAGCAATCACCCAAAACTGCTTTAATTCAGTACGCTGTTTAGTCAAAGACTGACTGTGAAAGCACCAAAACAACACACTCACAGCACTGTGCTAAATTTCAAGCCCTACTGATAAAATCTACAGCTGCCTGCAAATATTATCTTCAACCTAGAGTCCTTTCAGGGACAGAACTCTGCCATGCTGCTGTATTCTTTTCACAGGACAAAAGTTTCACCAGTCCAAACAACAGATCTTTTTAAAAGCTATGAGCAAACATTTGTGTTGCTTGACAAAAAGGAGCACATGCCTAAGAGAAATTGCTTATGAAATGTGTGTCAGTCTATCTGCTCTAAAGGTTGTGAAATTAATTTTGAGGAACAACAGCTGTAAGGAATAACTCTCATTCATCTGCCTGCTATACAAACAGGTCATGGAACATGAGCTAGGTTTTTAGATACTACCAGAGTACTGTATCTTAATAATGTTAGTAAGAAGAAGAGTAAGAACAGAGGCTTACAGTCTGACTTTCAGGGAAGTCCATCTTCAGCAGTTTGTGAGCACATTCTTCAAAGTCTAAGCTGAATAGAAAACACGCTTATTATCTGTGCAACATATGCTATGCTAGAAACATTCCAAAACTATATCAAGATTCATCACTGGTGCTAAAATCTCAACTGTTTTGAAGTAAAGTACGTCAGCTGTTTGATTTGCTGGAACTTTATTGCTGTGGGCTTTAAGATAAACATTTTGTACTTCCCGAGTTTCTATCTGAAAATTAATTCAAAGTGATTACATTTGCATTACAATCTGAAAACAAAATGATCCAAGTCATTATTACTATCACATCATCTTACGAAACTTAATAAAACAGAGAAGTGGGAGCTTGTTTTGCACATTTTGAAACACACTGAAATGCAAGCACTTCAGACAAGCTCCAGAAGCAGTATTCACCAGTCTCCTCTTTGCACTCCTGTTCTGAAAGTCTCTAGCTACCACTGGGTACGTCCTCCCCCTCACATGTAAGATGAGCAAGTTTGAGTATGGCAGGAAAGTATTTAACAGTAACTTTGAGAAACGTGAGAGCCTTTGATACCCTCAGTATGGTATTAATTCAGATGTCTACTGATCAACACCACAACTACATTACTGCACTCCTCATGCAGTATCAGACCTGCAGAGTATTATGGGCTGCAAGGGATCAATCCTTCCTCTCAGCCTGGTGACACAGAAGCTACACCCAGCAGGTTTGGAATATTTGTACCACAAACTGCAAGGGGAGTTCATTCTCAAGATGACCACAAGTATACTATACTTCAGGGCTGGTTGGTAACTGCATACTTAATTTCCAAGCAATGCAGATGGCAAAAGAACCCCTTCATCTCAGAAGTGGAGACAAACTAGAGAATTTCTAAGTGTGTCTCAAATTTTTTTCCTAAATTCTCAAGATGCTATAAAATTTGAAGATCACTGACTGCTGTTCACTCAGAGAGTTCTCATTACAGCAATAGTCCCAGTCCACTATCCAAACATTTTAAAACAAACAGTATTCATCTTAGAATGAGAATTTGGAAAACGGTCTGCTTTACAAAGTCAGGTCAGGCTCCATAAAGACCACTTCCCAACTGGTTTGTTTTTTTTTTTTTAATTGCACATTAAGACAGAATTTTAAAAGAAAGAATTACAGTCCACTGACTTCAAAAGAACTACACTTCTAGGAACATAATTTACAATTACCTTGACTGAATAGCCAGATAAATGGTACGACGGAAGGACACCAGGTTAATTTCTGTTTTGTCATGAACTGTAACTTTCTGACCTGGAAAAGAAAAACATGGGTTTGTAAAGAGCAAAACATTAAAGAAGACACATGTAGTAATTTTTTAGGACAGCTCTATTTACATTTAGTGAGTCTGTAGCACACTATTTTTCTAGAAGTACTTAGGACTGTTTGCAGGTTTATGTATTTTTTTATATTTATTTTTATAGATAAGGAAAAAAAAATAAAAGACAGTATTTGCTGTCATCTGTAACAAAATTAAATATTTAGAGAGTTTTAAAAACGTAATTCTTTTAAAGATACTTCATAGTCACTGCAATCTCTAGGCTTAACATCTCTTGTCAACATTATTAACAATCAATTTTTTGCACAATTTTGATATACAATGCTTTATGTAGCATCTCTGATTTTAATGGGGAATTCTTAATTCCTGTTAATTGTAGGATCTACGTTACAGTATTCTGCAAAGTCCTAGAGCAAGCGAAGAAAAATCCATTCTGGGAACACTTTCATTTGTAAAATACTCACTATTCCTTCAGTTCTTTTAAAGTTTGGTAAAAGCATAAGAAATGAAAAATTAAGTTAATGTTCATACTTTCCATGAGCCTGGGAGCTCTGCTCTTCTATGAAATATGCCACCAAACTAGTAAGAAAATCCATTCTTGGTATTCTACAGTAACAATACCTGACTGGCTTTTCCATTACTCATGCAGTCTGCACAAAAATTTCAGTTATGCTTATCCATCAACATTTTTTCCTGGGAATTGAATACATTCTTTGAAATGAGTAAGTTTTGTCTCTACTGAAGATCAAGAAAGAGGGCTGTACTGAACCAAGTGAGATATGGAGGATGCAGATACAGTTGTAAGAAAATCCATCCTAATTTTGAAAGTGACTTAAAAATATGGTAGAGTATGGAAAAGTTTAAGCAAGTTTTCGTTTTGCTTCTTCTCATGTCTTATGTTTGCAAGGCTTTTCTCAAAGGAAACTGATACTGTCAAGAATAATGTGGCGAAGTTGCCTTTTCTTTTCTGCATGTGCTGAATGCTTCCTTTCAGACTTTTACACTGTTTGCTAGTAAAGACTTAGATCTGAGAATAACTGAAGAGGAAAACATTACTTAACATTTGAACATCTCAGTTTTGCAAAACATATAAGAAGCTAAGCTTTTCTTTCCTGCTTCATCGGCATTCCATCAATTGCTCATAAGGTGTCAGTCATACACTTACCATCTTCATCCTCCTCTTCATCGTCGTCTTCATCTTCTTCACTACTTCCAGCTTCTTGATTTCCTTCAGACTCAGTGTCACCTTCATCAAGAATTTCTGAAAGAGTAGTATTCCAGATTAATGGAACATAAACCACAGTACATTCATTACAAAACCCCCCTTGATCCAACCCCTGAAGAGTGAAAGGCTCTCTCAGGTGCAGAATGAGGAAGAAGCCAAAAAGCACATATAACTGAATGGAAAAACAACACTGAGTAGCATGAACACAAAGCAAAAGTCTATGAACTGAGTGAGTTATACAGGACAGAAACACCACCCACTGTCAAATCAATGTTGGCAGCAACAGCTGAATAAGCAAATGCCATAGACGATGGTTGTGTACACACACGAATATCCCTACCTTTCTTCAGCATTTTGTATTTCTCCTCATTTTCCATAAAGTTTGGATCCATCTTGAAAACATCTTTAGAATAAAAGAGAATCTTTATTTAAAACACAAATTGAAGAAAGCTATTAATATTTAATCTTGAATTTATTTTCTTGGGGAATGCAGTTAAGGAATTATCTTTCATTTCTAACTTACTAAGAACATCCTCTGGGTTGTAGTCATCTTCCAATGGCAACATATGAGTAAACTGATCCTCCTCTTCCACTAGATCTAATCCTTCTGGGATGATTGGATGATCCTTGAAGCCATCCTTCCGTACAGCAAACATGACTTCGATCATGTACTGAACACGCATATCGATTTTAGATTCATGCAGAATGTGTCGAAGGCGATCAAAGATTGCTTTGGAAAAGAGAAAAATGTAAATATGAAAGGTATTTACTAACATAAATGCCAAGATAGGTTTTTGGCTAACTGTACTTACCATTAATACCTCTAGGAGAAACTTCTGTTAATTTGAGCCCACTCTCTTTAATAAATCCAATAGCAACCTCAATACTGTCATCAGTAGGCCTTTCAAGAAGCAAGGTGAGCATTTCCAAACATAAAACCTCGTGAGCCTGTGGAAAGAGTATCAGCAAAGAATTAGAATGCACAATGTTACACCATCACCACAGTCACTTACTGGACAGACCTGTCCAGCCTTTGAGGATGCCACAACACAGCAGTTTAATCACACACAAGGCTGCAGTAGTAAGGCAAAACTGATTAAGAGGAAGTCAAAATTTCAAATCCAGTTTTACCATCAGTATTTACACCAATTTTCTAGTGAATGTGACTGTGAAGTGAACAAGCATGCAATGAAAAATATTTCTGCCATCTAAAAAAAATAAGAGAATGCATTTTCAAGAAGCAAATAACCCAGCACTTGCAGTACAGAACCCAGTTCTAAGTGCATTGTACCTATAACTAAATCAGATCTTCTAGGATCAGGCACATAAGTAAATAGCACATCTCAGCTTAATTTCCTCTTTACCAAAATGCTGAACATTCCCAACACATTCCTGAGACACTACTTCTTAACATTATTTATATCAGAGGATCCTGATTTCTGACACATAAACAAGTGACATAGAGATAAATCTGATTTAGATGCAACTGAGTCTACTTCTGCTAACATGTTAGCAAGAAAACTCTGTTTAAGATCTGTGGGACGGAGCCTCAAACGATCCTCGCCTTGCATCCAGACATACCTGAATACTGGCTCAAACACACATATGAAATCTGGAAAGCTCTGGAGCAACAATAAGTGGTGATAACTGCGTAAGTAATTACTAGTATCTTTTCTAAGAGATCATTAACAACGTAAAACAGGCACCATACTCAGGCTTTCAGCAACTTTCAGAACAGAGAATCTTTTAGGGTACTGCTGTCTTAAACTAAAAATTAGCCATGTAGGATTTGGACTGAGTAGAAACAAAGAACATACCACATTCTGATTCATCAAATGTGCAACAAATTTTGAAGACGTTAGACAGAGTTGCTGCAAAAGAAATAAACAAGAAAATTTTAACATATGGAAGAAAAAATTCCTAACCCAGACATACTATAGATTAATGCATCTCACAAACAAATTAGAGTCATAAAACTACTTAAGGATACTGGTAGTTGTTCACAATTAGGACTGTACACTCAAAAATAAAAAGTGACAATTAAACATGCCTACCCAAATCAAAAAAACCCCAAAATTATCACAATATCAATCCAGAATAGGTTGTCAAACTTTCATGATACTCTAATATTTCTAAATGTCCCACATTTGTCTATGACCCATGTCTTGGCTGTGTTCCTTTGAACACACTTGACACAGTTACACTGCAGAATTCCCCATTCCAGCACACTGCTCCTTTCCATTTTACATACCTTGTCATTTCTGCGATATCCCTTACGAAAATTCAGTATCAGCCTCTTGAGGATCAATTCACCAATATTTGGAAACTTGGAATTGATAATTGCCACAAGAGCTGCATAAACATGAGTAAAAATCGGAGAGGCGCTCTGAGCTTGCAAAATGGATCTAGACAGCAATCCCCTGTAAAAAATAAGTAAGTTTTAAAGACATTTCTGGTAATAAGGTGTGTCATGTTTTTATTCAGTACTTACCACATGAAATAGTGTTGCGCAGTTGGAATAGCTGGAAGAAACCAGATGATCATTTTCAAACCAGGGTTTATCATGCCACGAATTTTGCAAAATGTATTGCACAAATCTGCCTGAACTGTAAAGTTCTTCAACTGTTATCTAACCTTTCACTAAATATTGTTCATATTAGAGCTACACTTAAAAATGCTAATCACGCAAAAAGCCACCTTGTATGCTGCAATCATCCCTTTTTTAATCTGAACTTCATCTGATTATAAAATACTACTTAGAGCCTAAATGAATGTAAACAAAGGACTCATGAGATAACAGTTATTTTATTATTCAAATAATCTCTTTTACATTTATTATCAAGAAAGTCTGAAAAGAATCTGTGGCTTGATTTCCCTCCTCTCAGTTTTGCATTTTGTAATGCTTAGGAGCACACAGAATTTGATTTTTGCTGTATTACTCGACTACATGTGGGTGAGGATAAAAAGAAAACAAACCTCCAAACGCGAATCTTCCAAGTACACACTCTTCCTTGTGGTCGACTGAAATCCTAAAAAACCCTCCTACAGAGTACTAAATACAAAGTACATAGGGAGCTTATTCCTACTTACTTTGGCATTGACAAATGGAATAGAACTAATTTCATACTAGTGCACACTAACAGAGTATTTCCATTTTGAAATTAGTTACTACTTGCTTACAAACTGAAAGTGGTCTGTTTCCATTCTTACTTATCATCTACTTAAAACCTCAGGGAAGGACGTGATAGCCAGGTAAAAGTTCATGTCATTACTTTTAAAATGCACCTTTGTGCAAGTTTGGAAGTACAGAACTAAGTAAGGAGGGAAATGGTGTCATCTTCCAAAAACATTATTTTGACATTTATAAACCACACACAAACTTCAACAGACAAGTGCCTTCTAAAAATACTCAATAAGCTCATTTTTAAAGCAAAATAATATTGCTAGTAGGAAAATTAAATTTTGGGGACATGAAATACAGGCAAGTAAAAAGCAGCCCTACAAATGTCTGAAACTTCATTACTACTTTTAACAGAAATCACGTTCAGGAACTATTTGCCCATTCTCCAGATTTTATTTAAATTACTTAATTCTCTTATTTTTATGCTAGTTGTATGACTCTGATCTTCTCATCAGATCTAACACATATGAAAAGTAATGTGTGTAAAACAAAAATAAATCCATGACAGAATTATTTTTGGATCTACCAGGCTCCAATAGCATAATGGTCTTTTCTTTACATTACATCAATAAACAACACCAACAGGTAACTGTAGTAAAACTTGTTTTGCTAAATAGTGGCTACAAATACTATTTGTCCCAGGAAAAAAAAAATCAAGTGCTACAAAAATAAATAGATAGTGACTGTCGCTCTACGACATCACAAATGACACAAGACCTCTTAGGTATAGTTGAATTATCACTCCAGGGTTGATTAGGCAGGGAATTCCTTATATACTATTGTACAAAGACCAATTGATTGGTGGAACAAAGGCAAACCCTTTCAACCACATTGGTCAACCCATAGGGACATCAAGAGAGTCCCTCCTTTCCTGGGAAAGGAATTTTCAAGTCCAAAACATTCCTAACAGGGAACCAGGGCTACAAGTGACAACTGTAAATTACAAGTCATTCAAGTAAAACACATTGGGAAAACCTGAAGAAAAGGAAATATACACCATCTTTTGCACTCACCAAGCACACAGTCCCTTTCCCAAGTAAGGCATTATTCTGAATAGGACAATATGGCCTAAGGTTAATAATAAAATCTGACTAACACCTATACACTACCCATAGCACACATAATGGTGTACACATGAGCAGTGCACATGTTCCAGAAAAGCAAAAGAATTACTTTAAAATACTAAGGCTTACCTTCCCCGAACAATATTCTCCTGAAGGAGCTCATGAATGATGTTTTCTATATTAGAAACATTCACTTTATTGACAAGACCATTGATTGACTTCTTCAAGGCTTCCCAACTCATCCTCTGGTACGCCAAGCTATTACAAAGTATCACAAATTAATAATGTATACATTTGAAGTTGCCAAGCTATTACAAAGTATCACAAATCAATAATGTATACATTTGAAGTTGAATAAACTCATATATATAGAGCATACATTCTTATTTTCATTTAATCAGTAAAATAAATTAAAAAATCTTCACTGCATAAATGCGAAGACTTGTTCACAACTATACATTCAACCATGAGACAATCACTGAACCAACATGATAAACCAAAGTGTAATTCTCTACAGATATGGTATAACCCGGTATGCTATTTTGTAAGATGTTCCAAAAAAATCCTAGCTACATTCAGTCCCTGTTTTACTTTATCATTTACACCATGCAGCAGAAGCAGGTACAGTTTTAATCTGATTCTCTTATCTCTCTTCTGATAAAAACATACCTTCAAAACAAAGATGACAACCCTTAGTGGATCCCATTTTTCCCAACATTCTCTAAACACCTTAACTGTTTTGCTCGCAGCAAAAAACCTACTCTGTAACTTTGAACTCACCTATTTTTATCAGTGATTTGCTCTTGCATCATCCTGAGCTTGGCAGGTGGAATATATGCACCACCTGTGCGAGTGAGGATTGGATCCACTTCTTCCTTCTTTTTCTTTGAGGTGGTCTCATCACGAGCAAGGGAGCTCTGGCCTGTTGGCCTCTCTGGACTCCTACGGTCAGGTGACGAATATCTTCTCTGCTTCCTTCGATCATAGTCTCTGTCCTCCCATCTCTCATAGTGTCTATCTCTCCCCCTTTCCGTCCTTCTAAAGGGAAAAAAACCCCACTAAACATCCAAGTGTATGTGAAAAGCTTTCCCATTTTATTCTTTAAAAATAAGTATTACTGATTAAGAAAGGGCTCCATACCTTCCATCTCTGTCATCGTAGTATTCCCGTCTTGAATATTCCTCATCATATCTGCTGTCATCAGAGTATCTCCTCTTCCTGGGAGATGGTGACCGAGACCTGTCACGCTCCATACCCCTACTCACAATCCAAGACACAAAAACTTTTAATGAGAGGCTGAGAAAACCAATGGTATTAATATTTACTTGCAATATAATGTAACAATGCAGAAGTGTTCCAATTCTGCAATGTGAGTTTCAAAATATGTGTCACTCCAATAAAAGGGTCTACTTTAACAATAATTTGTTCTCAGGAAAAAAAATCATGAAAAATCCAAGAAGCACTGTAAAAGAAAGCTCCTAGAATTCGAAATTAAATGTTTAACAGTAATAACATCAAATACCAATGGTAAATTCAGCAGCTTGCATCCCTTGGAACACATGTATTCCTTTGTGTCTACTTACTTTTGTCTGTACAGCACAAATAAATCTTGCCCAAAAATGATAATTGTGGTATCAGCAATATGTGACTTCAAGCAAAACGCTGGCATGTAATTTCCACTTCCAAGTCTCATGATAATTTAACTAAATGCTATGCTTTAGTAACAAATCCATTTAATTACTGTTATATTGACATTCAAGCATTTTATTAAATCTACACTTGCTTTTGCCACTTAGTTACGGTAATATATAAAAAGAAGCATAACCTGATGATTTATTAAACTTCTCTAGCTCACTATGTGAGGTATATATAGAGAATTGAAGGATACAAAAATCAGTCACTCTACCTGTCCTCTGGAGACAAACTTTCATGTCGGGAACTGTAGTTTTCCTTCCTTTCATGACTGGAACCATGCTTTAAGGGAAAAAAAAAAAAAAATCAAGCTCCAACATGACTGTGATCACCTATCTTCAGATCAAAGCATACCATGCCTTCAGTTCCCACTCCTTTACAAGGAGGGCCATCAAATAAAGCTGATGGCAGTCAGGAATGACAAGGAACAACTCCTGGTTCTCTAGGAACAAAAAGTCACGCAGCTAGACACCCTGCTACAGGATGCTGCAGATGCCAAATGCTTCACAGGTTCAAGGCACTGAACAAGCACTAAAGAAAAATCCACAAGGGTTACCAAAACACTTTATCTAGCTCAGGAAGCCGCAAACAGGTAGAGAGTGGGAATGTACATGGGCAAGTACATTTATAGTTGCCCTATTCCTCAACTCTTTAAGACATCTGCTGTTAATTACTGCTGGAGACTACAGTGGATGGACTACTGGTATGCCTTTCCTGCTGTCTTCTTTCAGATGACATTTTAATTTGTTGTATCACACACAATACCATGAACAAAATCCCACCATTTCTTGTTTAAAGAGTGTCTTTCCTCTCTTCTAAAAATCCCCTTGAGTAATTTTTCCTTGTCTCCCCCCTTTTTACTAATCACAATTTATTTTTTCATGAACCATTCCTAATTTCATACATTACAAGCATCTGAGTTGCAGTGATCTACTTGACTGATTTGCGGGACTGTCTGAGTGATACACACTTAAACAGTTCACACCAAATCCCATGGGCTGAACCATGACACTTAGAAGTATGGAGTCTACAAAAATCAGAACATGAGAGCATCTACAAAAAACATTGAAAGATATTCATTAAGATGTTTCTAAACAACTTCGGTAGAGTCAAGTAGCAGCATTCGTAACCAGAGTACTTTCATTGCAAGGGTCATCTCTTCCTTTAAAATATTATTTATGATTTTTCAGAACCACACTCTCACGGTGTCACAGAGTGATTAACCGTGAAACAGGAAACACTTCACTCGATGCAGAAACTCAACGCATGCATTTCCTTATGCACCTCAATGGAGCTCCCTGGAGCACCACTCAGCTTGTTTGTTGAAGCAGCACCCTCTCCAGCAACATGCTGGCACAACAGAGAACCAGTTAGAACTCTGGGTGACCAGAATATAATGACACCTCTTCCATAAAAAGCAGGGCCGCTGTTACCTCCAAAAACTTAACTGGGGGTGTGTGTATATATGCAAACCAATAACTGTATTTTTTGAGGCCACTATAACATACCCTAGAGTATTGCCTTTCCTAGGGTGCCACATCAAACACTGCTAAAATTACACCCAGCACTCTCTTACCTGCATCAAAATGAAGACACGACACAAGGGTATCACATTGTCCACTGGGAGTATGCATCCCTATCAAAGTTATGTCCACCTGTTTCATCTTAGAGCCACATTACCTTTGACAGCAGAGACAGTACAAGAAATTCACATATTCACCAAGGTTTTCTACCCTTTTCAATGCTCATTACACCACAGAGCAGATCACTGAATTCATTCAAGGGTAAGAAAAGCCACTGTTTTTTTCCCTCCAGCCCAGTAATATCCTAGTCTGTAACCTAAGCTTCCAAGAAACTGATAATAAAAGAATCTTTGAATGACATGGAACAGTTACTGCATTATGCAGCAATGCAGAAGGCAGTGTGTCTTTTTAGGATGATCCATTCTAAAGGGTTCTCTATCATCTGTCTCTGTCCAAGCAGAACCAAAACAACAAGTGTTCACAGAAATAAAACAGTTATGTCTCTTTCTGTGTTGGCCATTTATCACATCTCCTTGCAAAAGCAGCTATGTTTGCTGAAGAACTTGCCACCCTCAGCTCTTTGTGACCAAGTCTGCTGCCACAAGTTAGTCCTCTTCCTTGTCCATTTTCATCAAAAAAGATTAACTGAAAGTGTCCAAACAGCGTGCTTTTGCTAACTGGCTTATTCTGACAGATGGGAGAGCACTACCAGATTGGGAAAACAACAGAAGGTACTAAACTACCCCTCAAGCACCCCTACTAAAAGCCACTCAAGTCAGAAAAGTTGGATCTAAAAGAGTGAAGAAACCTATGAAGGTTCTAACTCAGGAAAAACAGGCACAGCAATACCACAGATTTGAGGTAGTGCATCATAACAATACTGCTCAGCTAACATGTCCTAACCTGGTGTACTTTACAAACACAGCATTTCTAAATTTTGTTTTCTTGCATTCCCAAAAAATCACTTCGATTCACTCAGAAATGGGCCACACAGCTTTTAAAAGGAAAAGCTTTAAAACCCTAGTATGACATACAATCAAATTAACTGCTACTTATTCGTTCTGTATCTTTTAAGATCATTTTTAAGTTTTTCAAAATCTTTCTCCATTCCTCTACATGCTTACATGTGCTATTGAGCCATCACCATTCAGTCAGTTTTGACCAATTACTGTAACATTATACACCAGTAATATTCGGGACTTTAATTGCAAGAACAATAGCAGCGAGAAATAGCTTTAATTTACTGACTCCTAGGAGTATTTATCTTGTAAATAGCTGCTGTCTGTTACAGATATTACTGGCCTTGCATTCAAGAAGTTTTACTTAACATACTATCAACTACAAACCTCACTACCAGTAACATGGGAGCGATCAAATCCTACAATTTATGTTTAAGAACACTTACATTTACTTGTGTAACTCTGCTCTTCATCTTGACTTCCTGCTTTGTACAAAGTTCTCAATGAGCAGCAATGAGGCGATCCAAGCTGGTGTTCAGCATATGAAAACCATTTCACCTGTAACACAGAAGACAATCAAAAACTTTCGACTGCACACGGTGCCGGAACACGCACCTTTAAGGCTATCCTTACAAAAGTCCTCAAACCAAAAGGCTCCCCCGGGTCTATTCCGGTTTCTTGCGGTCATACAGCGGTGCACAGCAGCAGCTGGGATCTCACCGGCACAGCTGGCCTCGAGCGAGCGCCGAGGCCGCGGCTGGGGCTGCCAGGGCCCTGCCCACCGACCCCGGCCCTGGCCCGGGCCCGCCCGCCGCACTCCCGGCGGGGCCGCCTCACCGCCCGGCCCACGGCCTCCCGCCCGCTGCTGAGGGCGGGCACGGCGGGGCGGAGGAGGCCCCGGACACCCGACCCGCGGGAGTGCCCGGCCGGGCGGCCCTCGGGGGCTCTCCCGGATCCCTCAGGGACCGTGGGAAGGGGCGCCTCGCCGAGCCCCGCGGAGCACCGAGCCCCGCACAGCTCCGAGCCCCGCGGAGCACCGAGCCCCGCGGAGCACGGCCCTCGGCCCGCACCTTCCGCCGCCGCCGCGCACAGACCCAAACGCGTCACTTCCGGCGGCGCGGGAGGAACGCGCGCGCACCACCACCCCCTCCGCCGCCATGTTGGGGGCGGGATGCGCGCTGAGCCCTCCCCGTCGCCGTCCGGAACGGCGGCTTTCGCGGGGGCGTGCAATGATTGCACCCGAGCTGCGCTGCTCTGGGACTGCTGCTCCTCGAACGGAGCTTCCACGGGGAAAAACACCCCGCTGCTACCAAGAGCACGTTTCCCGTCAGAAGCACGTGTAGCAGTAGGGAGCAGTCTGACGGCCTCCCTGAGGGGTGGAGATCTGCTCAAAGCACCGCTGGAAAATGAGCGAATTAAATATCTTGCCCCTTGGATAGCAGCTGAGCACACGGTTCTGTCGCTTACACCGTGGGTTAAACAGAGCTAGAGCTGTGTGCGGGAGAGACTACAGACACTGCGCTGTGTTTAGCGCTACGATGCTGTTGGAACATCTGTGTGGTAGAGGGGTCTTTGTGGCCTCTGGAAGTTTGAAGTAATTCAGCACCATGGATCCAGGCTAACAGAGAGCCGCTGGCTTATTATCAGCACAAGCGTGTTTGGATTTTGGAAAGTAATTAAATGCATAGGAAGAGGATAAAAAAAAAAAAAGGGAAATGCGACATAAGGTCTTAAAATGCTTATGGTTCATTTTCAGTTCTTGTGATTTAAATGAAAATTAATTCTTTTTGCACACAGAAGATCAGGGTCAGGAAGGCATTAACTCAGCGGCGAGGCAGATGGTTCCTGCAGGGCCGTGTGTAACGGAGCTGTGCGGCTGTGCTGTGCCCCTCGTCCTGGGCCTCCACAGCTGCTGAGACATGCTGCTTCTTGAGGGGAAGATGGCAACGAAACTTTCTCAAAGCTGGAAAACTCTACTTTTTTTTTTTTTTTTTTTTGGTTGTTAAATCAACTTATTTTTTCTATACTGAGTATTAGAGTACTTACATTTTGTCACAGCATGTAACACACCTGTGCCACTATTTCCATTGCAACAATTACTACAGGCTCAAATGCACACTGTCAAAAAAAAAAATCACAGCATAGTGAGGAGAGAACATTCATGATTGGACAGATCTGGTCAATGTGGTGCAGCAGTGGAAGACTTGGTCCCCAAGATTCAAACTGGCTATCTTACTCTTCTGTCACTGTGATCTCAGAAGAGTAAGAGAAAAGGAGCATCAGGCCATGGCTGAGATTATGTTATGCAGCACTTTAACTCAGAACCACTTTGGTTTAAACTAATGTACCAGTTTATGCTCCCCAGCACTTGAAGCATTCACAAAATGGGAACAAACCCATTCTCAAACTTCTCCAAAGGCCAGCAATGCCATTGTAGACTTGTGTATTGTAACAGATACAAATACTTTGCACTCAGGAGAGAATAATTATTTTTATTTACAAATTCATAAAAGTCAACTTCCTTATTTATGTTGCCATATTAAGCAGAATAATCAATGAAGCAAAACACACCTTGCTCAAAACCAACACAGAGATAGGATATGTTAAGAAACAATAATCAGAAAGAGTACATGATGTTTCTTTTCTGGTTATAACTTTTAGCTACAGGATTTGATTTCTTTGGCTTAATGATTTGCAAATGTGTCTCTTACACAGGAGACTGGAAACAGCATGTATTTGGACGGTTGTACACATTCTGACAGTGAATTGTTAAATGCTTTCACAAGATATTCCCTGAACCTGCTGTCTGCCTGTGAACACTCTATGATTTCCCATTCTGCTGTGAAAGTAATCTTTTTCCTGCCTCACACTGTGTAAACAGGTGTCATGAAATAAAAAGGCATATGGCATCAGTGTGGCAGCAGCATCTCCTGAGAGGGACATCCTGTGGCTGATGGCACACATACCATCCCTGAGCCTGTCCCTCCAAATGCCCTGGGAGAGAGAGAACATGGACAGCTGAGCTTTCCCTCAGAAGGAACCTGAGGACAGGGATGGGGAAATATAAAGGTCTTTTGTGAGGTGCCTCCACCAGGAGACTACTGAAAACCTCTGAGAGCCGTGTCTGTGGTTTAAGAGTGGCTGAATAGCATGGAGTGACTTCAATTCTTCAGTTCTCTTCTTGGATGTGGAAAGCAGAGAAGAGGCTAGGGCAATGGGATTCACTGAACAAGAGAAAGGGGATCTAATGCTCAGCAGAAGCAGTGAAGTCGAGTTCCCCTTGTCTCCTTTCCTAACTTAATGATTTTATTATTGGATTATGCAGTGAAGCTCCTTTCTGCTCATTTCTTCCCTGCTCTGCTCATCTTACAGTCCCTTTTCTGCAGTGGGTCACACTTAGATTTTATTACTCATCAGGTTGAAGGGAGAATGCTTCAGTTTTGTAGTGTCTCTAGTCTTGTGGCTTGTCAAAATGCTTTAAGAGATGCAAGTTTTATTTCTGTGAGGGTTAAAAGATAAAGCCCACACTTCTCAAGTGAAGTGAACGCTTTAAAGGAGTAGGATGCAGTGCAGGTTGAATACTCCAGATCAGCCTTTTGGAATCTGCTGCGCTCAAGATCCCAAATGAACAGAGTCTGAAGTAGAGCCATGACTGTGGGTTCTGACTTCTAGAGAGGAAGAGGGATTCAGGGAGACTCTCTAGCCTGGTGTGTCTTCCACAGCTTCTTGCTCAGCATGTGGGACTCCTTAATTGCCTGGAAGGGACTCAGGTGAAACATCCAACTGAAGCAATCCCGATCACCCTGCAGGAGCCATGCAGCTACTCTGTAGGTGTAAGAGATGGACAGGATCTCTTATCTCTGCCTCAGTTTGAAGTAAATTATCATTTGAATGGAGCATGATTATGGAGTCTGAAAAAAAAAAATCCAAAGACAAAACCACACAAGAATTAACTCATGTTGAGTGGCTTTATGTGTATTTAGAACAACAATAATCAACAAAGACTGCTTCTTCTTAGGTAAACATGATGATCAGGCATTGAAATGCAATAACACTGTTCATACAATATTGATACAAAATTCATACAAAACTGAACCAACATTAGAAGTTTGCCTTCAGATAAGGCAAATTTTAAATATAATTTTTTTACACACTGAAAATACAGAAAGAACTGACAATTCAATTGAGACTAATTGTAATTAAACCAAACATAATTATAATCTTTGAAACCTGCTCAAAGGGAAAAAGGATAATGCATCCAACAAATTCACATTCATCAGCTTAATGTTTTGCATGAATAGTCCATTTCTAAGCCACAGGAAACATAGTTTTAGTTGTGTTGTTTTCCCATGGCAGTTTTTGTCATTGTGCTTGAAATTATATCAGTTAAAAATCATCCACATGGCATGTTGTGGGCTGCTGCCTCTCCTGGCATAAGCAGCTGTAGCTCCATCAACTCCCAGTCTTCCACAAGTGAGCAATAAAGGCTTGCATAGAGAACCTCACTGAAAGTACCTCATACTTCTGGAAGAACAGTGATAGCTGCTCCAATAGCTGATTCTGATAACGGAGCCTTTGCGGTTAGCATTGCTTTATTAATTATTCTCAGAATGATGGATTAGAGACTGGTTTCCCTGCCTGCTTTATTAGAAGGAAGGAATTTATACACAGCTAATTCCCATCCAAGTTAATCAGTGTGACCTTTAGCATGCTGTTGAATTAAAGTCTTGTGCAAGGCTCAAAATTTGTTTCCAAATAGCTGTTGCAATATGCCAGCTGTAGGATATTGCTCCACGCAGCTGAGATGAAAAATCTCATCCTCTCCAGTTTCCATTTAAGGTCACCTAAGTGAGGTGAGCCAGCAAAGGGGGCTGGAGACAACACACCTGAAGTTGTTCAGTAGCAGGGTGGGTCAGGGACCTGGAATCCCTACTACTTCCTTTTGTGTGGCAGGAGTTATCTCCAATGCAGAGTGTTAAGAGGCAACATGTGGCAGAGAGAGAGAGGAAAGCTCTTTCATAAACACCATTGTCTCAGAGGGATCTAATATCTGTACTCTGCAGTCCCCTCACCTTTACATTTTAATAACTGCTGGAAGATCGTGAGTTTACAATATTAAGAAATCTCTATTTTTGATACCTTGAGTGCATGACACTCATCACATTCCATCACAAAATTTGTTTTTCCCAAGGAAACACCAGCAGATTCCTGGTGTGTTTTGAAACCTCATCAAAGTGAAGCTATCCCTCTGAGCTCAGTGGCAGGGCTGATCATATGTGGAAGTTCCACACAATTTCCTCTGGGTGAGAACACATCACATATGTTTGCTATTATTTTTAATTACAGTCTTTCAGCTGCTTCTCATAGTAGTAAAAAAAAAAAAAAATCCACCCAGCTACTGTTTAAAGCATTTCCTAGTCTGTATGCTAAAATCTCCCTTCTTTCAGTTTTGTGGCAATGCTCTTCTAAAACCAGCTTCTGAGACTGAAGACAGTTCTTGTCCCTTCAGGCATCTTCTAATCTTAAATTACTATACAGACTAAGCAATTCACTAAGTGAATTCAGATTTGTTACTCTCTATAATCAAGGACTTATAAAACTGTAATGGTTCATCCCTTTTCCCCTGACCCCCCCATCCCACCCCCTGGTGGTAGCACCCTATCTTGTCAATTATCCTGGTGGACTCAAAAGGTATGCTCTCCCATTTGGCAAGGTGTCCAGGTGCCACCTTTCCCTATTGTGGTGTAAAGTATCCTTGCCCCGAACCACTCCCGCCTGCCCTCCCCATTGGATCAAGATCCCCATGGTTTGGGTTTCACCCGAAGTGAGATAAGGAGAGAACCTGAGTCCAGAATTCATTCTGCTTTCCATCCCCATGGAATAAACATCTTCCTAAACCACAGCAGAATCCACTTTTTCATTACCAAGTCTCTGACCACGCGGCAGCTAGAGATTGAAACCCACAGGACTTTCAGGTGGAACAGGGCTGAGAAACCTCTGCTAGCCGGTAAGCAGAAAGCCCTCGGCCCCACACAGATTGGCAAAAAAGAGTCATTTGTTTTACAATGAGTTTTTGCATTAATGTTGTTAATGGTTTCTTATTTGTTTGTTTGAAGCCTTTCCTACTTAGTGGTATGGAGTGGAGCCAGATGTAGTGCTGCAGGTACAGGTCACTCAGGGCTGTGATCTGGTGTTTTCATGTCCTTAGTTTCACTTTGTCCTTACACACTGCAGAAGAATGTTGGTTCTTTTCCACAGTTCCAGGAGTTCATCATACCAAGGTGTCACTCTACAGCCAGCACCCTGAACTTAGAATATCTGCCTAAAATCTTAGGGCTATACTATGAATTGAGCTGCATCATCATTTGGCAGCTTTAGCTTATTTAGCAACTAAAATCCTTTTTTAGCAACTAAACCCCTTTCAATTTTATTTTTGCTCCTTTGTGCCGATTTCTTTTTATCCGCTATGAAGTAATTTTGTGTCTCCTGACCTTTAAAGAAAAAAGATATCTCTGCTGTTCTGCAGAGCTTGGACAGTAGAACCCTGTAGTGGGGTCATGATGCTGAGTGCTAGAAGGTGTGTTTGTGCCCAGAAACCAGAGGACAGGCTAATGAATGCACTTTGCCTTCCTGCACTAACCTGGTGATTGTATCACAATAACGCATGATACAGTAGGTAAAAGAAAAAATAAACAATGTCCTGTTCTTTCTGTCATCTTCCACCTGCCTCTTTATGCCGATGTCATTGAGCAGAAGCAGCCACTCACTCATGCCTTGAAGTAAAGGACAAGTGAGTGTAGCTGCTTCTCACTGCTGAGCTGACATTTGGATGCTGAGCTCATCTTTCATCTCTTTGACAAAGCAGAGAGAAAGGTGCTCTCTGACCAGAGCTGCTGGCTGCCCAATGAATCTCAGGTGAGATTAAAGCACCAACACACAGTGGGTAAATGATATGTCATAATGCTTGGAAAGGACAAAACCAGTGTATTCATTAATTCTTCTGGATTTATTCAGTTTCTTGATAATTCTTATGGTCCTGGTGTCGTAACAGAATGTCTGGATGTTGGCAGGATATTGAACACCATTTGGAGTTCCTGTATCTTGCAGCATATGCAGCTGAGTAAATTACAACAGATTTAAAAATGCAGAAGGTTGGTAAAAAACATTTTTTCAGCATTGAAACAGAATAACAACACTGGAAAGACCTCCTGAAGTATTTCATGGAGAGGTTTACTAAATGCAGAACAATAACATATTTGAAACAATAAAAGCAAGAGAGTATAGTAACAAGAAAAGTAACAAGTCATAAACTGAAGCATATTTGTAGTAAAATACCTCATTCCTCTGTAACAGCCAACTAGTGTTGCGGTATCTCTTAGGTATTGTACAAAAGCTGATGCCACTATTATTTTCTTGGAAGTGATACATTTTAATTCTAATAAAGAGCAGCCCTTCAATACATGAGGTCAACTTGTGTTCAAGGTGAACGTGATCCAAGGATCTTACCTGATTTGTGAATGTAGCTGGTCTAAATCCTGGCAGAGCTGGCATACTGTCTCCTGTCTCTCATTTTAATCTGTTCAGTCCTATTTTATATCATATGAATTGTTCTTTAGCCTACTCAGAATGTATTTTTTTTTTCTTTTTTCTTTTTTCCCTGGATTGAAGTCTTCTGGTGGTGTGAAATGGAAGAGTTAGCAGGTCAATGGAGAAATCAAGATACTTCAGTTAATAAGATAGGTGCACTAAATAGATAAAAGCAATTCCTTTGGAGTGATAGTGACACCATGTATGCAATTCAATATGATTTTAAACAAAATACAGACTTTCTGTGTATGTATATACTACCAATTAAAAAAAATTGCAGCAGTTGCCAAAGATGCTTGTTCAAACTAACAAAAATAGATGCCAAAGTGTCGATGCTCCTTTGATAGTTTTAACAGCTGTGTGGTTCTGTACGCTGTATAGTCAATGGTAAGAGCTCCTTAAGACTGTTTTCACTTTGTCTAAGAGAGACCTGTTAGCATTTTTTCCCCTTTAAACTGCTGTGGTATATTATCTGAAATTTTACTGTGTCATCCCAAAAAAGTCACCATAACAAGCCCCTTTAGGAATGTTTTCATCATGTCACACAATGCATTAGTTAATTACCTCATCTTAGCACTACAGCAGACCTTCAAATTAACAGCTGTTGCAAACTATAGGCAAACAGTAGGTGCCTGAGTTAATTAACTCTGACTGCCTGTGATGTGATTTGTATCTTGGTGTTGCTTGTGTTAAAAATGGGCTCTGTTTTTCCTATGGCATATGGCTGTATTTCTCCAAAGGGCTGGGACACTGCAACTTGAGGAGCAAGAGTATTGTTATTTCATGATTTAGTTATCATTATGGTCTGCAGATCAGAAGATCTGTAAACACCAAGGCACAACTAATGGAGTAAAGCCAAATTGATTGCACTGTTGTTTTGATGAAGAACTCCTGTAAGTAACATATAAATAAATAAAGAGGCAAAATATTAATAGAAATACTAGAACAAATTTGCTGTATGGTTTAAATAGAAACAGACTGTATGATGGGTGACCTGAAGACCCGCTGCACCCAAGGAAGAGATTTCTTATATTTTATTTAAAGGGTAAATTCTAATCTCAAGCATTGTTTCTCCCTGCACCACCATGGCCGTGCATGGTTCCTCTCAGCTACCCAGGAAATTCAGCCATCCCATTACTGGAATGGTTATATGTCTTTGTTGTCCTAATTGTGGTGAAGTATTTACTTCACAAAACTTCTGGGGACACCATGAGTGCAGTTGAACACTGTCAAAAAATGGTCTTCTTCTCAGGAGTCCTTCTGGACAGAGAGATTTTATCTTCACTGGGGAGGATCACATAAAACAATGGCAGTGTTCCCTTGTGAAGGTACAAAGTGAAGAGTGCTCATAAAAACCCCGTCTGGATGCAGGTGGCACCCTCCATATGTCACCTCTGTGTCCTGCTGCACATGGTGTATCCCAGCACAGCAACACATACTTGGATTTTTTACAATTTTTTTTTTAAAGGAGTTTGGTTTTTTTTCAAAATATGTAGTTGTGACTGTTCCATCCTTTTTCATTGTGAAAAGATTTCTATATTTTAAGACATAAAATGCAACATGAAAAGTGCACACAAAACTAGTATTTTTCTTTAACTCTGCTAGAGAATATGTGGTAAACTCCACATCAGAAATAGAATACATTATAAATAATAACTCTCAAACAATTAGCCAATAGTTAATTATTAGAATCACCCCATGTTTGAATATGTGATGAATATTAATTATTTTTGTTTGGTTTTAATGGGCTTTCTCCTCAGATGTTATATTTGAAGAGAAGCAGCACACTCCTCTGGTTGCTAGCTGTACCTTTCTATTTTGAGTCGAGTCTTTACAGTTTTTGCAAAGTACCAAATGTCCCTATTTCCCTTGTGAAGGGTTTCCAAATGAGCCTTTGGCAATATTTCTGAGCAAAGTGGGACCACTGTAGGAATAAACTGGCTTTGCCTCTCAAATCTCCATGGGGCTTATGAGACAAAATGACTTTAGCAGGGAAAGTAGGTTAAAGCAAGGACAGGAAGCCTCCTTAATCAGCTGAGCTGAAAATAAGCATAAATAGCCACCTGATCCAGTATATTTAAGACTCAGTAGTCCTAAAAAAGACCACAGGTCAAGAAACATCAAGTGACTTAAACTTACAAAATATGTTCCCTGTTAACTTGGATGATTTAGCTTTAAACTGGGTTTACTCCATAGAAGCAAATTAAGAAATCTCATTTGATATAATCTTAATCTTTGAAAGTAATCTGGTTTTTGGATACGAATGCTTGCTGGAAACATGATTTTTTTTCTTTGTGCGTGTGTATTCCTGCCAGCATATATTAGTAAGGATTAGAGGGTTTGGGATTTTGTTGTGGTTTTTTCGAACATTGGTCCATAGGTAAGTTGCTTGTATGAGAATTATTAGGAAAAATAGTGTTTTGCTAATTATTTTTAGAATTTCTTCTTTCAGACACAGATTCTTTAGGAATTAAAATGTTTCTTTATTTTTTTCCCTACGTAATCCAATAGCTTTTGTTGTTTTCCACTGTATGAGTTCTTAGCAACAACCGGATTTTTTCCCCACCTCCTACCCATAGCTTTAATGAACTGTTACTTCTGGAAATCTTTTTGTAAGTTCCCTAATATATTGTTACACTGCTTCTCAGCTCCAGTTATGAATTACCTTGATTTATCTTGACACCTTGATTAATTTTGACACTGAGGAGTTTTCATAGTACCAAAATTTACCAAAAGTAGTTCTGTCATTTACATGCCATTCTTAGTAGTATCCCTGTATATCATTGTGGGAAATTAAATTCTGAGAGCAGAAGCATATTACTCTTCTAAAATTTTTCCATTCCTTTTGTAGTGAAACAGTGCCCCCAAGAGCTTTTTTTTGTGGAAGGGACAATTTAAGAAAATTGAGTCAACCATTCTTCAGTATATTAATATCTGAACATAAAAATTCTTCCCAGAATTGCAACCAGAGGTGTTGGTTTGAAGAATGTTGAAAGAGAGTTTATCCTGCTTTTCTTATTTTATGCCCAATAATAGAAAGTTAATGAAATGACTGAATTCCTCTAATGATTCCACATTGGAGAGCTGTGCTATCTCTGCTGGCACACTGAAGAAAGGGAGGAGGCTGCAGGGATCACTTCTCAGCAAAGGTCTTTGTGGCAGGGCTGCTTTTGTCCTTTGCCAGTTGACATCAGGACAAGCTGGCAGTGGCCCAGGAGACAGCAGGAAGCAATTTGTTTGTTTGTTTGTTTGTTTATTTGTTTGTTTGCATGTATGTATGTATGTAGGAACAGAGAAGAAAGATAGCATGAAGTGAACAAGAACAAAGAGAGAATAAACAAGGAACAGCTTTAGTTACAGCAGAATCATAAAAATACCAGCACCACGCCTATTAGGTATTTTGCTAAAATACATGAAATATATGCAAAAATAATAATGAATAGCCTCTAAAACTCAGAGAGGCAGATTTTTATGATAACCTGAAGCAATAAAAGTTTTAACATTTTTAAGTGTCGAGAGTTATCACTTTTTTTGACCCTGAAAACACCTGCTACGAACAGAATTTTGTGTAGTTTTTTGGCTTTATCTCCATCCCATTGTGTGGGTTTGCCAAAAATTGAAACTCATAAATTAAATATAAACCTCACATAGAAGCAAATAATTGCTTTAAATAACTTTCAGTAACCTGTCACAGGAACACCTCAGGACTTCCTCTACAACAGAAGCAGAAGTTTAAATAGTAGGCATGGTCTCCCCAAACAGCCTGCTAATATCTCTCTTTAGCAGAGCAATCTCATTTTCTCAGGTGAATCTCTACAGACCCTTTTCAGCAAGGCCCTAGCCCCCTCAGAGATTTAGGAGATTGAGCAAAGATTCAGCACTTTGTACTCTGCCTGGACAATGTGCAGAGCTTTTCAGACTGGTAAATAAGTGTGAGAGCCCTGTGTTGTGATAAGATCTGTGCCAGCGCAGGAATGCAGTGACAAGGTAATATTCAGACCAAGCGTGCAGCCAGTCAGATGTGGTTATTTCTGAGTTGCACAGATTTGCCTGAATGAAGATAAGTATGAGGAAAAAAGAAGTACTATAAAACACAAAGAGAAGAAATAAATAATAGCATTCCCAGGTACTCCCAAGTTCCAAAGAATAAAAGCCTGCTCTCCGTTGTGGGAAGAGTACCAGAATGAAGCCTCACTCTGTGACATGAGGCTTTGTTCTCTCCATAAGAGATGTCCAGATTCTGCAGCTTCCCACAGCTTCATTACATATTCACTAAATATTTTTACATGGAAGTTACAAACTCTTTTTGGGTCAGAGAGTCTGTCCATTCTTTAGCTCACTGAGTTTAGAAACTTAATTATTCCTCCTTATATTAGAATTACAACTAATTAGGAATTAATTACTACTAATAAAAGAAATGTGTTGTAATTTATCCATCAAATGCATCCATGTACTAATATTTTAAAGGCTATACTGGCCTCTCAAATAAATGTAGATAAAGATCTACTCTCTTAATAATTGTTTTATGGATCTTCATAGCTTTCTCACTATGTAGTTTTTCCAGTCTGTTAGCATCACAGTATGTACTTTAGGGGTAGGAGAATTAACAGTCCTCTGGGAAAATTTAAAAAATAATCTTTAGGTGTCTTGTGATAGTTGCAGATGCTTTGGGGTGAGTCCCTTGTGTTTTGTGTTAAATATAAGCACAGGGAAGTAGTGGTCCAGCTAATCAGCCTCTCACTAGGCATTCAGGGCATTATTTGCAATGCAGTGGGTTTATTTTGTTCTGGTTAATAATCTGACGAATTTGAGCTTTAGGACATATTTCACTATCTAACATTCATAAATATAAAAATAACTTGAGGCATTTCTTTTCTAGCATTCAAAATTCAACGTTTGCCTTAAATCTGGAAGTTTACTCTTTTTAGCTGTAAGCCAGACTGTTGGAGTCCAGGGCGTGGG
>VZSR01002088.1:20518-44074 GCA_013398615.1 Brachypodius melanocephalos
CTCATCAAGAGAGCAGGTTACCAGAAAATGAATCTCTACAACTCATCCTTTACCATGGCAGAACATCCTTCAGAGAGAATCTAAGAAATTATCTCAGCAGCTGATGTGAGGGGAAAAAAAGAATCAGCTCTTCCAAGTTATTCACAGAAAAAAAGAAAAAATAAAAGAAAAAAAAAAAAGAAAAAAGGAAAAAGAAAAAAAAAAGGAGGTTTTTGTGTGCTGAAACAGCTGAGCTGTAAGTGCATTTCCCCACATTAAACACATGCAGCTTTTGTAAGGAAATAAAGGATTTGAGAGCTGGAATAAAGAGAATTCTTCAGCTGGAACTCACCCAGGTTATACCACATATCCCTGATTTTGAAGCCAATTTCTTTCCTCATGTCCCCATACCTAGAAAAAAAAAATTCAAAGGCAGAGGTGAGAGAAATGATCCTTGGAATGTGGCTGAAGAAGTGAAGACACAAATGGCCATGGCTCACTCTGACAGAGGAGTGCAGAATTCCCTGGGAATTCAGATTTCCTGCCCCTTCCCGCAATTCCACCCCACCTTAGTCAGATTTGGGTGTTTTTTCCCCAAAGCTTTAACTGCTGCCATCAAGGCAGTGCGAAAAGATTTTGCTATCAGGCTTCTTCAAGCCACTCCTGCAGAAAAAAAGGGATAAATCCTAACAAAAGTCTGTGTCAAGACGCTCAGGGATATCCAGGCCCCAGATTCCAAGGAAATGAAGAGGTGAAAGCTGCTCAAAGTGACTAAAAATTGCTGGTTTGGGGCTAGGAATGGCTCAGGAAAAAATAAAAAAAGTAAAAAGTAGGGGACTGAAAAGCTGGAGGGCTTTTAGGACTCCTCTGAGCATAAGGAATTGCATAAGGGAATTCTGGGAATCCTGACAACCCTTCCATTACAGACCTTGCAGTGGACAGAATCGTGGAAAGGTGCTGGAACAGCTCAAAATCTGTCTGACCAAATTTCTAACAGCCATGATTTTACAGCCCTAACATCTTGACCTGGTCACCCCTTTATCAGCCTGCCTTAATCAGGATTTCCTGGGGTTGTCTGTGGGTGTCTGGAGCTCCTTGACAGCCAAAAGGAGCCTGAAATGAAAAAACAGAACTCACTTCTTGATGATTTTGCTGCGTTTGGCCTGGGAGAAGGTCTCCAGCTGGAGGGACTCGTGAGTGAGGAAGGCCACAGCCAAGTGGAAATAGTTATTCCAGAGCTGGGGGAGAGAAAGGAGATGAAAATGAGGGGATGCAAAGCAAAAGCAACAACACAGGGAGAAAAAAAAAAAAAAAAAAAAAGAAAAAGCTGCCCAGCTCCCTCCATGAGGAGGGGAAGCTCAGTAAGCTACTGGTTTAAAAATCAAATTAAACCAGTGATTTAAACTGCAGAGAGCTGGTTTAAAATCGAATTTATGCATCCACAGAGCCTCCAGCCAGCCCAGATCTGCAGAGCAGAGTGGGAAAGGTGGAGTGGAGCTGCAGCCTGCTAAAAATGGGATTTGGTTCTTCTGTCAGGTCTGGGATCCATAAAAAAACTCAGAAAAATCAGGACAATCACCTGGAGTTCAAAATTAGCTTCATCCAGGAAGAAGCGGTTGAGGACGGAAGTGAATTGGTTCACTGCCCGCAGGAAAACCCTGAGGAGACAAAAACAGCAAATAAAGGTGATTCTGTAGGAAAAAATCAACAGCATTGCAGCTCTGGGCTTGCAGCTCCTGTGTGTAAGATCAGGAGACAGCAAGAGATGCTCCCAAAAAACCTGGAATTCCTTAAAATCAGGGAACATTGAGACAACATTCTCCCTTGGTTTAACAGTCCCCACCTGTATCAGGGAGGCTCAGGTTGCATTTTAGGAAGTACTTCCTCTCTAGAAAAGTGGTTAAACATTGCCCATGGCTTTGAGTTTTGCATTGATTCCCCCAAAACTGAGACCAAAAAAAGCTCCTTTGGTTGAAGCTGGAAGTAAAACCCCAGGGCTGGATTCTCTTCTTCTAGGCAGGAGAGAGATTTCCAGTTCCACCAGTGGAACTAAAACTGGCTGAAATCTGATTTAAACCAGCCTGAAGTGACTGAAGAAAATAAAAATTCCTTGTGTGAGTCAACCTCCACACTTACTGCAACTGAAAATTTAATGGCTTTGTACTTTGTTTGGGATTCTAAATTAAAACATTAGCACCACGCTTGTGCTAATAGAATTTTATGAATTAAAATTCTTAGATTTTTAACACTGACACAAAAGTGAAGGTTTACAGTTCCTGTACATAGGGACAAAGGGTGTTTGCTATTAGTTACAGCCTTTGTACAGTTCATGTTCTGTGTGCCTCACATTTGCAAAGCTGAATGTAAACAAAACAATTTAGTGCTGTGTATTTAGTTCGATCCAAAACAAATTTAGGAAAAAACCCAGAAAATAATGTACTAAAAGATTTAGTTAGAAATTAAGAGTAAAAAAGAAAGTGCACTAAATCAAAAAATAACCAAAAAAAGCACATGAAGTTAAATCAAGTAACATTTCTTGTTTTGTTTGCCTTCAGCAATGCAACCTTGCCTATCAATCAACCAATGTTTAAGAATCAGGAGTATTGTAGAATTTCTTTATTAAATGATAGTCTAAGAGAAATATAGAGTTCAATCAATGTTATGCTTTTTCCTAACTTGCTTTTAATAATTTGTTTGCTTTTAGTAGTGCAAATTTGCCAGTTAGTCAACCTAAACCAAAAACCTAAGTAGCTTTAGCTAATGCATCAAGTTTAAACATCACATGTCTTTTGTATATAATCCTAAAAAAATCATCTTCCACCTATTTAATTAGCATGCCAATAAATGCTTAGCCAATTCTAAGGAAAAATAACAAAACCATTCAAGGTACAATTGCAAGATCAGGCCCAGGGAGGCCCCAAATCCAGATTTCATCCAAATTTCACCCTGTACCTGCTCTGCATCATGTTCATCACCATCCAGTCAGCTGCATACACGTTCTTCCCAATCAGATCCTTGAACATGATGAAGGTTTCCATCAGGAAGTCCTGTGGGGAAAAACAAAGCCCAGCAGGTTGCAGGTGGTGTTTTTGTGGCTGTGAAATCACAGGGAGGTGATGCTGTGACCTCATGGGATGCAGATTTTGTGGATTTCACTGATTAATGAAAAGGCTAATTAGCAATCAATGCCATGCCCTGCCTGAGAGGGGCCTCTCATTATTGGTGCGCTTCATTATTTCATTTCAATAATGAAATTATTCCTGGCATCCCATCCATCCAAGGAGGAAATAATTGCACAGAATGTTGGTCTGGTTTAATTAAATCTGTCTTTGCTGTTTTGCATTAAGCTCTGCTGGAGGGAGTCCTGTGCACGAGCTTGGATTAGAGAGCAAAACCAATATTGCAGGGCTTGCTCCCAAACCTCTGAGTGGTTACAATCCAACAGGATGATCCAGAAAGTCTGAAATTAGGATGTATTTTCACTCCAATCAGTTAAATCTTTCCTGATCCAGTTTAAAAGGAGAGGCAGTGAATATAACAGCAGAAATGTGATTTAAAATTACTCTACATTATTGCAGCAAAGACACTTTTTGCTCAAACACCCTCCAAACAAGACTTCAGACTTGGGAAAAAGAAGGTTGAATTGCACAATGAGGAAAAAAAAGGAAAACGAACAGAGATGAGCAAAAAAGGGGAATATCAGGAATACTCCTGGTAGTCTCTGCAGATACAAAAGCCACCCTGAGACCTTAAATCAATTTTATTCTCTGCAGCAGCACATGAATATTCCAATATGAGAGGGACACAAAGAAGGTCACAGGAGGAGCCATCCCCTTGAAAGGATCACCAGCAAAAAAAGAAAAAAAATCTGTTGAGCTGAGGTTTGGGCTGAAGAATTGGCAAGATATTGATGGAGAAATGGAGCACTGGGTGCTGCCTCAGTGAAAATCCTTTTGGCATGATTAAATCAGAGCCTGATGGAGAGGGCTGGGCCTGACACGGGCACCTTGGAGAAATAAATTAACTCCTGAAAGTGCTAAACTAATCAGGGACTGGTGCCAAGCCAGGGCTGGAAATACCAGCACAAACAAACCCCATAATGAACAACAAAAATAAAACCAGTTATTGCAGCAAAACGAAATTTTCTATTGGTTTTAACAACTATCACCCCACTACCAAGGCAGGTTTTCTCCTGTACATTTAAAAATCAGATTAGAAACTGCTATTTTCCATAAACATTGTGAAAAATCTTCTCACTGGATGAACCCCTCCAGAACTCCCAGATCTGCCTGATTTTGGCTTTTTTTTTTCCTTCTTTCTCAAGATAAAACCAGTCCTAAACCCACATGAAATGTGAGTGACCTGTAGATGGCTGTGTTGCTCCACGCTGCCTCAACAGCTGATTTTTACTGGTGATTTTCTGTGGAATTCTCCAATTCCAACCTCACAGGGGGGGAAGAAATGGATCACCTTGGCTGCCCCAAAGGGAATTCCAAACCTTCTGCTGGGACTTGAGACAGGAAGAAAACAACTCCAGCTGGAATTTCAAAAAACAGCCACTCCCCAATGGCAAAATAAGGAATAAAGGGACAAAAAAAGCTCCAACAATTCTTGCACCAGTCTTGGTAAAATACCAGTTTAGGCCATTTTGGGGGAGTCTGGGGGGAAATGTGCTGATTTTAGGCAGAAAAACCCCTCAGAAATGTGATGTTTCACCTGGTTTCACACCCAAAGTGTTTGGGGATGTGAATTTTTAGCGTTTTGGGAACTTTCTGCATTGCTGCCATTAAAGCAAGATTTAATTAAACTTCAGAGGAGGGGAAAGAATTAGATAAAGAGAACAGGGGCACAGAGCGAGAGACAGACAAAGGGAAGAAATGCTTTTCCTTTCCATCTTCATTCCCTCTTCTGCTTCCTGACTCAAACGAAACTTTTTTTTTTTTTTAACCCATTAAAAAACGTTTTTCCTCAATGCTACAAACGCTGCTCTTGGGCTCTGCTGAGTCAGCAACTCCCACTCGGTGCCCACCAAGGGTGAGAGGAATAAATTCCCAGAAATTGCGGCAGCAGGAGCCAGTGCTGAGGGTTTGATCAGCCCAAAAATCAGCAGAGAAATGAGCAGAGCTGAGTGCGGTGACGGTGCTGAGGTCATTCCCCAGCCAGGCTGACTCACAATGATGTCCTGCCTGGTTTTGAAAGTGTTGATGTAATGGCTGTAGTGGAAATCCTCCATCTGCCTCAGGATGGCTGTCATGCAGGCCACAAAAATACCCTGGAACAGGAAAAACACAAAATATTGGGTTATTTTCCTGGGTTAGGCACTGTGGCTTCTAAGTGTGGCACGTCAGTGCGACCTAATCAAATATCACTGATCAGAATCCTCCTCATCTCTGTCCTGCCATCAACCTGAGACTGTTTGCTCCTCCAAACCAGTCAGGAATTCCTAAAATTCAAGCTTGAAATCTGGGTGTTGCTTTCTTTCTCCCCATGGATCACAGGTGAAACACTTCCTCCAAACACAGGGATTTATTTATATATATATTGATCCACTCCATCAGATCTTAGAGGTTTTCTCCAAGCTGACTCTCTGAATTTCAGATTTTTTTCAGATTGATTCACATTTAGGAGGGCCAGCTGCAATTCTCATGGATGGCACTTTAAAATGAACTTATCAAAAATACCAGACTTATCCAACACCAGGTACATTCCAGACTTGTCAAGAAGCAGGTAAATCCCCAGCTCCAGGCCTTCCCATCCTTCTGTACACGAAATTCAGGGTGAATTAAAACACCCCAGCTGCCACCAGGGGTCAGAAATATCCCTCAGGGGTCTCATCCCTCAGCATTTCATCCTGTTGAGCCTCAAACTGCAGCAAAGTTCCTTTGTCAAGCACTGACACAAAATTCTGTGCACGGAGACCCAGAGGAAATGAAATCACCCCCAGTGAGTCAGCTCAAACTGCAGCAGGATAAACTGAACCCCAACCCTCAGAAAAACACCAGGGGCCACGGCTGGGGGGCACAGAAGGACTGCAGGAAAGGGAGAGGTGAGTTCAGCAGGGGCTGCTGCCACTGAGAGCTTCCAGGGGAATGAACCCCAATGGTAAAGGGGCTGGGGAGGCAGGGAAGGGCTCCCACGGGAGTGAACCCCAGTGTTAAGGGTGATGGGGAGGCAGAGAAAGGCTCCCAGGGGAATGAACCCCAATGTTAAAGGGGATTGGGATCAGAGGGGAAGTAGGGAAGGGCTCCCAAGGGAATGAATCCCACTCTTAAAGGGGGCTAGGGACTGAGAGGAGGTAGGGAAAGGCTCCCAGGGGAATGAACCCCACAGTTAAAGGTGCTGGAGGAGGAAAGATCTCCCAGGGGAATGAATTTGACTATTAAAGGTGCTGGGGAAGGAGGGAAGAACTCCCAGGGGCATGAATCCCACTGTTAAAGGTGCTGGGGACCTGGGAAGGCAGGAAGGGAAGGCAGGGGAGGAGGGCAGGGAGGGGAGGCAGGGGAGGCAGGGGACGAGGGCAGGGAGGGGAGGCAGGGGAGGAAGGCAGGGAGGGGAGGGCAGGGCTCTCACGATGTGCGGGGACTGGCGGTTCATCCCGATCACCGTGCGGTTGATCCGGCGCAGCAGCCGCTCCATCATCAGCTGGATGTGCAGAGCTGTGGCACCCTGGGGACAGCCAGCAGGGGACATTGGGGACCATTCCTCGGGAACAGCCCGCCAGGGGCAGCTCCCTGGGCGGGAGGAGTGCCCTAGAAGGGCTTAATTTTCATTAGAAGGAGCAGAAAAAGGAGATTTAAGCACTCGAGCGATCAATTCAAACACTCTGGGATTCACTTGGTGGAGAATTCCCTCAATGGATCTGTCCCAGCTTCAGCAGCTCATCCTGGGGCTTTGATTTGTTTTCTCTGAACAGCTCAAACCACTCTGTTCACAGCCACTCTCAACAATTCCCAGGGCCAGAGCTGGAAGTGCATTTTTGTGGCTGAACAGTGATTGCTGTCCCTGTTCCATAACAGAGAATGAGCTCCTCATTTTTATACCATAGAACACTCCCTTTTCTTTCTCCAAATTACTGATCAAGCCACCAAAGCAGCTGGGATGACATTTTGCTCCCTAGAAAGGGAAGCAAACACTTCTAGTAGTGATAACAACAAATTCAACCTTTCCTGGCTCCTTTTCAGGCAGAGCCACTACAAAGAACTGCACAGCAAGGCACCACAATTTCTATAAATATCACAATCCTGACTCATTAAAGGATAAACTGAGGATGTTTCTTTACTGTAACTCCTCAAAAGAAGAGCTGAGCTGAACTGGCAGCCCTGAGGGCTCGTGCTCACCACATCTTTACGGTCCAGGACCTCCAGGACGCTGCTCAGGAGCTGGGAGCTGGCCTCGTGGTCAGGCTTGCTGGAGTTGTCATCCAGCTGCCCACTGAGCTGATCGATGAGCAGGGGCAGGAGGGCATCTCTGCACTCTGCAAAGTGACACAGGGACACAGCAGGGCCTCAGCATGCCCTGATTCCATCTGGAACACCAGAGCTTGCTTAAAGCTGCTGGAGTTATAACAAACGGGCTGGGGAGAGTTATAAATGAGCTGGAATTTGAATTGTGGAACCCCAGAATGAGTTGGAAGGGAGCAAAAGGTAATCTCATCCCACCCCTGCCATGGGCAGGGACAGCTCCCACTGTCCCAGGGTGCTCCAGCCTGGCCTTGGGCACTGCCAGGGATCCAGGGGCAGCCACAGCTCCTCTGAGAATTCCATCCCAGCCCCTCCTCATCCTCCCAGCCAGGAGTTCTTTCCCGATAGCCCACCTAACCCTCCCCTTTCATTTATAAATCCTGCATATTGCATCAAACAGCACACCCAGCTTCTCCCTCCTCCTCAATCTGGATCAGGATCCCACATATTGGGCGTTGTATAAAGACTGAACAGCAAAAAAACCTCTTTCAGTTCTTCCATGGGAAAGAATATTTCTAGAGATGGATTAATGGTGGATTGCCCCTGGTGACAGCCAGAGGAATTCCTTTAGGGGGGTGTGGGGCAGACCCCAAAGCCCCCCCAGTGCCACTGACCAGCCTGCTTGAACAGGTCGCTCTCCACGATCTTGGTCAGGCAGTTCAGCTTCTGCCGCACCAGCTGGTTCTCAGGGATGCTCTGGATAAACTTGCTGAAGAGGACACTGTGTGGGGAGCAGAGGGGGCAGGGGTCAGCATTCCCACTCCCACCCCTCCCCTGCCCCACACCTCGGACACACAGGGACCCACAGCATCCCACAATGGGCTGGGCTGGGCGGGACTCAAAGCTCATCAACTCCACCCTCTGCCGTGGGCTGGGTTTGGCACAGAAGGGATTTTTTTCCAACAAAGTTTTTCAAAACCAACCAGCGGCTGGGTTTGAGTATTGACCCCTGGTGCAGCCATCAGAAAGGTGACACAGCTCTGTGAAACCCCCTCTCCGCTGGGAATTCCATTCCTGACTTATTTCCAAGAAACTCAGCACAGGACTTGAAGTAAAACCGAGCAGTGTTTGGAACTGCAGGTTTAAACCTCCTGAAATGAAGATTTTATTTCCAGGACACTCCAGGTTTTATTTCCAGGACACCACAAACCCCACAAACAGGCACTGCTGTGTCCCTCCAGGGCCACTGCAGGATAATCCCACTGGTTGTGTGATTAATCACCTTGTCACACAAGGAAATTTGGAAAGATTAATTCTGAACCAACTCA
The DNA here is from genome assembly GCA_013398615.1 of Brachypodius melanocephalos. Lineage (NCBI taxonomy): Eukaryota > Metazoa > Chordata > Aves > Passeriformes > Pycnonotidae > Brachypodius > Brachypodius melanocephalos. The sequence continues at coordinate 29,226 of VZSR01002088.1, forward strand.
GCAGCCCTCTGCTGAAATTTTGGAGCATCCACAGCAGCAAAGGCACATCCTCCTTCCAGCTGCCCCTTCCAGCAGCAGTGGTGACTCACTCCAAGCCCAGATTCCCTCAAATTAAATTCCATGGGCATTTGCTGCCTGTCTGCTGCTTCCCAGCAAATCACTTGTGTCAGGACAGGGCTGGGCAAAGCTCTGAGCACCAACACCAAGAACCCACAGGGCTGAGAATTTCCTGGATAAACAAAGCTTTTGGTTTCGCAGCCAATTCTCTGCCTTCACCACAATTTCCAGGAGCATTCACCAAGAACTTGTGCAAGATTTCAATGCTTCACTGCCCTCAGATTTTGCTTTTCGGTAAAATCTCGAGGTGCCTGCAAGGATCTCAGAATCCTGGAATGATTTGGGTAGGAAGGGACCCTAAAATCACCCAGCTCCACCCCTGTCATGGCAGGAACACCTCCCACTAACCCAGGTTGCTCCAAGCCCTGTCCAGCCTGGCCTTAGACACTCCCAGAATGAAAAACTGGGATGTACAGAATGCTTTGAACTCCACTGATTTCCTTTAAAGCCCTGCAAGCACTTCCTCGAGTCCATGCACAGCATCTGCACCATCAGACCACAACCAGAGGGGCTATTTTTAGCCAAGTTTCCAAAATTCTTCCCACTAGGTGAAGTTCAGAGGGTTTAGAGGACAAACAAACTTAATACAGTTACCTGAGCTCAACGGGGTCAAATACCAGCTTGACATCATTTATGATGCTTGGCAAATACTTTAAAGCTGCCCCCTGAAAGAAGAAAAAACAAACAAACAAACCACACAATCCAAGGACATGAAATTCGTGGGAAATTCAGTTTTTGTCAAGAGCAAATATGGGGACAACTGCAGAGAAGTGGTTTAAAATCAAATTTATGCAGCCACAGAGCCTCCAGCCCTAGAGTGGGAAAGGTGGAGGGGAACAGATTCATGGACAATTCTCATTCCTTTTTCTGGCCCAACCCCCTCCAAACTGCATCAGTTGATGTAATTAAAAGATTTTTATTTTTCCCTGGAAATTTTGCTCACCTTGATCTTGACAGCCTCCTCCAGGGGCCGGTCCATGAGGACGTTGAAGGAGAGGAAGAGCTGGCGAATTGCATCATTGAACTCATTCCCATCCTCACTTTTCCCATAAACACTGCAAAGAGCAGGGAAAAACATATGGAACAGGATTTCCTTCTACAAAACAGGGGGGTAAAAATGGAATTGGGGATTTTGCAGCCATTTCCTGCTGGAAGCTGTTACAGGGGGAAAATGTGCATTTTTCAGGCTGCAAATTCTGCTTGGGTTCCAAGGATTAAACTGGAAAAAAAAATCCAGGATGGACATGAATAAAGGGTTTCAAACCCTCAGTGGGAACCTCTGGGAAGATGTTTTGAAGCTGCAATGAAACCACTGTCATTGATCTTACCCCAGCTGGAGAATGTGTCACCCCCACCTCACCTAAGGATTTAACTGTCTGTGTATTTGTTTCTTAAAGTTTCTGAAAATGAGGAGGAAATTCCATGTTTTACATCATAAAAATAAATACTGGGGTCCTTTTCAGCTCTACCATCTGCTGCTTGTTGCACGTTAGGGGGGGAAATAAAAAGTTTTTCTCCCTTCTAATCTGACATTTTTATTTTTGCTGAACTTTTTTGCTCCAGCCACAGACAAAAGGCAGAAAAATCATCTTAATCAGTCAGTGATGGAGGATTTGGTGGAGAACATCCCCTTTAATGACATTTACTGGAAGGAACTCCAGGGGGTTCTCCCAGAGGAGCCCCAGGAATGGAAGGGCTGGACCCACCTCAGGTACAACACCCGTGACTGCACGATGAACCTGAACAGGTATTTCAGGGCTTTCAGGGCTGCAAAGAGCAGCTCTGTCTTGCTGGAGTCCTCAGCGTTCCCCACGTAGCAGTTCAGGACTTTGGTGAGCTTCCTTTGGAAATAGAACAGAAAGTTTAAATAAAACAAAACAAAATAAATAAATTAAATGAAGTTCCTTATCCCAGAGAGGAACTGCAAGGCCATAAACACCAGAGAGCTCCTCTCATAGCTAAAATTTCCTCCTGAAATTTTGGACTAAAACGCTGCAGATTCCACCCTCTGGCTCTGATTTTCTTTTTGCCCTCAAAGGAGCTGTCCAAGGAAGCTGCAAAACCCATTCCCAGGGTGGGAATTCCCAGGAAAAAAGGAAATCCCAAAGTGGAGGCAGCGATGGGGTGGCAGGGAAGAGAAGGAGGAATTCCAGGAGATTCAAATTGTGTTTCCTTTAGGGTGACAGCCAGGAATTCATGTGGATCAATAAAAATTAAGAGATTTTTAGATAGGAAAAGCAGCTTGGCTTCTGGTTTTGCCCTCCCTATTGGCCTCAGATTTAACTTTTCACTCCTGTCACCACAAGGGTGATGACTTTTGATCACGGGGCTGGAAAGCCAAGATCCAAGACAGAAGTGCCTTTTCTATCTGTTTAGACAGCAAAAAAAAAATCTCACAAAATAATTTTTTACCAGGCAAAAAGAGCAACAAGGAGGATCCTGAAGCAGAGAAGGGATGGAACTCTGCTCTCTGCTGCACATTAACATCATCAAAAATCACCTAATTAAAACCATCACCAAGAGCTGAGCTCATCCCCGAGCCCTCAGTGGCACTTTGGGATCAATACTCACACGTAGGCCAGGGTTGCACTGAAGTGTTTGTAAATGTAAGTCTCAAGCACGGCGTTGAAATGCTGGAATTTGATGTCTCCAATCAAGGAAATAATAAATACCTGCCAAAAATCCAGAGGGAAACAGAGCTGCACAGTAACTGGAATAGAACAGCCTCTAATTCAATTTATTTCACTGGGTTATAATTTTAAATAATTTTAAAATTATATTTTAATCTTAATTTAATTAATAACTTTTAAAAATATATATAATTTTAATATTCTGTTTTGATTTAAAATTAATTATTTTTTAATTTAAATTAATTAATAAATGAAAATTAATTATAATTTTTACCAACAGCATTAATGCTACAGACAGTGTTATTCATGTTCCAACAGTCACTAAATATTGTGTGTGTGCAATTTATTACTCCTTTCACTGCATCTACTAAAAACCTGATCTGTATTTCAGTCTTGGTTCCTGAAAAAGCTTTAAGAAGTGTTTAAATATAATTTATTTCTAGAGAAAAATACCAATTGCTCATTGGAATCACCAGGAAGAGCCTGGAAATGCGGCTGAGAACAAACCCTGAATACATTGAGCATTCACTCACCAGGGCATCAAACACCAGGAAATCATAGGTTTCATTTTCTGACATCTCCATCATGATGTTGAAAAGTGCATCGAGGGTGTCTGGCAAAAACTGGAGGGGAAAGGGAGCAGAGAAAGGGTGGGGGAAAAAAAAACAGTAAAAGGTGGGGGAAAGGGAACTGCTTCTGGCATCCTGCACAGGAACAGGAGCTGGATGATTCCTCCCCTCCCAGCCCAGCTGAAAAATCTGGACTCATCTTCTAAAATCTAGGGGTATTTTTTTCTGCTATGAGATAGGATTAAGCAGAAAAGCAAAGCTCAAACTTAAAAGGTATAAAGATAGGTTTGCTAACAAACACTACAAGAAAAGAATAAAAAAATTGCTTTTTTCCCAAACTATCCATGAGAAAACATCCAAAAAGGGGTCCCAGCCCTGTGTTCCTGCCATGATTGCCTGTAGTAAGGAAGGTTTTTTCTTCTCAGCTCTGAATGGCCTCACTTTACTGTTCTATTGCCTCTCCATCCCACAGGATAAAAATCCTGACCCCTCCAAGCGCTGTCCCGAGGCAGGACCCTGCACTCAGCCTGTCTGCAGTGACACAGCATCAACCCCACGTTCATAAAATCCAGAAAATTGTGCAACCTTGCAAAATCCCAGCACCGAAATTCACTCCTGGCACCCCTCTCTGCAGGTAAAAATTCCTCCTAAACCCTCCAGCAGACCCTTTTCTGTGGGAATTCCCCCCATTTCCATTCCCCACAGTACTCTGTGAGGTCTCTGCTCCCAGATTCACAGCAAGCCCCTCCTCATTCCCAAAGGAGTTGAAAATTAAACATTGGACTTTGGATGTATCTCTTATTTCAGAAGGATAAAGGGGAAATAAAGTCACAGCCCTCTCCCTGATCCCTGGAATATTTAATTTCTGTAATTCTGCTGAATTCTACTAATGAGAAATGGAGCACAGGTTCCCAGAGGAGCTGTGGCTGCCCCATCCCTGGAAGTGTTCAGGGCCACGCTGGAGCAAACTGGGACAGTGGAGGGTGGAAAAATCTGACTTTCAGGTCCCTTCCAAGCCAAGCCATCCCATGATTTGATGCCTCTCCCACTGCTCAGCACCCAGAACTGCCCTCCCAGCTTAGCCAGACACCTTTGGGGTCCAACACACGAGAGTTTGTGCCCCAGGGAGGCTCAGATCCCCGGGAATACCTTCACAATTTCTCCTCCTTCCACCTCCATGAGCTTCCTGAGGTTGTGGGCGATGTTGGGGGCGTTGGAGCGCCAGTTCAGCAAACCCAGCAGGTCAACTGCAAGGACAGCAAAGGAGCAATCCCAGCTCAGAGCTGCCTGAAGGGCTGCAGAGCAGCCCACAGCAAGGCTGGGAGCTATTTTTAGTCAGAAGAAGTCACCCTGAGGTGCAGAACATCACCTTGAGGTGCTTCTTTTGTCTTGGCAGAACAGCAGAGCTCTGCTATAAATGGAAACCTGGCTGCCATCTGATAACACACTCAGAGAGCATTTTGCAGGGTTTTTTATGGACTCAAGAGCAGGTACCTCAAAGCCAGGAATTTTATTGGAGTGCCTGGTTTAGCCCAGGAGCCTTCCAGAGCTGCTGGAAGTCTCCCATCATTTCCCAGCACGGGCTGGACTCATTCACATCTCACTGTGCATCCTGATCCCTTTGCAGCACAGCAGAGTTAATGCACATCATCACCCTGGAGAGCTCAGCCCTCACTGCTGCTGTCTTAGCAGGCAGAAGAAGGTAATTACCCTTAAATAGAAAATATTCTGATCAAACACAGCCACTGTCACTGACAGGTGACATTGCCACGTGTGCCAACGAACTTGTTGGGTTTAATATTTGCAGTCTGCATGGAATATTGGCCTGAAAGGGTTTTTAGGGGCTGCACAAACATCCTGGGAGCTTGTTCTGGCAGCTTGGTGGGACAGGGCTGCCACTGACAGGTGAAAATGGAAGGAAAATGAAAGTAAACTAAAAGCAAAATGAAAGCTGGTGCTCTCTGCCCACACAAACACCTGCCTGAAGGAAATTCCCTCAGCATTTCAGAGCCCCAGCACGAGCCCTACCGTTCTGGGTGAGCTTGGTGGAGCAGATGACAGTGGAGATCTGGAAGCTGTCCTTGGTGCTGTCCTTGGTGGGGGTGAAGCTGGCCAGGGCGTGCAGGTTTTTCCCCGAGGGAGCCTCCTTCTCCTCCATCTCCATTTTGGTGCAAGGAAGGGTCAAATAACTCCTGGCATCTTCCATTTTCTTGTTGTCACCCTGGGCACAGCAGAGAGAAGGGTCCATGTCCCACAATCTCAGCCAGAACAGGTTTGAATTTCATCTCTGCCGTTTTTAATTTCAAGGATAAATTGCCCATGCTGCAAATAAGCTAAGCTATTTCCACAGCCACAGTTTCAGAGGATTTCCCACCTCCCTCACACACATTTTGTAGTTTTCTACTGCTTGGAAAATCAGCCAGCAGAGAGTTTTGATGGGTTAAACATGAGACAAGGCTGGGAATGCCTCGATTACCTTGTAAACAATCAAGTTGTGTTTGCCATCCTGCAGCGTGGTTCCATCTGCATTCATCAGCTTCACAAAGCCCACGCCAAAGGCTCTCTCAGACCTATCCCTGGCTGCAAAACCAGGAGAAATCTTCATCAGCAATCGCCTTATTCATGTCCACACGATCCAAAACGCAGCCCTGCAACCTCATCAGCAGCTTTATTTCACAGGTAACTGCAGCTGCACAAACACATCCTCCCAGAGCATCTCCCAAACACAATTTTAGTGGTTTTTGTGCTGATAGACGGACAGATTAATGGCTGGACTCCTTGATCTTTTCTAATCTTAACATTTCAGTGATCCTCTGATACAGAATCCTATGGATATTTTGGGTTGGGAGTTTAGTTTGTGAGTTGTGGATGTGGAATACTTCATACTGCCTTCAGAACCAAGTGCCTTTGAGAGCCTTTCCATGGCTGAGCCTCACATTATTGATCTCATTTCAGGGCTCTGAAGGGATTTGGTGGAGCTTCTGGCTCTAACTCTCTCATTAGCCTAATTAGAAATCCTCCTATAGGAAGATCATTAGAAGCCCACCAGCGAATTTTGTGAAATAAATTAAAAGCAACACCCTACACTGAGAAACCAAAGCAACAACAAACATTGATAATCGTCCTTTGGGGGAATAAGATGTTACTCCTTATCAAATTTCAGTTTCAAAAAGCAGCACCAAACCTCAGGTGTGAAAAATTCGAACAATTTTTGATTTTTTGCTTGCTACAAAACCAGGAATAAGTAAACCAAGCAAGAAGAAAACCCATAACGCTGTGAATAAACAGAAAAGCAAGTTCTGCACTCAGAGGGAGTGAGAGGAGCACAGAAATCCTGCGGGTGCCCCTCCCTGGCACTCACACTCCTGGGACGAGCGATGACGGAAGGTGAATCTCAGGTGGCAGCGGCTGACCTCCTCTATGGCAATGGCCACCTGCAAAGGGGGGACAGGATAAAAATCAGCATGTTCCCTGCCCCCAGCCACCCCCCAGCACGCCCAAATGCAAACCACAATTTGTAAATTCCAACAAAGAACGTGAAGCCACATCAGACACAAAAACACGTTAACAATTCCCAGGAACAAAAAAGAAAACACACAAACATTAAGTACATAACGACGACAACTAATAGGAGACTTTTTTGTCACACATACAAGAAATGTGAACCTTAAGTTTTATATCAATGTTAAAGTGTGAAAATCATTAGTGTCATAGAGCTCTATTAACACAAGCATGGTATACATCATATTATAACTTAAAATCCCAAAGTACAAAACCATTGAATTTTTAGTTACAATTAATCACAAAAAATATAGCCCCATATTCCTATTCTTAAAAATTACAAAGTAATAAAAAATTACGTAATAATATATTATTATATAAAATACTATAATTATATATAATGTAATAGATACTATATCATATATAATGTAAAATATATTATATAATTATAAAATAATAAAAACACAAAAATAAAAAAATCTTTTAAAAATAGAAAAAAAAAATTAAATTTTTTTTTAAAAATTCAAAATTCTGTGGGGCACTTTTGAAAAAGATCCTTTACTGATCATAGTGTTGATCTTTTCACCTTACAGGTCTCCAAAGACAGCATTCACAACCACGGAATTTATTATAATTCAGATTATAATCAGAGCCAGAGAAAGGCTGTTAACCACAGCAGGCCAAGACTTTGCTGTGATTTATACCCCTTTAAAGAAAAGATTATTTTAACTGAGCTTTGCAAAAATCAGAATATTTACAAACTGATCATCAATTCCTTCAGCAGCTGCTGGTTTTGCACAGGGAGGAAGAGCTCGGGGAGTGATGGAGCCCTACCTTGACGGTCTCATACCAGCAGGGCTGCTTGACCTGGTAATAAACCACAGACTTGTACTCCGAGACGCCCTCATAGCCAGCCCCGGGGTGGATGGCTTTCTTTGGGCAAAAAGTAAGGGAGAGGAGGGAAAAAAAATGGTAAATACGGAGTTGTTGCAGTGAACCCCAAACCCCAGCGTTTCCATGTTGGGAACGAGTTTGAGTTTCACCTGTGAGCTTTTAAGGAAGAAGCAGAAACTTTGGTGCTCCTCTCACCACAATTTGCCCAGTGCCAGGACAAAGGCACTTGTTGGGTCCTTGAGCTGTTCCTCAAGGATTGGAGCTGTTTTCTATTGGGCACCAAGCCAAAAATCCATCCTAGATCCTTGAATACTTAAGAGAGAGCACAGAGTCTCTCCTGGCATTTTTGGGGTGTCTCAGCAGGTGCAAGGGGCCCTCCCTGCACTGTGCAAGGCTTTTACTCTTCTGTTCTGTACAGTTTGTTATTTTCTTCTTTAATTAAAACCTTTTTGCTTTTTCAAAACACCTCCATCAGCCCTCTCCCTAACTATTTTGAAGCCAATTCTGGGAGGTTGCTGGGCATGAAATACTTTGGTGGAGCTAAAACCTCTCTGGCCTCATGCAGAGGGGTACCATGGAGTATTTTGGGTGGTCAATCTGCAGAGGATGTCAGCCCATCCTACCTCCTGCAGGTTCCCGTCCTCGTCGTGCACGGACATGGTGACCTCGACGTTCTTGGGGGTTTTCTTCTTGCCTTTGTCAAACTCCCCTTGGATCAGGGTGACATAGATGTCGTTCCGGACGTCACCTGCAGGTCCCAGTGTTTACTGAGCTGGTTTCTCACCCCCAGTGGGGAACATTTAACATTTAACACCCTTGGGTACCACCTTATCCTCATTTTCCTCTTAGCCTTTAATTAACAACACCCACCCTCAAGCCATTTTCATCTCCGTCTCAAATTACACAAAATTGTCTAAAATAACCTGGAAATTTGAAGAAAAATAAAAAGTTTTCAGATAAAAATAAATCCTTTTGTGACATAAATTCCACAATTTCAGGTTGTTCTTTCACCCCACAGAATGCAGAAGCACATGGGACCTACCAGGAAGGATGATCTCAGGGAACCCCATTTTTCGAGCCACTGCAGTGGATCTATCGACAAGGTGGGAAAAATCCTTCTGAACCTGAGCCAGATCCCCAGGGAGCAGCTTCAGGGACACCCAGAGACCTAAGGAAAGGGAGATGACATTTGTTTACTGAAAACAAAAAGGTACAAACCAGTGAAATTTAAGCCTGTGCTTCCAAACAATCCGTGTTTTCATGAAAACTCCATGTCCCCATCTGGTTCTCTCTTTCCCAGTTCTCCACGCCCCCAAATCTGAGTAAGACTTTACTGGGCGAGAAGATTCTGTGAAGTAAACCCCAAACTTCCAGAGATGAATCTCAAGTGTTTTTCAGCCAAGAAGACCAGAAAAAGCCAGAATAATCTGATTTAACCCCAAAGCCGTTTGAGACACGCAGCCATGTCCACTTAGTTCATAAATAAAACACTTTTATTTTAAAGGTGTTAAAAAATATTGACTTTAAACCCATTAATAGCAAGCAAGTGAGGAGCTGGAGGAGCCATTCTCATGCAAGTTTTGGTTTTATCTGGATTTTAGCTCCATGTGTGATTGGGTGACAAAGGGACAAAGCACCAATGGTGGCCAAGAGCATGCACTGGGCTCAGAGAAGGATTAAACTCCACCTAAACCTTGATCTCTGGACTTTCACCACTCCTTTATTCCCCTGGGAACCTCCCCCAGCATTCCAGTGCACCCCCAAATCGCAGCAGGTGTTTAAGCCTCACCCCTGAACTTTTAAGGAAGAAGAACCAGAAACTTCTATGCTCCTCTCACCATAATTTGCCCACTGCCGGGACAAATGGACTTTTTGGGTCCTTGAGCTGTTCCTCAAGGAATGGAGCTGCTTCTATTGGGCATCAAGCCAAAAACCCCTCCTAGATCACTGAACACTTAAGAGAGAGCACAGGAGTCTCTCAGGGCTTTTTGGGGTGTCTTAGCACAGTGTCTGCACCATGCAAGGCTTTTACTCTTTTGTTCTGTACAGTTTGTTATTTTCTTTTTTAATTAAAACCTTTTTGCTTTTTTGAAACGCCTCCCTTCAGCCGTCCTGCTGATTATTCTGAAGCCATTTCTGGGAGGTTGCTGGGCATCCCTCAGAGCTTGATACACCTTGGTGGGGCTAAAAACACTCTGGCCCTACAGAAATTCAGCCCCCAGGCCAGGTTTCCCCCCAGGCTGCACCTTGGCCCTTGTGGTTGACCTCCTTGGCAGCGATGACTTTGTTGAAGACGGAGGTGAGGGGCTCATTCTCGCCAATGACATGGGAGGTGATCAGGGGGGACATGATGAGCTGGCGCTGCCTGATGTAGGTTTCCATGGCAATCCTGGGCAGAAGGGTCACAAAAACAGAGTCAGGAACTGGGACAGACCAACACCAACCACACACAAGGAGAGGGCTGGCCAACAGCTGCCATTTTCCAAATAAATGTGGCGGTTTTTAAAGGATTTCCTGGGAGTTTTCATTCCCTCACCTGCACAAAATCCATTTAAACCTTCACACTAGGAAATGCAGCACAGTTCATCCCTCAGGCCTAAGGTGAGGAACACTGACCTCAGGATTTAAGCCCTGAGTTCGGGTTTGTCTCAGAGCCGTCCCCATGCACATTAACTATTGGTAAACTAATAGAAATTAACATAAATTAATGAGTGTTGTGACAACACCTAAGTGATGAACCCATCCCCAGTCACAAACAAGGCTACTGAGGTTTGGATCTGGACCCTGACTTTGCTCCTGTACCCACAGCATCAATAATGAAGGAGAAATGAGGTCTGCACATCCTGGTGCCCAGCTGGGGGTCTGGACTCAGCCTCATTAGAGCAGAAGAAAAATGGGAAAAACTCCAAACCAACCAAAAAAACAAACAAAAAAGAATCAAAGAAACAAGAAAAACAAAACAAACAAAAAAAACAAACACCAAACCAAAATAATTAAAAACAAACCAAACAAAAGCCCTAAATTAATAAAAAATAACCAATCAAACCCACAAAAGAAGTAGCAGACTGTAACATTATTCTGCAAAGAGAAAGCCATTCTTCCAGGCCCTAAAGGGCAGGGAAACAACCCCAAATCTCCCCTGAAAATACGGCTGCAGTCAATGCTCTGCTCTATTTAGGGCTGTAACAACAAGGCCGGGTCTACCCAAACAAGCTCCATTTTCATTACTGTAACATGCCAAAAAAAGTGAGCAATCAAAGCAGTCAGAACAAACACAAAAATCTAACTCCCAGCGCAGAAATGCAGAACTCATTGGGGATGGAATTTCTTCACAAGGAAGAGAGAGAAATCTCCTCCCTAGGACTGACCCTGACAGGGAAATGTGGGAAGGGAGGAGCAGCACAGAGGGTCTCACAGAGCAGTAAAAATCTGTGTCTCTGCTCAGCCTCTCTGAAAACCCTGCTTTCAACCCCGAAAACATTTTGGAAGTCATATTCCCCTCCCAGGCCCCACAACATCATTTGTGCTCCTCTTCCTCACCCCACAGTCCCCAGAAATTCCAGAAGTCCCCAAGCCACAGAGTTTGTCACAGAGCCGTGGAAAGCAAGGGGAACAAAGGCTCCTGAGGGGTGACAGAGAGTTCCCCCTGCAAAGAGCTGAGGGCTGCTCTCAGCTGATCTATTTACAGAGCCCCTGGGGCTGTGCCAGGCTCCCAGGCAGGATCTGCCCTTCCCAGAGGACACAGCTGGGGTGGGGTGAGCTCTGTACTCACTGCCGGGAGGGGATGAAATGCTGCTCTACTCACTGCTGGAAGGGGATGGAATGCTGCTCTACTCACTGCTGGAAGGGGATGGAATGCTGCTCTACTCACTGCTGGAAGGGGATGGAATGCTGCTCTACTCACTGCTGGAAGGGGATGAAATGCTGCTTCTCCTCATCGTCCACCTTCCCGTGGATGATGTCGGTGATGTCCATCACTGCAATGACACCAGAGCGTCGCTCAGAGCTGCCAAAATCCCAGACTGAGGTTTTCCCTCTCAGAATGGAAACAAGGGGTTGTTTTGGGCCAGCGGCACTCCAAAGAAGGGCTGCTGTCCCTTCCTCCTCACAGCACAGCCAGCAAACTCCAACCGACCCTCCACAGCTAACTCATTCTTTTATCACCCCACTGCTGTGAGAGCAATTACCACTCGATCACATAAGGAAGATGAGCCAGAAAGTTCTGTGCCCCTCTTACCGTGGGTGGCTCAGTGCCAGCACAGGGGCACCTATTGGATCTTTGGATCTATTGGATTTTTGGGATGTTTCTCAAAACCTGCGGCTGTTTCTGTCGGGCAGCAAGCCAAATTATCCCTCCTTAATCGCTGTGCTTAACTCAGAGTTCCTCAGGGCTTTTTGGGATGTCTTAGAGGTTTTCCTGCACTGTGCAAGGCTTTTGTTCTTTTGTTTTTCTATCACTTGTTACTTTCTATTTTATTAAAACCTTTGCTTTACAAAACACACTTGAAAAACCCTGGAAGCTTAGATTTTGGGGCCTTAGGCTACAGTAATGTATGAGGGGCAATATGGAGGGTTTAAGGTGTTGTCTACGTCCTTCTTCTTGGTTTTGGGTGGTATTTTCTAACTGGGTGAAAAAGGTCAGCATTGCGGGCCTTGGGTGGTCATTATTGGTTTAAAGTATAAAAAATATAGGTGTCATCTCGTTATTGGATAATTTTCACTTAAATAACCTTGGAAAGAGTTAGGGGTGCTCCACTTTCTACTCTGTTAGAGCTCACAGCTTGTAAGAGTGTAATATTGATAAGAATTGACATCTGAGTCTGAACACGAAGCTGTGACTCCTGTGTATTAATCCTGGCTCTAATACGAAGAAAAGAAGATAAGAAAACGAACAAAGAGCCGTCTCGCAAATATTCTGAAGCCATTTCTGAGAAGTTTCAGGCCAGCCCTCAGTGCTTGGTACATCTTTGAGGGGCTCACTCCACCCTGACCTCACGTAAGATTGTACCACACACCTTAAGGTCACGCTTGGAAATTGAATTCCCACAATTTTCCCTTCGGTTCTTTCCACTGCTTCAGTTGTTCCCAGCTCCCAGCCCGGTGTCCCTGTCTCCCCAGGGGTCCTGGGGTGTCCCCAGGGGGGCAGTGCCCACCTGCCACGCCGAAGGGCCTGCGCAGCCCGCACGTGTGCTTCTTGCCATCCTTCAGCTCCATGTGCCCCACGCGCACGATCTGGCACACCAGGCTGATCCTGGGCCTGATCAGGTCAGAACTGCTCAAGTCCTTAAGAAATAAAAGCATTAAAATCAATGTTAAAATCAAATTCAAAGGGTGTTAAAATGTTAAAATGTGAAAGTGGTTAAAATATTAAAATGTTGAAGTCAATCAGAGAGTTAAGTGTTAAAATCAATCAAAGTGTTAAATGTTGAAAACAATCAAAGGGTTAAATGTTAGAAACAGTCCAAAGAGTTAAAACCCATCCATGTCCTTTCTGAGTGGAAAAGAAGACAGAAGGAGAGAGGAAGGGAGGGAAGGAAGGAGGGAAGGGTTTTGTTGGGTTATACATCATTTTTATATATATTTATATATATATATACATTTATATATTAAAAAATTATATATATATATATATATATATGTATATTTTAAAAGAATTGTGGCCTACTGGATCCGGAGGGAGACCACAAGGAGGATGGAGACATTTATAGTGCCAGGACACAGGGAATGGCTTCCCACTGCCAGGGCTGGATGGGATACTGGGGAGAAATCCTTCCCTGTGAGGCTGACGAGGGGCTGGGATGGAATTCCCAGAGGAGCTGGGGCTGTCCCTGGATCCCTGGAAGTGCCCAAGGCCAGGTTGGACCCCCCTGGGACAGAGGGAGGTGTCCCATGGAATTGGATGGGATTTAAATCCCTCCCAACCCATTCTGGGATTCTCTAACTCACAGTAAACACTGCTTGGAGGTTGTTCAGTTTCTCAATTTCTTTGGGCATCCCATTGCTGCCCCAACGAACCAGGTAATTTTCACTGCAAAGAAAAGGAGAAAAAGTGGATTTTAATAAATTGACGCCCAACATCTCCATTTCCTGGCAAAAGCCCAGAAGCATTTTGATCTTTTAGGGATATTTGATCAATCTTTTATCCCAAAATGCCTCTGGAGTGACTCATTCACTGGAGGCAGGATGGGGTGAGCCCCGGCAGCTGCTCCCCTGGACAGTTCCCACTGCATGGCCACACCTGATAACTGCAGGGATGGACACAGAGTGTTCCTGACATGCCACTGCCTCCCTGATAAAGTTCCTCACATCCTCCCCAACTCTTCAGCTGTGAACTGGCACTGACTGGACAGCAAACACCATTTAAACCCATGATTTACTGGAAAATGATTAATAAAATGCTTTATCAAGGCTTGCAGCCTCAGCAAGGGAAATTAAGAATAAAAAAAGACAATGTGGGATCAAAGAAGCACCCAGCTTTAGGAGGGACAGTGCTTGGGCTTCCTTTCTCTCTGAAATTCATTCCAGAGTAATTGGAATTAATTTTCCCACACTGGGGCAGCAACCAACAGAACTGGAAAACATCTGCTCCATCTCCCTTTCCAACCCCTCTGACTTCTTCAGAATGACCACCCTGATGACTGAATTACTGAAGGATCTCCAAAAAAAGCCCCTACCTGATGAATTTGGAGAGGTCTGGGTCGTAGAGGCTCATCAGCAGCTCTGCATCCTCCCCAATGTTGCAGACAAAGTTCTTGAAGTTCACGTAGAGGCTGTAGGTGTGCGTGGAGTTGAAGACTGGCTGCCCCCGGAGGTCCAAACTCTGCTGCAGGGACTGCAAAGAGTTTTGTATTTCCATCAGATTTTCTATTTTTCACTACAAACAAAGCCAGAATTTAGTTCTGCGGCCAAAGGAGCTCAACATGAAGAGGAATATAAAAAACACAGTGGGCACAGTGACTGAGGAGGGCAGACCAGGGACACCAGAGGTACCTTCTCCTCCTGGATCCTCTCGTCAATCCTCTTGGATGCAGTTTCATGGGCCTTGAAGAGGGAGATTGTGCTGGTCTCATCTGGGTCCAGGATGTTCCCATTGTCATCTCGGACAACCAGGTCCAGACCCAGGATCCTGGACAGCCCC
>VZSR01002088.1:46878-77133 GCA_013398615.1 Brachypodius melanocephalos
GATCAACAAGAACTCTGTGCCTCGGCTCATTTCTACCCTCTGACAAGAGGGCTGCTGCAACAAGCTGTGACCCCCCCGCCAGCCCTGCCAGGGTGACAGTGTGACCTGTGCCAGGCCCTGCTGCCCAGGGCAGTGTCACCCACAGCTCTGTGAGCCCAGGGACCCCTCCCACTCTGCCAGACCCCACACCTGCCAGCAGAACACTCCCAGCCCCATCTGATGACTCAATTCTGCACCATCCAGAGGCACAGAGTGCCCAGCACAGAGCCCAGGCTCAGCTCAGCTGGGACAAACATCAGCCTCCGAGGAGAACTCACCACGTACAGCTTGTGCCAGATCACTGCCCACTCCCTCAGGGTGGATGTGAGCTCCTGGCCCAGGGGCAGCTCGCTGGGGATCACTGTTTCGTGCTGCCTGGAGAGAGAGAGGGGAGAAAATCAGAAAAAGGTTTCACACTCAGAGTTAAAATTTGATGGAAAACACTCCTTTTTTGATAAATACATAAATGGAAGTTCCAGAGGGGCTGATTTTCACACAGTTCACTCACACATGATGTCAGGACCCTTAAGCTGTTCCCAACACACGCACACCCACATTCATCACCCATTTTGAATGCAAAATGCTTCGAGCTCCTTTCACTCTCATTCCCAGTGGATCCGTTCCAAACCCAGCACAAAGAGACAGAAATTAAGTTTGGAAGAACCCCTGCTTGCAATGGCAACAGTTACTTGAAAACAAGAGTTTAAAAAAAAAAAGTGTTTTATAAAGTTCCTTCCTCTGCAGCCACTGTTTTGCTCTCACTTAACGAGCACAGACCCAGATCGAGGAATCCAAGGAGTCATTTCCTCAGTGTTTTCCAGGACAGGAAGGAATCCACACTCCTGCTGGGCCCTTGGCTGCCATCAGGATTCTGTTATGGCTTGCAGGAGTCCCCAGTGGGGCTGGATGGAGCTGGCCTGACCCTCCCCACCGCTGGCTGCTCCAGCAGAGCTTCCTCAGTGCTGCAAATCATCTCCTGCTGCCCCTGCTCCCCACTGCTCTGCCTTGCCAGTGCTCTGAAAAATGAAATTATCCAGCGCTAGCCTGGCCCAGCTGGGTTTGTCACAACCAAGCTACTTCAATCGGTTATTTTGGGCTTTAAATGGAATTAAATTCCTCAGGTTTTGCTGCCAAAGAAGTGCCAACCTACCCCCGGTCCTTCACGATGGCCTCTTTTAAATGGATGTAGGTTTCTGGGAAAATGCCCTAAAAATAAAGAGAGAAGTGGAATAAATCAATCCTACTGGAGGATAGGATGTGACAAGAAGATATTTTAAAAAAAAAAACAAAAAACAAAACAAAACAAAAAAAAAAAAAACAACAACAAAAAAAAAAAACAAACCAAAAACCTCAGGGGAAAGGAGTAAGAAATGTCCCAGCATGCCAGGAAAAAAGGACAGGGAAGAGCAGCAGGTTCCATACTGGCAACTCAGAGAAGCTGATTCCTTGTTTTACTCTAATAACGCTCATCTTCCTGCAGGAAATGCTGGAAATTCCTATAAATTATCAGTCGTTGCCATGAAATATTCCTGGAGTCCTCTGTCAGGCTACTCTGATAGTAGAAAAACTTCTAGAAAAATTCCCATCATCAGCATTAGCAGAAATTCCCAAATTTTTGTTGTTGCAGAGAAACCTTCTGGAAATGCTGGAATCTTTTCCCGATCCCTTTTCTCTCCTCTTTATCCCTAAAACCAGAGGCTGTGGGGGGGATGTTACCACAGCAGAGGTGCCAGCATTCCTGGGAGAATCCAAATTTCCAGGAAGCTTCCAGCCCAAGCTCCAGGGATGTGCAATTTCTGGAATATTTTCCAGCCAGAACTCTGATATTCCCATTAAACAGAACAAATGCAGGATGTGCACAGGTCTCAGAATGTTGGAACCCTGGAATATCCAAGACGTGGCTCTGAACTTTGAGCTCCAGGTCATTGATTTCTGTCCCTGAGGACAGGACATCGTGCCTGATTTTGAGACAAGGAATTCAGAAGTTTTCTGCACCAGGTGGGGTCTGGTAAGGTGGGAAATTAAAATGGGGGTCACCCGAAAGTGAGCT
Organism: Brachypodius melanocephalos; assembly: GCA_013398615.1. NCBI lineage: Eukaryota > Metazoa > Chordata > Aves > Passeriformes > Pycnonotidae > Brachypodius > Brachypodius melanocephalos. Next base: position 48,968 of record VZSR01002088.1, read on the forward strand.
CGTACCTTCTTGGATTTATTCCGGAGTGTGTATCCTCGGTACCAGCCTGGCAAAGCAAACACAGATATTTGTATTTAAATATTTCCTGCTGACAGCAGTTAAATACAAATTACAATTCTCACCACCTTCCCACAACACCAATTTGTTGATCTTCTCATCTGGGATCCAAAAATGAATCAATCAGAGCTCCCTGCCCTGGCACAAACCCTGTTTGTCAATCTTACCTTGGTAAGAGCTAAAAATTTTAAGAATTTTAAGACAGAAGCAATAATTGTGCTGCCCAGGCCTCAGGAGCAAAAGGCTCTGAGAGAACATTTCTCCTCTCTTGGGCACCTGGGGTTTAGCCAGGATTTCCATGGAATGGGTTGGGTTGGAGGGACATTAAAGCACATCCAAGGAGATTATGTCCATCAAGAAGGCAAAGGGGTTTAAGGGAATAATCAGGCAAAGAAGAGAGGAGGGGAGGCTGGTTTCTTTAGGTTTGTTTTTAAATTTTGGTGGTTTTATTGTTTGTCCCCCTCATATTCCTTTATTTATTGAGAAAGGTTCCATAAAGAACCATGGATCTGACACTCCTCAACCATAAATTAGAGCTTAGAATTGTTTAATTCCTATTTCACTAAGGATTTTTATCTTCATGTGGTTGTGTTTCCATTTATTTCTTTTCTGTGCCCTTTCTCCAGCAATGGGGAAGTTCCTCTACCTCAAAAACTCCAACATTTCAGTAAGTCTGGAGGAAAGAAAAAACTCCATTTCTTTCCACAGGAGGAAAACAAGATTATCCATTGCTGATGGAGCCATGGATGAGGTCCTGGATTAGGGATGAGAAGATTTAGGTTCTATTTTTATCCAAGTTTTCATTAATTGAAGGGGGAAAAGCACGAATTGCTCATGGTGGGACAGAGAGCTCATGGAATTTACCAGGAGGGATTTTGATCCCATTTTAACAAATTCAGCCTTTTGATAACACAACTTCCTCCTGCTTCAGAGGGCCCCTTGGCCTTGCCCCCATTCCTGTAAAATATTTTGCAATCATTGCACAAAAGCATATTGGGCCTGATTGTGCAAAGCTCTTTCTGCAAGCGCCTCGTGCAGCTTCTGTTGGAATTCTGCTCCCACTTTCCATGACTTTATCCATCATTTCAACAGGAACCTCAATCTTTGGGCAGTGGTCAATTCACTACATGATTTCTTCTCAGAAAAACCCCCAAAATCTGCTTAAATCTTCAGAGCAATGAAGTGTTTGAGTGTTTTCCCCAAGCTGAGATGGGCTAAAAATGGAGAAAGTTTTTGCACCTGATGATGACAGAAAATTTCAGACTGAAATCTGAGTGAAAACAAAAAAAAAAAAAAAAAACCCAAGCAGATTTGCAAAGAAATGGCTAAAAGGGGTTTTTTAAATAGATCGAATCCTCAATTTTACCCCTCATTAGGTGGATTTTTTGGAAAAGAAAAGTCTAAGGACAGTACTCCAGTGGTGATAAAGTTCTCCCGGTATTGCAAGGCCAGGTCACGCGTGGGACCACAAGGTCCCTGTTCCTCCTCCTGCCCTGTCATTGCTTCACCCTCCACAGGGGTGACTGAAACCAGCAACAAACTCAAGGTAAACCTGAATTCAGCAGCAGCAGGACCTGCCCGGGGTCAGGAGCACAAATTCCTTCCACCCACAGCGCGGCTGTTCCCACAGCTCCCCTGAAAATACTGCAATTAATAATAATAATAATAAACCCTGCAGATTAGGAGAGATCCCCCTGAACAGCAAAGGGAACTCCCAGCTCCCTGCTCACAGGCAGACTGCCTGTACCACTGGAGCAGCCCCCAAAGTCCTGCAGGCAGCAGCGATTTGAAGTTTCCCTTTTTTTGGGGGGGGTTCTGTAGAGCGCTGAATGCTTGGCAAGCAGGAGGAGCACACGCCGCTCCTCCTGTGCCTTCTTATCAGGACAAGGAGAAATCTTGTACCCGGAGCTCCCTGCCCTCCTGCAGGCACAGAGAGGAGGGGAAAATAAAACCTCACTCTGCAGTGTGGGACCTGAAATCACCACCTCTGCAGAGGGGCTGGCTGTGCTTGTTTAAAAAGGGATCTGAGAAAAGAGATCTGAGAGCTCTCAGGTGTCCCCCAGAGATTGTTACAGGCACAGAGGAGCATCCCTGCAAGGGTTTCCATCCCTGGAAGCTCCATAATTGGGGAATTTAAAAAACATTTAATGCCAGTTTGTGGTATTACAACTCAAACCAACATTAATTATGAACTAATCAGCCCTTCCCTCTCCTTTTCACTCATTTCAAAAAACTAACTCAGGGTAAAAACTGTTTGTTTTGTTGGTTTTCTCAAAGTATTTCTTAATTTAATTCTTATTTTCCAGCAGGATCAGTTCATCCTATGAGCACAAGTGCCTGGCCCAAAGAGGAGCCAAAGCAAAGAGGTGTGGGGTGAAAACAGCAGTGTTTTTCTGAATTAAATTAAAAATTAAATTAAATTTAATTAAATTTTTAAAAAACAGAATTAAATGTTTCTTTTTCTTATAGTGCTGCCTTGAGATATTTTACCTCGATAAACCCTGCCTGGAACAGCACAGAGAAGAGAAACCCTCTGCACTTCTGCATTTTTAACACCATTTTAAAAATCCAGGGGCTGCAGCAACCACCACACACCAAATGCGTGCTTCGGGGGGGGTGACAGGAGTTGAAAACACGGATCTAAAATTTTAAAAACCACCTTGATTTGTTCCTTTTTCCGTTTCAGAGCTTCCCTGAGCTGCACCTACCCTCGTACATCTCCAGGATGTGAACAGTGTCCCCCACCTGCAGCGACAGCTCCACCTCCTGCGTGGCCTCGTAGTTGTAGATGGCTGAAAAAACGGGGAGAAAAAGGGGAAAAACGGGTCTGGGAATGGGCTCTGCAAAGGCAGGGGAAGGTTTGGGAAAAGGAACGAAGGATTTGGGAAAAGTGTTAAAGTCACCCTGGGTGTGGAACAGGCCAGGGAAGGACATCGCAGATTTATTTCCAGATTTTATGGTGAAGAAATGTTATTGATAGACAACAGTGTTGTCTGTTAATAAGATTAACTAGATAATAACCAATCATAATTAATTACTATTTATATTAATCACATAATAAATTGTAATATTCTCTATTTCCAGATTTTGTTGTGAAGAAATGTTATCAACAGACAATGCTGTTGTCTGTTGATAATATTAGCTACATAACAACGAATAATAATTATTACTTATATAATATTAAATGCATAATAAATGAGAATGTTTATTAATATTAATGATCTTATTAATTATATTATATTTAATAATAGTTACGCTATTAACTGTGATATTAAAACCCCACAACAGGTGAGTTTTTATCTTCCAGGCAGGCCTGTGACACCTTCTGGAGGAGCTGCACTTCTCCCACTTGGCCAAAATCCTGCCCACAGAGGTCACCACCACCCCAGGCACATCGGCTCCATAATTATCACTCTTTAATTATCATAATTATATTTTTTTTAGTCTTTTGCAGGAATAACTCCAGCACCAAAAGACATCAGAAATGGGCTGTGGTGATAAAACCCTCCCCAGTTCCAGCCTAAACCACCCTCATTTCCAAACCAAATCACATCTATTTGCTGCCAAAGGCTCTGCCCAGCCAAGAACCAATTTCAGCACCAGAATTTAGGGATTCTGATAAAATTCTGCAAATTTAATCCCTCTCAAAGACCAAGTTAAGCTGGATGCTCATGGGATTTCCAGGGGGAATAGGATTATGTGCACACTCCTGGAGTGACTTTTCCCTGGGATTTGCTGGAGCTTCACTGGGCAAAAAAAACCCTGAGAAAGTTTAAATTGAATTTGCTTTCAAACCGAGTAAAAAGACATCAAATCACTGAAATGCTTTGCTGTGGTTCAAGAGATTGATCAGCAAAGCCAGAGCAGACCAAACCCTGATTTATTTAAAATATTTATTTAAGAACAGATCACATCCCAAGTGCAGAAATGAAATCTTCCCAGACACAAATTTCCCGTATTTATGTATCCCTGAGCAAATCCAGTGGTGAACAACCACATTTGTCTTTCAAGAAGGTGGGGAAAAAAAAAAAAAGAAAAATCGCCCGAACATTTTTCAGAGGGGAACTCTTGAGACTTCCCCAGGTTTGGGTTTGAGGAGCTCTGGACTGGAAAAGAGATTAATAAATAAAAACCCCGAGCTCTCCTGCCAGGAAATTCCCAGAGAATGGCTCCCATTCCCACCGGGATGAGGTGCTCGGGCTCCAGCACAGCCTGGGGCTTTCACCACCGGAAATTCTCTCCAGGATCGGAGCTTTCTTCAAAATATCGTGGCTATAAATCCCCAGCAGGGATGTGAGACCCTGCAGGATCCCTGATCCCACGCTGGGACATCTTCCTGTGCTGCAGGGCAGGGTTTGTTCCCAGTTTATGCCCCAGACCCACGGACCGTGATTTCCACGGGATTGCAGGAATTTTACTGCATTTCTGCTGCTCCCGCAGACACTCTGATCTCCCTGCTCACACAGGGGCTGTAAATCAGGATTTTAAAGGTGATTTGGTGAGCTGGGTGTGCTGCTCAGACAACGTAAAGACCCCAGAACTGGCCCAGAAGTAAAAATTCCACACACATTCTAACAGAAAAATAAATCTGGATTTATGCTCACGGCCAAAGCTGAATGTGAACTGGAATTGTGGAATGGTTTGGGTTGGGAAGGATTTAAATCCCATCAATGCCACCCCTGCCATGGCAGGGACACCTCCCCCTGTCCCAGGGGATCCAGCCTGGCCTTGGGCATTCCCAGGGATCCAGGGGCAGCCACAGCTCCTCTGGGAATTCCATCCCAGCCCCACATCACCCTCATTCCATCTCAAATCCCATTTAAATCTCCCTTTTCCCAGTGGAAGCCATTCCCTGTGTCCTCTCCCTCCATCCCTTGTCCCCAGTCCCTCTCCAGCTCCCCTGGAGCTCCTTTAGGGCTCTGAGCCCACCCTGGAGCCTTTCCCTTCTCCAGGTGAACATTCCCAGCCCTCCCAGCACCCAGAGGGGCTCCAGCCCTGGAGTATCCCCGGATTCTCCCCTGGCCGGGTCCTTGCGGGTCCTTGCGGGTCCCTGTGTCCCACCCAGCCATTCCCACACTCCCCGGGATTTTTCCTGGGACAATCACTCATTATAAAAATTCCTGCATTTCCCCCCCCACAAATTGCTGCCTAGAGGAACGTGGGTGGGTGGACACAGGCGCAGCCTTTCTGCTGGGAACACTGAGTTAATTCAGCCCCAAAGAGCACCGGGGAGGACCCAGCCCGTTCCCTTCCTAAAGATCTCAGCACCCACCAGCCAGCCCCAAACCCCGCACTGCCCTTCCCTTCTCCACCAGGCAGGGTTCACATCCCAACACGCAGCATTTACAACCTGGAGGAACTCCCATATGAAAAAAAAAACCCACAAAAAAACCCACAAACAAACAAACAAACAACCAAACACCCCCCCCCCAAAAAACCCCCAAATTCCAAAAAACAACAACAACAAAAAACCCAACCCAAAAGAAAAAAAAAAAAAAAAAAAAAAGAAAGAAAGAAAAAAGGCAAATTTTATCATTCCCTGCCACGCCAGGCTGAACTTTGCCAGAACAGAGGGGTCACTGTCTGAAACCCCCTCCCTCTTCGTTATGTGCAAGATTATAAAAGACAAATTGCTGGAATATTTTCCCTGGGAGCTCTGCTGGTTGCAGGGGATCTTTCTGCTGCTGGAAGCGTCAGAGCTGTCCCCAGCACATCCCATCCCTCCTGCAGGGATTTGTGCTGCCGAGCCCCCTCCCTGACCTCTGCTCCCACTTGAAAAGGAAAAGGAAGCTCCACATCACAAACACGGGCCTGGCACGGAAAAATAAAACCCCTTCACTACAATCCTGACAGAGCAGCAAGAAAGGAAGAAGGAAAAAATAATGCGGAGACTTTTGTATTCAAATTCGCAGCAATATCTGAAGTCGAGTCTTTTTCGCTCCCAGCTAAACTTCAGCTGTGATTTTGTCCTTTGAAATTCACTTCAGAGCGTTGATCCTGCTCCTTTTATCATCCCAGATGAAAAGCAGCGCTGAAATTGAGGAATTTAATCCAAATAAAGAGGCAGAGGCGGAAAACACGAGCCTGGGTTTGTTCAGCGATCGTTTTTGGAGCACGACTGGAGGCAATGTCTGGCTGTGTTTGGTTAAAAGGTGAGGAATGCTCTTCCAAAGCCGCTGGAATCCACCAGGATCGGAAAGGGCAGCAGATAAATCCACCAGCAGTTGGTTTTATGGCCCAGCCGGGGCCAGGGGTGAAGATAAGCAGCGATTTTCGTGCTCAGGGGCAGAGGGTGATCCCTCTGGGGAGCCCTGAGGGCATTGCACAACCCCGGGGATGCTCTGCTCCAAGGTCACCCCGCAAATGCAGAGTGTGGGCTTTTATCTCCTGTTCTTCTGTCAGAGTCGAGATTAATGCTCAGGAGCTGCAATTTTTGTGTTCAGACATAGCTGTTTGTTAATTCTTACCTATGTTACAGCCTCACAAGCTGTGAGTTCTGGCTAACAGAGAAGAAAATGGAAATGTGACAGCTCCCCAGGACAAAGGATGCCATTCAGGACTCTGCAGGACCCCTCAGCCCCACAGGCAAACCCCTCTGCACAGAACCAGAGCAATTTCATCTCTTTCTGCAGGACAGAAGAGCCTGGGATGGTCCCCAGTGCCAAGATCCAGCCAAAAAAAAAAAAAAAAAAAATCCCAAAAAACCAGTGGCTTTATTTAAAAACCAAGGAACTGCCCAAAGAATTAATTCTTCAGAGGAACAAAGCCTTTTTTGATGTTTGGAGCAAAATCATGCTGGTAACCACCCAGGAATTTGTGTCTGACAAATGGAGAACGGCATAATTAAGATGTATATGTCAGGCTACTTCTTCTGCTTCAAAAAAAAAAAAAAACCCAAAAAAATCCACCAAACTAATCCATGGTTCAACACTGGGAAATAGACATTTAGTCACTGTGATGAAAGAATTCCCATTCCTGGATGGTGGTTGGTTCCCAATCCCAAAAAGTTCTGAGTGAGTGCTGAGAATTTGGGATATCAGTAATCCAGATTTAACAGGATTATGCAGCTGGAAATGCTCTCATTAACAGCCATCATTAATTAGACAGCAGAGTCCAAGCTCTGAGGAGCTGCAGGTGGACTATCCCTGCCCAGGGAAGGAGAGGATCCTTAAGGTCCTTTCCCACCCCAAATTCCCTGGAATTCTGTGGTTTTTATGACTTCCAGCACCTCACTGGTCCAGGCTGATCTCACACCATGAATACATTGAACATTTTTAAACAGGGTTATCTCAAAAAGGAGCATTAAATCAACTGAGAAATGACATCATCGTCCTCTGCAGGAGGATGGGACGTGACCTTTGTGATCTGGATGCTGAAACTGTTGGGTTTTACATTCACTCCTTCCCTGGGGGACCAGGAGAAAAGCAGGAGGAGCCCCTGTCCTCAAGAGGCTTCCAACACTTCGAACCCCAACTATCCCAGGATCCAAACCCAAATAAGGGTGTCCCCTGCTCCCCTGCCAAGGACGAGGAATTGATGCAAACTCGGTCAAAGTCTGAAAGATTTCTCTGATTTCCACTGATTAATTGATTATCTTGGAGTGGGACGGGCGAATCATGAGAGGTTTTGCAGATGAAGCTGATTCCCAGCTCTGAGAGCAGGGCGGGGTCTCAGCTCTGCCCTCATCATCTCTGGGCTAATCCTGTCTCACTGCCCATCAGGGGCTGGATCCCAGCCTGGATCAAACCCTCCACGGTTTAATCTCCTAAAGCCTGCATTGCTGTAGGAAAAACAACCTCGGAGCCCAGCCCATGGGAATGGGGAGGCTTTCCCAAGGTCACACAAGGGCTCCCAGGGGATCATCCCGTGGTCTCTCATGGCTTTCAACACCCCCAAACCCAAGGCAGCTCCACAGCAGTGCTCTGGGGCTGGGGCAAATGAGCTCTGGGTTTTAATCAGAGCTCCTCAGATCCAAACCAGGCAAACTGAGACAACCCAGAGCTGCTGAAGCACGAGAGATCCTGATTGTAAGGGAAAAGTAAAAGAGACAAAATCCGTATTTTCATGTCTGCAGAATCCCCATCAGTCACCTTCCCCTCACGTATTTGCTGCAAAGCATTTACACCACAATGTCTGTGTGAAAATAAAGAATATTCAGTTCTCAGAACGGCACAGAGGACACAGAATCACCCCGAACACACAGATTTGGCCACCAACATTGATTTCACCCCAGCAAAAACTGTTTCATCTTGAGTGAATCTTGCTCGGGGTGGAAGGAGCTGAACTTCAGCTGCTCCCGTGCTCTGACCCTCACGGACACTCTGGATTATTTTCCACCCAAGGAACACTCACACACAAACCTCCTGCTGTGTCATTTTCTCCACTGGCCTCTCCATTTCCTTCATTATTTTCACTCTGAAGGGCCCTTGGGGGTTTTAGGCTCAGATAAGGAATTAATCTACATGAGTTGTCTCAGCTCCTGTCTGGAGTGAGAGGGAGCCAGAGGAGAAATAAATCAGGGCTGCCAGTGGAGGAGCCAACCTGCTCCTGAATTTACAGCACTCAGCCAGATCTAGGACGTGATTTCAGAAGAAAAAAAAACCTAAAACACCAACTAAAACACCCAGACCTGCAATTCCAGTCCCCTGGGAACACCAGGAAATGTTCCCCTGTGCAGAGACACAGCTGGAAAAACAGCCTGGCCTCTCCTCACACTTCTGTAAATTTTATCAGGTTCGATGCATCTGTTTGTGGAGATCTTCGAGGTTTGGCCAGGGTTAAAGGTTCTGATGTTATTGCAGATTTGTGCTGCCTCTTTGGGGTCCCAGCACCAAGAGCCAGACTGGAGGATCAGGATTCTCCCAAAAATACATTCAAACATCAAAGATAATCACCCTTGACCCTGTAGAATTGTTTCAGCATGACCACAGAATGATTTTTTTTTTAGGGTTTTGCCACTGGTTTTGGAGGGGCAGAACCTGGTTTGTGTTCAGCCCAGCCTGCTGGCATCACTGCAATCCAATACACCTCAAATATTGTCGTTTTCCTTTGCTCCTTTGGACAAAGAGGTTTGGGAGAACACAAAGAAAGGGTTTATACCCCACAGTGGCCCTAATTCTGATTTAATAACTGCACCTCCCTACCAGTGCTCTGAAATCCAATTCCACAAAAGCAACCTTGAATAAATATTGAATATTGAATAAATATTGAAGGTCTTTAATAAATCCCCACTTTATTCTCTTCATCTTGTCCAGCCTCTGCTCCAGGGAGCTGCTCCAAGGCATCCCAGGAGTCACCACAAACCAAACCATCAGTGAGCAAAGCTGGTCCTGCAGCTCCCTCAGTCACCCAGGGGTGATTGTTTTGTTCCGTTTGAGGAATTGCTGCCATTCCTGAGCCCTGACTGAGCCAACCACCACGTGGGACCTCACAGAGGGACGAGCTCAAGGCTTATTTTCAAATAAAGCAGCCCAGTGCTCTGGTCCTGCCTGCCAGGACAGGTGCCAGGGCTGTGAGAGGCCACCCAGACCTGGCAGGGATAATTCCAGGGTCATCTCCCAGGTCCCCACCACACAAACTCTGTGGGACAGCCACTCTGCCCCAAAAATGACGGTTAAGGAAGCAGGGAATGTCCTGAGCTGGGTGGGACTCACAGGGATTTGTGATCCAACCCCTGACCCTGCAAAGACACCTCAAAATCTCTGCACAAACACCCCAAAATCCCACCCTGACCACCCCTGGAGTGCTGTCCAAACACTCCTGGAGCTCTGGCAGCCTCAGGGCTGTGCCCAAGGGGAGCCTGAGCACTGCCCAGCACCCTTTGGGGGAAAACCTTTCCCAAAATCCAACCTAAACCCCCTGGCACAGCTCCAGCCGTTCCCTCAGGGCAGTGGAATCCCCCCCAGCCCTCCCAGTGCATCCAGGAGCAAGCCACCACCTTCACCAAAATTCAGATTACTCTGTTTTTCACATCTCAGAGCTCTCCCAATCAAACCCGAGTTAATAATTCCCGATTTTCTGGAAGTTCAGATTTGTGTATTCACAGAACAATTGGTGCATTTTCAGCTCAGGCTGCACAAGGATGAACAAACACTTCACATCCTGTTGGGTCAGAGTCAGAGGTGCCCCAAGGACCTGCTGTGCCTGATCCATCCTCACTGCAGCCACCTGGAAACCACCCTGGCCCCAAAACCACTCCTGGACTGCTCTGGAGCAGAACTCCAGCAGAGAGGATCAGGAAAAGGGATCTGGCTGCCTGTTTATAATGGATTTATTACAGACTAATTCAGGATTCCACAGGTTCTCTCTCTCCATTAACAACCTTCAGTGCACAAAATGAGGAGCAGTTGATGAGCAACGACAGAACTGATTTTACAACCCAGAGCAATTTTACAGCCCAGGTGCAGCCCTTGAGTTAAAGGCAGAGCAAATCCAGGTTGCTGCCAGCAGAAAAAGAAAGGAATTCTGTGATTGGCTCCTTGTGCTCTAAGTTTATAGTTTGAACACAAAGAGATAATAAAAGTTAAAAACCTTGTGAATCCATTAAGGTGTTCTCTCCCCCAGAGAAGAGGGGGTTTTTTGACAGGAAAGAGCCTTTGTGAAAGGATTTCTGCAAACACAACTCCTTTTGGAGACACACACATGTGACCAGAACAGGTCACTTTGTCCAGTGTGGCCCCAAACTGCCTGACAAACAGTGCCTCAATAATTCTGTCACTGCCTATGGCTCAACCTTATCAATCCCGGCTGCAAATCAAACCCAGAGCTGCAGCAGGACAGCCCCCATGTCACTTAGGGGGAAAAAAGCACACATTTTCACCCAGCTGATCGCCCAGAAGTCACAGGATCCGTCCCACCACGCACTTTTTGCGTGGAAACACGCAGGAAGAGGCATTTTTTTCCCTTCCACCCCGCTTACTCACAGGCCACTGCCCTTCCTGGGAGAGAGGAGCTGTCACAAGGAGCAGCTGCCTGTGGAAAACTCACCCCGGAAGGTAACAAATAAAAAGGGAAGCCAGAGGAGTGCCTGTGATTCATCTGCTGCTGCCCAAGGCCATTCCGAGCCGTGCAACCACTCAAAGGTGAGCTCGGGAAAACACCAGCACAGCCAATCACCCCGGCAGGATATGGGGTTTATCTGCTTTAGCCACCAAAGTTTGGGAATTATTTTGGGAATCACTTTGGGAATCACTGATGCCCGCAGCGAGCTCGGCGGGCCGTGCTCACACTTCCAAGGATAAACAGCAGCAAGAAACAAAGTTCAGGGTGGCAGCGCTCCACGCCCTGCCAGTTACCTGGAGAAACCAGATAAGCCTGCGTGGTGCTAAAATGTCTCTGCAGCTCCTGCAGAGCCGCTCTGAGCGATCACCTGGCTCGAATCCGCTGTGAAAATCGAGCAGGGTGAGGTTTTTCACCTTCAAACTCGCAAGCTGAACCTCCCCGTGGGAGCTGGGGCGATGAACGCTTTGCAAACACGAAATTCGCAATTCTTTTCTCAAGTGGAGAAGTCCGCTGCTGAGCACCAGTGGCACAGAAGTAAAAGAGTGGCACTCTGAGCAAAAGAAATTATCAAAAGCTCTCTGTGTCATTAGTGGCTTCCTGCCAACTGTTCCCTGCCCAATTCTCTCCACCAACCTCAGAACTGCGGGTTTCAAACTCTCAAGTAAAGCGGAATTTTATCAGCGGCACAGCAGGGTTTTCTGTTCCTGTTAGAGACCAGCGACCGAGCACTCGGCAAAATCGGCAGGGCAGGAGGGACGAGGTGTCAATCAGGGAATGGTTTGGCTTGGGAGGACCTTAAATCCAATCCAGTTTCACTTCTGACACCGGCAGGGACACCTTCCACTGTCCCAGGCTGCTCCAAGCTCCGTCCAACCCGGCCTGGGACACTGCCAGTCCAGCTTTCCCCATCCCTCACTCTAAATCAGGATTTCCAGCCCCTGGCAAAGACGTCACCCAGAGCAATTTTCCCGTGACACCCTCCTTATCCTTTTCCAACCACATCTCCTTCCAGCCACACCACCAAACTGACTTTTTCCCTGCCGCGTTAGAGCTTTTTTTTTCCAGTGTAAACCACGCCGGAGAGGCAAAATGATAAAAGCCAGCCCTGAAGTTTGAGGGATTCCTGGAAGCGCTGGACACCCAGAGTGAACAGCAATCCATGAACTGATGGACTCAGGGACCGGGCACTGGGAATGGGAGAGAGCCCAAAAGGGATGGGACAGCGGGCACGGAACAGCCCGAGAGGCGCGGGGAGAGCTCCGGGAAGGAAAAGGATGGGGCGCACAGCTCCGGGGCATCCCGGCTGGCACTCACTCACTCACTCATTCACTCACTCACCGACCCCGTACTTCTCCCGCTTGGTGGGGATCCAGCGGGCCATGTCGGCGGGTCTGGGCGTCCTGGGGGAGTTCGGGGGTTCCGGAGGGTTCGGAGGTCCCAGGAGGGTTCGCGGTCCGCTCAGCGCCGCTCCTCGCCCTGCGCAGCCCTGCGCTGGAGCAGCGGGCCCGGCGCCCCGGGCTGCTCAGCCATGCTCCGCTCCCGGTTCCGCTCCCGGCTCCGGCTCCGGCTCCCGGCTTCGCTCCTGGTTCCCAAACTCAATCCCAAACTCGCTCCAGAAAGTCCCCGGTACACGCCCAACTTCGCAGCCTCCCCCGGCAGCGGGAGGGGAGAGCGCCGGGAGGAGGAGGAAGAAGAGGAGGAGGAGGAAGAAGAGGAGGAGGCGGCTCTCCCCGCCCCGCCGGCAGCACCTGCCCCGCACGGCCCCGCCCCGGCACCGGGACACGGCAGCACCTGCCCCGCACGGCCCCGCCCCGGCACCGGGACACGGCAGCACCTGCCCCGCACGGCCCCGCCCCGGCACCGGGACACGGCAGGACCGGAGCGGCAGCGCGGGACAGAGCCGGGCATGGGTTCGGTATTCGGAAAGGTTGGGAGCAGGGAAAGGCTGGGAGCAGGGAAAGGTTGGATTTTGGGAAAGGTTCTTCCCCCAGAGAGTGCTGAGCACTGCCCAGGCTCCCCAGGGCATGGGCACATTCCCAAATCTGCCAGAGCTCCAGGAGAGTTTGGACACCGCTCCGGGGATGCCCAGGGTGGGATTTTGGGATGTCTGTGCAGGGCCAGGAGCTGGATCAGTGATCCCAGTGCCCAGATCAGGACATTCCATGTTTCCATGGAATACTTTAGGAAGGTTCCTCAATGCTCCTCTCATCCCAGCCACTTCCATGTAGAGATTCATTTTCTGGTAACCTGATCTCTTGATGAGCGCTTGGCCCAAGTTTTTATTTTGTTAATGGTTCCCCTGGGTAGCTGATGTTTCTTATACTGTCCCATGTACTGTATTGTTTTCCTCCCCCTCCCCAACGACCCTCACCTACCCAAGCCAGATTTCTTTGTGCTCCTAGTGGGTTCCGCCCAGATGGAGAATAGATTCCGGGAACAGACCCCCAAAGTCTATAGAAAACCAAATCCCCTCCCTTTTTCTCCTAGTTTGGGCTCCTGCAGGGACAGAACCGGGCTGTGCTGGGTCCTGCAGGGTCAGAACCGGGGTGTGCTGGGTCCTGGCAGGGTCAGAACCGGCCTGGCTTCTCAGGAAGAGTTTTCCATGCTCCCTCCTCTCCCACCTGTGTTTCCAGTAAGTTCAGTTCTCCTTCTTCTCCAGGGGCGGAGCAGCAGGAACAGGAATTAATTACCGGCAATTTGCTCTAACAAATGAAACCAAGTTAAAGCAGAAAGCTGCAATACAGGACACATAAAAGCAGAAAGTTGCACAGACAAACCCAAATAAAAGCAGAAAGCTGCAAAATAAATGAAACCCAAACAAAATAAAACTAAAAATGAACCCAAATAAAAGCAGAAAGCAATACACAGGACCCTCGATGTCACAGGTACTGGTTTTTGTGACAGCAGTGCTGATGTGTCACCTCCCAAGGATGGAGCTGGCTTTGTCACACACACACAGTGTCTCTCACCCATGATGTGCCCTCGTGTCACACCTGGCTGGCAGCAGGCAGCCAAGCCTGCCCTGAAATGATGCCAGCATCATTTTTGGGTCTTGTCCCAAGGGCTGATGCTGGGGAGATGCTCCCAGAGCTGCTCCAGGTGCTCCTGCAGAGCTCCAGCAGCACCTGAGGTGGCAGGGAAGGAAAAGGAGACAGGATTTGTGAGCTGGAGCTGCTGAACTGATTTGTTCTTTATAAAACACCTCACCCAGGTGTTGTTCTGGCTCCTAAAATCGTGGTTCTCATGCAGAAAAACTTCAGTTCCTCTGGTTAAATAAAGATTGAGTGGTGCCAGGGTGGGTTTCCCTGGAGCTGGGGGCTCTGCCAAATCGCCTGGTGGGATGGGGGCACAAAGAGAAAATGTTTACGTGTTTGGCAAATTCTGATGCTCTGGAAGATCCAGCCAGGCTTTATAAACAGAAATTTAATATTGCAAAGGACTCTGAGGCCTTGACATGAAGAGCAATGTCTCTGGGATGTCAGGACAATTAACCGTGATTTTCTGGGTTTTTTTCTGGTCTGGTTTTGGAGCATCTGGATTTCCAACTATTCTCTGCTATGATTGGGATGTGGCTTTTCTGGAGACTTTTTTTTGCAGTGTGTGGCAACAAGAGGAGCAGAGGAAAATGAGATTTTTGGATCACTCTGCATTCCCTTCCATCCTTTGCATCCAACACCCACCCAGGTGCAGGGCTGCTGGAGCAGAACACGAAGGGTTAAACCATGTAAAAGTTTCAGTGCTTTGGATGGAATATTCCCTGCTGAAATTCAGTGTGCTAACACCCCAAAATCAGTTAAGATGTTTTCCCTCAGCAGGGCAAAACCAGCCGGTTCTTTCCCGAGAGAGGCAGTTTGATTTCTTCCTTTATTTCTTTTATTTTGCTTGGCCTGGGCATTGATTTCGGCAGCAAACACCCCTCCCTCAAAAAAAGAGGAGAAGCAGCTCCATGAGAGGTGTCCTGCAGGGGACAGGAGGGGACTGAGGAACCTGCTGAGATCTGGGGCCAGATCATTAAAGAAGAAAATTTTTTTCGTGGAGACACCGAGTGTTTTTCAAAATGCTGGCTGCCAAATCTCTGCTCAGGAGTGGAGCTGACAGCCCAGACCCTGATTTTACTGTGGCATCTCTGATTTTCAGATAAGCTGCCTGAGCCGTGCCAGTGATTTTCCAGCCCAGGTGAGAAGAATTCTTGGCAGCAAATGAAAACCAGAGCGAAGCATGAAAGGCAGGCAAGCAGGGACTGGAGTGGCTGGTTTGACCCAAGCCGGGGAACTTGGGGAATGTTCCGTCAAATTCCAGGATTTGCAAACGGCAGGAGGAGCGCTCAGTCCTCACTGGAAGGTGGGGTTATCTCAGAAATGTTTTATTTCGGTTTTTTTATCACCAAATTTCGTGTTTTCCTTCTCGTTTTCTCTGTTGCTTCGCAGGGCCGTTGATGGGCAGCTTGTTCTTGGCTGCCCCGAGGAGGAGCAGGATAAAGAATTAAATTTTAATTGGGGCCACAGCAGAAATTAACTCTCAGCCACATCTAAGGCCATGGGACAGATCAGAATTGGTGAGAATTTGGGTGGGCTGAGCTTCACCCACAATTTTAGTGCCCTAAAAAAGTCATTTTGCTCCTGGGTCCTTTAGAGCTGAAAGAGCAGCACAGTTGCAAATGATCAGGCTGCAAAAGTGAATTTTCCTAAAATAATTCCTACAAATTTTCTTTCTCTAAGTTTCTAAATGTGAAGTTAAAATCATTAAAAAGAGGCCCCGTCCATACAGACTTCTCTGAAATCCTCTCTTCGTTTTTTATTTGTTGTCGTTGGGGTTTTTTTTTGGTTTTTGGTTTTTGCTTTTGTTGGTTTTTTTTTTTTTTGTGGCACAACTGAGGTTTTAAAAAATTAAATTCTGGTGCCCTCCTGTGTCCAAATCAAAACTGCAGCGGTTAAAGTGTCACTAAAAGGATGGGAAAAGAAAGAAAAAAAAAAGTTTCTTTGCTGGGATAATCGTAAAGAACTCTCCTGGATCAGTCTGCATCCTCTCAGGTTCTGTGCATGTACAAAAAGCAAAGAGTTTGAATAAACCAGTTTATATTTGAGTGAGAGAAAGGACGTGGAAACTGGAGAGAAAAAAAAAATAAAATAGTGAAGCCAGCAAAAACCCTTGTCCAATAAAAGCCATCTGTTCATTAATGTAATAAATCAGCCCCTCCAGAAGGTGAATGATCAGGTCTGATAAGAATTGAACTCTTAATTTTCAACCCCCAGCAGAAACCACAGAGAAAAAGCAGCAGAGCAGGATGGATAATTAAATATGCAAATACCCCATAAAAAGGAGAGAACAAGGGTTTATCCATGTGCCCAGACATGTTTTATCGTGGAACAATATTTAAGATATTATCTGACAATCCCGTTGCCCGGGTACGTTCTGTCTGAATATTCCACAATATTCCATATTGCATTCCTCAATATTCCAAAATATTCCCCATTTTGTTACTGTATTTTCTGATAGTGTTGATTTTGTCCCTCGGTTTGCATTCCCTTCTTGGCAGCTCATTTTGGGGTCTGTTCAGGTGTCAGGGGTGTTTTCTTTTTTTTTTTTTTCTTTTTTTTTTTTTTTTTTTTTCTTTTTTTTTTTTTTTCTTTTTTTTTTTTTTTTTTTTTTTCCCAGCAAAACCACTCTTTACCTGTCAGGAGCTCCCCAAGCTGTGAGAAAAGGCAGAATTCATCAATTAAACTGAGTTTAAAACTGGATTTACAGGCGCCACAACTCAGCTCTGATGGAGCCAAGGTGGCAAAAACTTGTTCCCGTCTGCGGCTGGACAGATGAGAGAGAAAAATTCCTGTTTTTTCCAGTAAAGAAATGATTTCTGTCCATCCCTGCAGGAAGGTGAAACGCTCCGCTGCTGTGGCGCTCCTCACCCGCCTGGGGGAGGAATTTCCCTGGAAAAAAGAGGCTGAAGGGTGAAGGAAAAGATGGGGGAGTTCCTGATTTCTGCACAGCGAGGATTTGGGGCCAGCGCAGAGAACAAAAAGGAGTTTTGTCAACACACAAGGGGCTGAGATGATCAGGAGCGGTGTTTGGGCCAATGAGGTGAAATTGCAGTTAAATTTTTGGCATCTTGGGCAGAAACTCTGCTTATTTTCACCTGTGTGAATCCAGGTGGGATTTTTTCCAGTTCCTCTCTTTATTCCTGCACCCTCCACCACGAACTACCCTAAACCAAGGGGTGCCACGAGAATTCCAAACTCTAAATTCCCTTTTTTTCCTTCTTGTGCTGATAATTCTGCCCCTCCCTCCCTTCCCAGATCACAGGGAAGATGGAGAGGAGGAAGTTCTGGCAGGAGTTTCATTAATGACCCCTGGCTAATTGCAAAGTGCCTGTGGTGTCCATCCATCACGGCTGGGCCCTGGCTATTGATTATTTTATATTTAATGCAGCTCTTACATCTTTAATGCCTTGTTCCCGAAAGTGTCCTCAGCAGGGGGGTGGTGTGGTCACATTTAATCAACATTTCCAGGGCTGGAAATGAGCTCCAAATAATTCTTGGGATGTGTTTTCAGCAGATGGAAATCAATGAGTTCCTTTTTTAAAAGCAGTAATATTTTATTGTTGGGGGGGGGGGGTTGTTGTTTGTTTGTTTTTTGAGGTTTTTTCCTGGGAGGTTTATGTGAAAAGTGTTGCTGTAAAATGAAGCCTCTGATTTTGGCAGCCAGGAGAACAGAGAGGCCAAATCCCAATTATTTAAACTGGAAATATGCTGGGAAATCATGGAATGGTCTGGGTTGGAAGGGACCTTAAAGATCACCCAGTGCCACCCCTGCCGTGCACCCCAAAGTCCCTCTCCAGCTCCAGGCAGGAGTAAAATGGTTTTTCCTGAGGAATTCTGATGCATTTTATACAACAACAACAAAAAGATTGTTGCTATTGGATGATTTTGGGTGCTGTTGAATGGTTCTGGTGCTGTTAAACTGGGTGATATTGGGTGATATTGAGCATTGCCAGCCCAGCACAGTCACAGCAGTGTCTGTGCCACTCTGCTGGGCACAGAATTGTAACAAAAACAACTTTTTTCCTGTGGGGAAGCAGCTCTGGCTGTCCCCAGCCCAGCAGCAGCACGAATTATCCACCGCTACCCAGCCAGACCCCGTTCCCACCTCTCTGCTCCCAGCCTGTGCCTGCATGTGGCTCTGTCCAGGGAGAATTCCTGGCAGAATTCCTCCCTTTCTGAGGCTCAGGAATGCTGGGCTGACGTCAGCTCGCTGTTGCCAGGCGTTCAGAGCAAGAAAAAAAAAAAAAAAAAAAAAAAAAAAAAAAAAAAAAAAAAAAAAAAAAAAAAAAGAATTCCTTGCTGGCAACTTGTAACCCGCTGCAGTGGCTGAGGAAAAGTTTCTCTGCATGTTTCTGTTTTTTTGGGATTTTAATTATTGGGTGTAGTGTTGATGCGGATGAGGAACAGCTTTTTGCCCCAGTAATTCAGCCCCAATTAAAGTTATCTCTGACACAGCAGCCTGATTTCCCCAAGCTGCACAGAGAGAGGCAGGAAGGCTCGATGATGTTCTTGCTCTGCCAATCCCAGTGTGATCAGGGTAAGACAGAGTGCATGACCCAGCAGCAGCTTTCAGGGGGGAGGATTAATCTGTGAGATTCCAGATCCAGGCACATTCTGCAATGAGCCTGGGATGTGAGAGGAGTGGGGAGATGAGAGCCTTGAGCCTGGAATATTAACTCAGGGCTCAGATAGGAATTAGAGGTTAGGGTTAGAAATAGGGAAAAAATAGAGGAAAATTGCATAAGTAATAAGGGGGGAAACTGCACAAAAAGGATGGAGCTGCAACAAAAAGGATTGAGCCTTTTGTGCTGAGAGAAAATAATCGTATTTCTTCCATCAGTCCCTAATTACAGACCAAAATTGTGCACTGGAAAGCCAAGGGGGGTGGAGGAACTGAGCTGCTGTGAATCAGCCTCACTCCCTGCCTGCTCTGCCACCTCTCCAGCCTCTGAGAGCTCCTCACAAGACACAAATCCATCGCTGCAGCCCGGCTCTGACTCAGCTCGTGATTCAGCCCTGGCTCAGGCACATCAGTGCACGGTTCAGGGCAGAGCAGAGCAGGGTGGAGCTGCCTTTTGATGATCCCCAGCCCTGTGAACACGGGAAGGTTTTGTTCAGCACTGTAGGAGCAGGCTGAGCTCCCGGGGGTGGTTTCTTGTTCCACTTTGAGCGACTCTGTCCTTTCTTCTACAGCAGAAAAGGAAAATTCAGAGAGCTTTGTTTGGCCTGTGGCTGCTCCCAATCTTCACTGACTTGGGAAACATCAGTGAAAATAGTGATTAGAAAACCTAGTGTGGGGGGAAATTCTCCTCTGCAGCCCCCATCCCTGCAGGGATGTGCTGTGAACACTCAGAGCTCTCTGCTAACTCAGGTTTAATTTCAAAAATGAGAATTCCAGTCTAATTCACAGCACTGCTGTAGCAGTACACCATCCTTAGCCAGCCTGGAATGTTCAAAAAGGAATCAGGGGCTGAAATCAATGGTGAATCAATGCTCACCTTTTGTTCAAAAGGAATCAAGGGCTGAAATCAATGTTCACCTTTTGTTCAAAAGGAATCAATAGTGAATCAATGATGTTCGCCTTTTGTTGAAAAGGAATGAGGGGCTGAAAAAAGCCCCAGCTGCTGGAGATGGTGCAGCTCAGCAGAGCTCTGCTGCTGGGAAAGGAGCAGCAGGAGTTTGTATTTCTGCATTCCCTGAGCTCTGAAGCGCAGGCACAGCAGGGGGAATGCAGGACAAGCCTGGATCGCCTTGAGTGGGAGAGAACAAAAGGCAGCAGCACGGGAAGTGCTGGCACAGCCCGTCCACTCGAGAGCCAGGAGTGAAGCCCTGAAAATGCCCCAGCTCCTCCTGCACCTGACATTGCACAAGATCAGAGCAGCCCCAGGCTGTGCCACTGCCTCACCCCTCGGAGCTTCGGAGCTGCCACCGTTTGAGGCTGTGCCTTCCCTCCTTTTCTGTTTCAATTTGGATTTCAGAGGCCAACAAAATGATCTTTTTCCAAATCTTTCTTTCCCTGGATATAAAAGCCAGCCCTGGTTCTCAGGCCAGCCCTGCACATTTTTGCTGAGTAACCTGCCCAGGCTGTGCCTGCGAGGAGAACATGCTCAGGAATGGAGCATCTGGCACTTCTTTGGGTCTAAACTGTGCTGCAGGATCCACGTGTGCTGTGTCAACTCCTGAATGCTGTTTCTGGCATTCCACTCACCACCTTTAAGCTGAGAACGTGGCTAAATCACTTATTAACAGCTAATTTTGCAATCAGGTTTAAGGCCCTGGAAGAATCCGAGGTGTAAACGTGCACTTCAAGCCTTTCTAGTGCTGTTTCAGGGTTATTGTATTATTTTATTTTATTTTGTTTTATTTTATTTTCAGGGTGTTTCTATTTTATTATCAGAATTATTTTACTTTGCGATTTGGGTTGGTTTCTATTCTATTCTATTCTATTCTATTCTATTCTATTCTGTTCTATTCTGAGGGTTATTTTATAATTTTTTTTTAATTTATCTTATTTTATTTTATTTCTCTGGTCCCACCCAGATCGCTGCATTCCCTGGCAAGGATCAGGCAGGCAGGGCTGGTTCCTGGCTGGGGAACCGGCACTTGGTGGCACCAGAGCTCGTCCGAGGGAAGGGAATGGAAAGCAGAGCACGGATGAATCAGCAGCATTTCTGTGCCGATGCTCGCTGGGTTCCGGAACGGTTCGCTCTGTTCCAGCCCTCCCCGAGCTCCCAATCCCGGCTCTGCCGCTCCTCTGGAAATGTCAGCGCTGTCTAATCCTGAGTGAGACGTCTCTGCTTCCCGCAGCCCCCTCTGAAACCTCCACGGGGCTTCAGAGCTGTGAATTTTCTCCCAGAGGGAACAGAACGACTCCGCCCGTGGTGCCAAAAGCACAGCGAGCCCCTGCCCCGCAGGCAGAGGGGATGTCCCCTCCCCTGAGTTCAGGAATGGATCCCAAATCAGCCCTGGCAGGAGCAGGGAGCCTGGATCTGAATCCCACACACCCTGCAGGAGCTCCTGCACACCCACCAGCCCAGACATGGATCTGTGAGAACCTGCAATTAAAGCAGCAGCAAAATTAGAGTTTTATTGTGCTTAAGTACCTCAGAGTTAGGTTAAAAAAGGAAAAAAACCCAACATCTCCAGCTTCTCAGAAGGAAAATCGAGTCTGAGATGCATTTTGTGATCAAAACCTCAGTTAAAAAAGGATGAGGTTTGGAGCTGGTGACATTGGGATTGTTCTGAGAGCAGCGCTCTGTGTCTGAGCAGTGAGGAATTACACGGTGTGCTGAGGAAGTGTCTCTAAAAATAACTGCAAGCATTGTCTAGCGAGCTTAGAATAAACAAATTCCCCAGGATTTTCATCTGATACTTCTGCCACAGATGGCTGATTTTATAGAGAGAGAATGAGCCCTGGGGAGACTGGGGAAAGGTTTGGATCACCAAAGCATCCCTTGGAAAGGTTTGGATCACTAAACCATCCCACGGAGAGCTTTGGATCACCAAACTATTCCATGGAAAAGTTTGGATCACCAAAGCATCCCCTGGAAAGGTTTGGATCACTAAACCATCCCTTGGAGAGCTTTGGATCCTCAGTCCTCACAGCACCAGCCCAGCCCAGCTCTGCACTTGTGAAGGTGTAAAACCCAGTTTCGCAATAATTTCTCTCTTAATCTTCTCAAAGCTGCTCCTCGACACTTTCAGAGACCAGCACCTTTCATGGCCACACATCACATGAGTTGCAGGGACTGCTAAAATTGCAAAGGGAGCTCAGCAGCCCAAAAATCTCCTTGGCAGTGCCAGATCCAGCAGATTCTGCAGGAGGTGTAGGATGAGCATGTGAAGCTCTAACAGAGTGAGGGGCTGCAGGGGCTGAAATCCCTGCCCAGCTCCTTTTTGTGCCCAGCAGCCCCTTTGAACTCCCCAAAGGATCCCCCCAAAGGATCCCCCCCAAAGGATCCCTCCCTAAAGCGTCAGGGCCAGCTCCCTGGGCTGGGTGTTGGGGGAACTTTCCCACCCGTCACGGGCTGGTTTTTGTTCCACATCAAGGGCCAGACAAATCCTCTGTCCGGGTGTGACATCAGCCGCGATTGTCATTAACTGGGGAAGATTAAGGAGGCAGCAGAGCCCTGACTGCAGCAGAGACTGCAGCAAGTGGCTGGGCACACCCAGTTAAAGATGCAGCACACCCCTCCTGCTGCCCTTCAGCTCTGCTCCATCCCCTTGCTGCAATGCTGGCACCAAACCCAGAGCTTAACTCTTTTCAGGGCGAACTGCCTCAAAAAAAAAAAAAATTAAGAAAAGCAGAAAAATGCAGAGTTTGAGGCAGAAACTCCAGACAGGACTGATCTGTGTTCGCTGTAACCACCTTTCCCTCCAAATAAAGTTTCAGGAGATATTTATGTGCATGTGGGCATGGAAAGGATGGGGTTTTGTTTGTTGTTTTGCTCTCCTTGCTGCAGGCAGCGGGGTTTGAAATGCCTGCCTGGGGATCCGAGCTCCTGGATTCCTCCTCTCCGCAAAGCTCCACTACAAGGCAGGAGTGACTCTGCAATTTTCCCAAGCCCAGCTGCTTTATCTGGTAAACTGAGGCACAGGCTCCACACTGATTCCCTCACAGGCCCTGATTTTGGTGGAAAATCACCTATTTGTAAATCCAGCTCTGCTTCAGAAAAGACTTTTGGCCAGGAGGATGAAGTAAAAGTGGAACATTGCTGAAGTTAATCAGAGAAACATCCCCTAAAGGAATGTCTTTGACTTCTAATTTCACAACCGACCTGAATTTCTTTCCAGGATAAGAATCTGTGTCAGATCAGAATAAATCCATCTATTCCACATGGATATTTCACTTGGATTGCTGCTCTTCCTTGGATAAATCCCAGTGCCAGGATCTGAGCTAACGTGGGCTGGATGTTCTGCAGTCCCCTGCTCCTGATCTCTCCCTGGCGTGCGGGAGAGCTGCCAGAGACCATAAATTAGAGCAGCCCCCGAGGTCAGGAGCAATTTGAGGCTGGGAAGAGCCAGAGCAGCATTATCCTCCCTCCCCCGTGAAAGGCAGCCCAGATTTCGGCGTGCTGAGGGAGCTCGGGGGTTTATTGATGCCTCTGCAGCAGGGCCAGGAGGATGCACTGCAGAGACAGCCCCAGAGCCCTGCAGCCTGGGGAAAAGAGGGGGAAAATCCAGGGCAGGGTGAGGGAAGGGTGGAACACCCCCAGGAGAGCCAAAAAACACCCTGGGGAGAGGCAGGAGTGACCCTGAGCCCCCCCCAGTACAAGCTCAGGGGGCTGGTGCAGCAAACTGGGCTCTGTTGTGTTCACACCAGCTCCTGGAGCTCCAGTGATGCCTGAAGTTTTAATTTCATGTTTTTCAGATTCTGCGCTGAACAAGCACTGGAAGGACCTGGAGAGACCTGGAGCTGCTGGAGAGAAGGACCTGGAAGGACCTGGAAGCACAGCAAGGACCTGGAGGTGCTGGAGAGAGGCCAGAGGAGGCTCCAGGATGATCCCAGGGATGGAGCAGCTCTGCTGGGAGGAAAGGCTGGCAGAGCTGGGATTGTCCAGCCTGGAGAGGAGAAGCTTTGGGGTGGCCTCGTTGTGGCCTTCAAGGACCTGAAGGAGAAAAACAAAACAAAACAAAACAAAATCCACAAGAAACTTGGTGGCGTGTTGTAATTTGATTTAAAATGGGAATGGACGAGGTGGCTGCAACAAGAGGGGTGGAGCACACGAGACAAGGACAAAACAGAATGTTGTAGTAAAAAGTGAATTTGCTCTGCAAAAAAAGAAATAATCTTTGCTGAGAGCCTTTTGGAGAGGAATAAAGGACATTTAAAGAATAATGAGGGAAAAGAAAAGCAGGAAGAGGAGGAAGAACAGGGCAAAAAGGCAGCAGGGCAGAGTGGTTTGGTGCAGGGCCGCACGGGAGACACGAGGTCGCTTTGTTCGCTGTCATCTGTGTCATGTCCTGCTGTCACTGGCGATCTCCAGACAGCTCAGGCACTGTCACTGAGCAGCTGTGCCAAGCCAGGATGGGCAGAAATCGTCCCAGCAAAGATAAAAAGGCAAAATCTGTCCTGAATCTCTCCTTACGCAACACCCTGTGGGGAAAATAGGAGGGAAGATGAGCAGGATTGGTGACAAAAGTTTAAATTGTTTAGAAGGGTTCTTATATTGCAAGAAATTCCTCCCTGGGAGGGTGGGGAGGGGCTAGGCTGGAATTCCCAGAGGAGCTGTGGGTGTCCCTGGATCCCTGGCAGTGCCCAAGGCCAGGTTGGAGCAGCTGGGACAGTGGGAGGTGTCCTTGGACATGGCAGAGGTGCCACTGATGGGACTTAAGGTCCCTCTCAACCCAAACCATTCCAGAATTGCTTGGAGAAGGACTGGGGACAAGGGATGGAGGGACAGGACACAGGGAATGGCTTCAAACTGGGAAAGGGGAGATTTAAATGAGATTTTGGGAAGGAATTCCTGGCTGTGAGGGTGGGGAGGGGCTGGGCTGGAATTCCCAGGGGAGCTGTGGCTGCCCCTGGGTCCCTGGCAGTGTCCCTGGAGTGCCCTGGGACAGTGGGAGGTGTCCCCAGCTTGCCCAGCTCCATCCCAGCCGCTCTGCCTTGGCCCTGCCCGGTGCCTCCAGGATGAGACTCGGGTAAATAAAGGGAGTTAATCGCTCTCCCAGTGGATGTTCCTCACTGTGTGCACTGACATCGATCAGGGAAGGGCTGGAGCAGCTTTCCCGAGGTGAAATTCCTTTTGCTTTGTGCAAGGAGAAGAACAGGGCAAAAAACCCACAACATTTCTGCTTATGCAGAAAAGGGGACAAGAAGTGCTTTAAACAGAGCAAAAGGGAGCGGGGTGGGTGCAGGAATTCATTTCCAATCCCGTTTCCTGCAGGAGCAGGTGCCTGGTGATGTGATCTGCAGATTTTAACCCTTTATTGATCATCTGCAGAGCCTGCTCTGATTGATTGATTGATTGATTGATCGATTTATTGCAGCTGCACACTCCATCAATGGACCAAAAAATCAAAATAATGGGCAGGGGAGCAGCAGCAGAAATTATCCGAGCCTCACAGCATTTCTTCAGGAGTGAAATGCAGTTTTGAGTGGGGCTCCAAAGGACAGGACTGCAGGCAATTATCCTCCAGCCAGCTTCCTGCTGGGTTCTATCCATTATTTATCCTCTGGAGGCATGCTGGGGTTCAGTTCTAAAGCAGGAAAATGTAATGGGAGCTGCACAACAGCTCTGAAAAGCAAAGCAAGGTCAGGGATCTGGGCAGGCCTGAAATATTCCCAATAAAAAGGAGGAAAATGTGTCATCAAATAGGTGGTATATGGGCGTGCTGGTTAAAAAAATAATCTGAATTATCTAAAAAAAAAATCTCAATAAATCTGGATTTTGCTCCCAGTTTTTGGGAGGTGAGGATTAATTAGAGGAGCCTCAGAATGCCTTGATTTTGTTTTGCTCTCTGGGCTGGAATGTGGCTCTGCTGGTAAAAAAAATCTGAATGATCTAAAAAAGCTCAATAAATCTAGATTTTTCCCCCAATTTTTGGGAGGTGAGGATTTTTAGAGGAGCCTTAGAACCCTTTGATTTTGTTTTGCTCTCTGGGCTGGAATGTGGCTCTATTGGTAAAAACATCTGAATGATCTAAAAAAGCTCAGTAAATCTGGATTTTTTTCCCCCAGTTTTTGGGAGGGACAGGAGCCTGGGCAGGGCTGGGGGCTCTGCTTCCTGCTGAGTAACCACAAACGGGGGATGTGTCTTTGTCCATAATTCATCTGCCCCTGTGGCCAAGGCTGAGGCCAGCAAATGGAATTTACTGATGGTCCCTGCATCCTCCCATCCCTCACGGGCACATAATTTAATAGGGCTGATGTCGATATCCTTTAATAAATTGAATTAAAAACGTTGCGGCAGCTGCGCGTTTATGGAATCTCCAGGCTCCTCAGCGGTGATTTATTGGTTTATTCTGAGTTGTTCCAGGCAGGTGCAGCACAAAGTGGGGCAGATTTGGGGGGTGGATGAGATCACCCCTGCCTGACCTCACAGCCAGGTAAAAGTCCAGGGAAATCCCAAACCTGTGGGGCTGCAGAGGATAAATCCAGGGAAATCCCAGTGCTGGGCTCTGTGGGGTGCAGCAGGGGCTCAGATGGCAGATCTGCATCCCAATTACCCTGGGCATGGAAAGCCAATTTTGTGCCTCGTTGTGTAAATTCCTCCTGTGACAGGCTGGGGGTTCGTTTCTGCAGGAGCTGAACTCTTCATTTAACTCTTAATTTAACTCTTAATTAAAGTCCTGGCTCATTCCTCTGTGGGGTGAGGAGCTGTCACCCTGCACACGATCACCCCAAGGGCTGGCACGGGGCGGGACACATGCAGCAATTCCCCTTTGGAAATTCTGGGATTCTGCAGCAGGATCGATGTCAAACCCTTCACACGGGGCACGAAGGGAAATGTCCCCATTTGGGGTTCATTTTGGAGCAGCTCGTGAGGAGCCAGGGGGTGCCTGAGGTGTTTTTAATGAGGAAATGCAGCAGGGACATCCTTGGGAACTACTGCCAGGGGCACTGGAATGATCCTAACTCAATATTTAGTTTGGACAATCCAAATCTCCTTTTGGAGCTGATTCATGTCCGTGAACCATCTTGAGCCCTGCAGATGAAGAGCTCCAGAACGAGGCAATGTTTCCCTCTGTCATTATCAGATATAGAAACACCCATGAAATTAAATCGCCTCGATGCTTCCTCTCCTCTTCATCTGCCTCCATCCTTCAGTTCTGTTTCTTTGGTGAGCTCTCACATTTCAGGGTTTAAATGCTCCTTTTGGAGCTGCACCCACAGAAAGCTCTGAGGCGTCAGTTCCAAATATTCTAAAGGGTTTATCAGCCCTGGAGAGATAAAAAAGAGGAGCAAAACTCCCTTTTTGAGGAGGGTGGGAGGAAGGCAGAGACACAGAGGGAAGACCTGAACCTTCCCACACGCTGCTGGGTGCTTTGCTCAGTCCCCCTCAGGCTGCTGAGATGAAATCCTGCTGCTCCTGATGTCACACAGACAATTCTGTCTGCAGGAACGACTCGGTGGAAATTACAGGGCTGAAGAAAAGGGATTTCCTGATTCCAAGCCCCCACTGAAGCTCTGAACTCCAATATTCACCCTCCACCACTACTTTTTTTTTTTTTTTTTAATATTATAAATAAAAATTCTGAACAAATGAAAGTCGGATTTATAAACAGAGCTGGAGGCAATGAATGATGCACAGAATCCCGGGCTGGTTTGCGTTTGAAGGGAATTTAAATCCCACCTCATTCCAGCTCCTGCCATGGACAGGAACCTTGTCCTGGACCAGGCTGCTCCACCCAGCCTGGCCTCGGTGCCTCTTTCCCCTTCTCGTTTTCCCCAGAGCTGCACATTGGACAATTTCTGAGAGTTTTTACTGAGCTCTTCTGCAGGAACCCCGGAGGAAAAAGAGGTTAAAGGAGTAGCTTGTACAGCAGGCAGTGCAAAAGCTTTTTATTGCTGCCAATTCCTGCAAGAAATGAAAAAAAAAAAAAAAAATCAAGTTGTCCCCAGCTCAGCCTTTCTTCCAAGAAGTGCCAGTGATGGAGAATCGCTGCTGACTCATTCAGTGCCCGGGAGGCCTCCTTCAGAGAAGAAAATTGCTGCAGCATTCTCTGTGTGCATCAAAGATTATTTTTTGCTGCTCTCCCGAGGAACGGGAAGATCCATTACCGGAGGAGAGAGGATCCAGCAGCACCTCACGGCAGCTGCAGCCGCAGATTTTGATTTTAAAGCGATGATTTTCCTTTTGACTGGGGCTGGGAGAGGTGGGGGGAAGCGAGAGGAAAGAGAAACAAAAGTCAGGTTGTGGGAGAAGCATGAGCTGTCTCCATCATTGTCACTGCGGGAGTGACTCAGCGTCCTCCTCCTCCTCAGCATCCTCCTGCGGCAAAACAGGCCCGGGGCACCGCCTGCTCTTCTCCAGGGTCAATCCCTGCGGGACAGACCCCCGGACGCGCCAGACCCCTCCCTTGGCAGCTGCTCCCCACCAGGGACCCAAAATCTCCCTGCCAAAA
>VZSR01002088.1:77568-101070 GCA_013398615.1 Brachypodius melanocephalos
GGGAGGTGGGAAATGGGATAAATTCCCAAAGTCACACCCGAGGCTGCTCTCCTGCAGCAGCACAGGAAGGTGCACAGGTGGGACAAACACCGGGGTTTGTTTTGTCAGGGGTGGGAGGGCAGGTGGGGACCTGGATCCTACAGTGGGGACCTCGATCCTACAGTGGGGAACCCAATCCCACAGTGGGAACCGGGCTCTTCCCGGTCCTGCTGCAGTTCCTGCAGCCTGGGCGTGGTGTGCAGCAGCTCTTGGTGCCCGCAGGCTCTGCCGTGTGTCTGTGCTCGGGGAAGGTGTCAGGAGCGAGGGAGAGGAGCCCCAAGAATGCAACAAAATGCAATAAACCCACTCCTGGTTTTTCCATCTGTTCCCATCCTACCTCTCTGTTCCTTATTTAACACCTCCCCCCTGACTGTTGTAAATGAACTTTTTTTCCCACCCTCATCCAGTTTGGCCCTTTCTCTCATTAAAAACCAGATCACCTTCCCTGGGACAAAACTCTCCTGCTCCCATGGATATCACAACCCTCTTTTGCTGCAGCATTTTTGGCTCGTCGGGGCGAGTTTTATGTGGTATAAAACAAAAACTGCAGCTCTCAGGGCGAGGCTTGGAGGTGCTAAAAGCCATCTTAACCCTCTGGAAGTTGGGGCACAGCAGGAATCGCTGATGGGAAAGAAAAAGAGGCTCTTTGCAGCCCTTCCCTGGGCAGCAGCAGCTCTGCTGCTGGCCCGCTGCAGCCCGGAGCACCGGAGCTCCTCCTTTCTGCGGGACTCTCCTCCTCCCTCCCTCCCTTTCTCCCTTCCCTCTCGAGCTGGTGCAGCGTTGAACTTTTGCCAGGAGCTGGACCCGCTGCAGAAGCAGCAGCAGCGGCTTTCCAGCGGGAGGAGGGAGCGGGCAGGTGCGATCAGTGCCCTCCCTGGGCTCACACAACCCCTTCTCCCTCTTCCTGAGGGCATCCACAAACCTCTGGATCCCACCAGAGAATTTAGAAAAAGCAGAGGGCACTGCCGAGGGCTCCTGCAAGAGAGCTTCCCCTCCTTTTCCATGGGAAAAGGCCAAACCCCTCTTTCCCACGTCCCATCCTCCCTAAGGATGCAGAGACGCTCTTGCCCTGGGTCTGCTCTGCCTCTGGTGCTCTCCTGGAGCTCCTGCAGGAGGCTTTCACCTCAAAAACTCCACCAGAAAGAGTTTCTGCTCTCTCTCTGCCCTCCCTTGTCCCCCAAACCGCAGCTGCCTGCGGGACAATTCCCGGAAGGCGGCGCTGGAGGAGCCCCAAATTCCCGCAGGTCCCCCCAGGGACCGCAAATCCAGGATTAACCCTTTGCTGCCTCCTTTCCCTTCTCCTCCCACAGCATCTCCCAGCTCCCTGCAGGCTGCTCCAGGCGTCACAAGCTCCCCGGGGGTGATTTGGGTGAGAAGAGAGGGATGGCAGCTCCAGATTTGGACACTCCTGCCCAGCCCAAATTAAATCTGCAGGAGGTTTTTCGGTTGGGTTTGGGGTTTTTTTTGTTTTTTTCTCCCTCTCCTCTGAGCTCAGTAGCTGCCTTCTGTTTAATTTCTGTCAGGAATGACTCCTCCCTTCCCCTTGGCTCACCCCCAGCTCTTCCACACGCACACACCTGGAGGAAACAGCCCCAAAATTCACCTGCACCTGCCTGTGGCTGGGCCTTTGCTCCCTCCTGGCTGTGCAGGAGCTGCCAAAACTCCTCCTCCTCCTGCAGAATCAGAGCAGCCAGCCAGCTTTGTGGTCTGAACACAAATGTTCAGGTGTCCCCAAAATTCAAGGTGATTTTAGTGACAGGAGCAGCCCGGGTTGTGCCCTTGGTGTGCTCGGGAAGCAGCACTGCCACACTCCCAAATCCATAAATGCAGCAGAAGGAGCATCAGAGATGTCCCTGGAGAATGGGAAAATTTCCTCTTTTCTTTATTCGCCTGCACACTCAAAAGAGAAAGGGAGAGGGAAAACAACTTGCTTATAGCCATATTAAAAAAACAATCAAACAAACCAAAACAACCCCCTGAAAGTATTCAAGAATTTGCTTTCCATGGTGTCCAATGGGCATAAAAAGCAAAGCATCTCTTCCTGAAATTTAAAATTTAGCTTGAAATCCTAAAAAGCAATTTTGAAATCTTTTTCCCAGTCCTTCCATAACCGCAGCTTGGACAGAATCTTCCCTTAAATCTTCTAAAGCCCATTTCCCCTCGGGAGGACAAAGCTCTGTCCTAAGTGGCCCTGAAGTGCCATGGCCATGGTTTATTGTCATTGTCACACGTTCGGTCATGGGGAGGCTGCAAGGGCACAAATCCCCAGAGAGAGCCTGCACTGGAATTAGGGATACAAAAGCTGGGAAGGAGAAATGTTTCACCAAAAAAATGAGTTTTTCTCCAAGGCTGCTGCTCTCCAGAGCAACAGTGAAGGTGTGTGAGGAGTGACTGACTCGCCCAAAGTCTCCCCTCAGTCTGGTAGCAACAATTTTTGGGCTGTCTATGGACTGAAATCTGCTTTTCGCAGGATACGAGAGGCCTCCTCAGCCTCTGAACACCAAGGAAACGTTTCCCAAACCAGGCAGGATTTTCCTCTAACAAAGAGCCAGCTCCTGACCCCACCCAGCCCTTCTGAGGTGTCACAGAGAGATGCGAACCTCTCCTCCTCAAGAACACAAAGAGCTTCAGGTGTTTTATCCTCTGCCAATTGAAGTGTTTGTCAAAAAAAAAAAACCGCAGAGAAAAAAAATACAAAAATATTTCCCTCAAAAAAAAAAAAAAAAAAAAAAAAAAGGCAAACAAATTTTAAACTAGCAACTCCTTATCTTCACTTATCAGTAGTGCCAATAAAACCCCTGATTGTCCCTCTGCTGGGAGAGCCTCTCATCCAGGGTAATTTATAATTTAATCTGTCTCAGAGTACTGCAAAGCCCTTCTCTCTCCAGGAGGAGAAGCGCCAGGGATGAAACAGCTGAAATGGAGCTGAGCATTTGCAGACCTCTGCAGAGCTCTCAGTTAAGGGATGGTATTAAAATAAACGCGGAACGATGGAGGTGATTCCTGTCCCATCCCCCAGAAATCCTGGGCTCCCCTCCCTGAGGACAGCCCAGGGCTCTGCAGCCTGCAGGGAGGGCTGGGCTGCTTTGGCTGCAGAATTCAGGATTTTTATGCACAGACTGCAGAGCTGAGCACGTTCAGCTGCCTCGAGCCACCTCACTGCAGCACAGCTTCATTTCCCTCCGCGTTTTATGGGCAGCAGCTCATGCCAGGCTGGGAAATAAAAGGGATTTTTACACCTTCCCAAGAAATGCTTTGCACTTTGTGCGGGGAGATGATTCACTCACCCCACGGGGATTTTATTGCTGCCTCGGCAGCGAAGGGGGGAAAAAATATCCCAAAGGTTGAAATAACTGAATTGTAGGGAAAAAATTCCTCAGCTGTTCATCCCCTTTCTGTGACCAAAGGAATTCTCTGCTTCAGCTCCCTGCAGATAAAACCACAACTCTAAACTCTCTCTGCTTTTTAATTGTCCGTGCAGCCCACAAATAAATGCTCTTTTGGAGCCAGGTTTTGTCTTTATTTTCATTCATACTGGAAAAATTGGGGAACGAAATGGAGCCTCTGGCTGCATTATGAGCCTTCATGTGCTCTCAGCTGTGCTGTAAATGCAGTTTTCTCTTTTTGCCCTGTCACCAACAGGACGTACTTCAGCTGGCACAGCAAAAATGGGAAAATAGGGAAATATTCCAGTGCTTCCCTCTGGATATTGCTGCTGCTGAGAGGATCCAACCCCCAAAACATGAGGGACATTAAATTTCTCCTGTTGAACCAGCTGCCCTCGTTGAAGCACATGTTCCTTCAGCAGCCAGCCCTCGACTGACACCACAAAAAGAGAATTATTGTTAGAGACCACTTAGATCTTTGCAGCAGGGATGGGGCTGGTGCCCAGAGCAGCTTTTTAGGGCACAGCAAAGCTCAGCTCAACTGAGATCATCAGGTGGCCTTAAGTTCAGCACTCCACCCTAAAATCAATCCCAGCTCAAACCCAGCTCCTGGGGCTGTTGGGTCCAACCCTTGCTCCTCACATGTCCAAAAACCCAATTAAAGCAATGAGACTTTACAAATTCATTAATTATCTCCTTCCAAATGGGCTATGAGGGTTTTTTCCCAGGAGTTTTGTTTGTCTGGAGAAGGTGCCCAATCCCTGGGGAGCGCCCAAGGCCAGGCTGGAGCAGCCTGGTCTGGAGGAAGGTGTGGAGTGGTGGAAAGGGGGTGGAAAAGATGTTTTTTAAAGTCCTTTCCACCCAAACCACTCCAAGATTTGGCCCCAAATCCTCTCAGTTGATGTTTAATTTCTGGAATCAAGCACAGAATATCCATTTAATTGATTCTGGGAGATAAGAACCAACCCTGGGCTCTGCCATCAGATGTTGCAATCTAGTTTGGAGGCCTGATCCAATAAGTAAACAAAGCTAATTAATGAATCTTCTAATTAAGAGTTCCCTGATAGAGCTCAGATGAAAGAACTGGCTGCCTGCTTCCTCCAGCTCCTGTAATCAAGAGAGAGAACAAACTCAAAGTGAGCAAATTGCTGCTCCTGTGTGCAGAATTTGGTGTAAATAATAACAATAAAATCATGAAAGCTGCCCAGGCACTTGCTATATCTGGCACCAACAAAGCAAATAGTGCTTCAAAGGCAAGAAATTAAACACTTATTTGCATTTCTTCTGAGCCTCCCAGAGACTGTAGCTCAGTCCTTGCAGTTTGGAAATTCCTGTGAGTGTTGCCTCGCATTGAAAGAGCTGCTTGGAATATAGGAAGAGGAATCCCTGAAATGTGAGATTTTGTTCCCAATTCATCAAAATAGATCAGAGCATTTTCTTTTGCCTGTTTTAATTCAACTCATCCAGACACTTTGATATAATTTTAGATGAATACATAAGGCCTGACTTCAGAGGTACTGAATGTTTTTAGCAGTGGGAGTGCCCGATTCCCCTCTCCCTCAGAGCTGGGATTTTATGAGGGAGAAATCATTTTTTAAAAAGGAAAATCAGTGGGTTTGCTTTTATTTTAAACTCAGGGCTGCTTGATTTCTGTGTAAATCCCACCTAAGCAGGCACAGCTCCTCTGTGTTTCTGCAATAAAAGCTGCAGCAGACAACGAAGGTTCCACCCAAAATGCCCCTGGTGCAGTTTCTGACAGGAAATTCTTTGATTAAAAAAAAAAAAAAAAAAGCCCAGCAGAGCTCAGTGGGTGCATTCAGGTAATTTATAATAAATTTATAATAAAACCAGCACAGGTTTGAGCTTTCCCATGAGGAAATGCCAATTGCAGGCTGGGATGTTTTATTTATGGATGCAGCAGAGGGACAGGAATGTTCTGCTGTGGAGCTGCTGCTTTTCCTCGGGCAGCAGTGGGGTTTGGAATCACGGGTGGGAGGGACCTCAAAAATAACCCAGGCCATGGGCAGGGACGGTTCCCACTGTCCCAGGCTGCTCCAGCCTGGCCTTGGACACTTCCAGGGAGAGGGCACAGCTGCCTGTTCATTTCTGCATCATCCCTCAGAGTCATTTGCATTATTTAGGTCACCCAGGGAACATTTTCAAGAGGTGAGCCTGGGTTTGGGATCCTGTGCCTGAAGTGTTGATGGCCTGGGGACACCCACACCAGTTAAACCAGTAAAGGAGCAGCTGCAGCTCCATCAGGGGCCAAGGGGGACAAGGCTGAGCTGCTGCTGCTGAGACAAGAGGCACAGGCCACTCCACCCTGGCTGCAACCAGCCCTGCTTCATCCCCTTCCTCTGCTCACAATATTGATTTTTCTAACAGCAACACACATCCAGGGGCTCGATGATCCTCTGCATTATGGCAGAAGGCAGCAAAAGGGACACAAAGGGAATGGTGGAACCTGCCAGCACTCCCCTGTGCCTGGAAATACAAATCTGGGGAGCAGGATGCCTTCGGGAGTGGCCTTTTTTTCCCCCTTGGAGTACCAAAGCTCCATCCTCACCCTGAGTGTCACAGAGATTCCCTACTGCAGGGTTTTCTGCAGCACCCATCCTCCTCCTCATCCTCCTGGCACACAGAAAAGAGTTTTCCACTCAAAAAGAGAAAAGATTAGAAAGAATATTAACAGGTACAAGGCTTGTTTTCCTGGGATCTGAAGCAGAGTGGTTTTACAAGCTGATGTACCTTCCTTTATTAATACATGGCATAATAAATGATGGCATTAATAATTAAATCTTGTGCTCAGGTTGCTGTAGGGCAGATTAGCACAAATCCACTGGCACGAAACGAGGTATTTCAGTTTGCAGGAGCTGAGCATCCCAGAAAACACCAGCTCCCTGAATCCCTGCCCAACCTGCTGGGAACCCTCCTCTCTCCAGTGTCTCCATTCCTCATTTCTCCCCCTTTCAAGCCCAATCTCTGCTAAAGATAAAAGATTAGCACAGAAAACTCCACCTGTGCTGCTCCCCTTTGCACACTCTGAGTAATGAATGGCTGCTCTGACACACATGAACGCAGCCACGACTGGGATTTAAAAACCAAATGGTGAATAAAAATCGAGACAGAAACCAGGCTTGCAGTGCTGGCTGCTGAGAGCAGCTGCACTGATCTTCAGGAGGGCTCTGTAGATTTGCAGAATGAAGTTTCCCAGCAGCTCTGCTGGGATATAAGTGACACTCAAGCCTTTATGAGCTCTTGGTGCAGTTCATTCCATCCAGAATGAGCTCAGATGAGCAGGGACTGGAGTTTTGTATCTCTGAGAGGCCGCTGCCCTTCACAGCTCAATGATCCTCATATTTAAACACCCTGAAACGTGTGGAGAGGCTGTCACACAACAGGTGATGCTCTGTGTGAGGCCACTAGAAAATAGTGGGGAATCCATTAAATCCACCCTGCCCTGCCTTTCCTAAGAGGCTGCTATTAAACAAACGTTTATTTGTGCCAGAAATACCCAGTTATCCCTGCGTTTACTGACAAGAGCATTAATTCATACATGTTACTAAATCCTTCCCC
The DNA here is from genome assembly GCA_013398615.1 of Brachypodius melanocephalos. NCBI lineage: Eukaryota > Metazoa > Chordata > Aves > Passeriformes > Pycnonotidae > Brachypodius > Brachypodius melanocephalos. Next base: position 84,570 of record VZSR01002088.1, read on the forward strand.
TTTCTTTGGGAAGCACCTCAGCATTTTTGGTATCTGTCTAATAAATGTCCCCCAATCTGTGCTGACTTTTATTCCTTCCTTGAGAAAACTTTAAAGACTCTGTTTTGTGCTATATTTGCCCTTCTGAATCCAAGAGGCGAATTCTCATTTTCTTTTTGAGCCTCCCATGCAGTCTGTGCTCAAAACATCCCTAATTTACCTCAGATAAATCCCTACTACATAAATACTGCTTTGTTTTACTCGAACAGTGGTAATAACCTGGCCCAGAGGCGGCCGCAATGCAGCTGTCCAATTTAATCTCTGTATTAGTCAGATTAGACAAGGATAAATATCCCATCCCTGTGATCCGTGTCTCAGACAGACTTGGCTCCAGGGAATCACAAGGAACCAGGACTGGGAACCACCCTGTGTCTGCTGCTGCTGCTTTTGTGTAATGAGAGGACAAAAAACACTCCCAGGCTTCCCCTGAAGCGCCCAAGGCCAGGTTGGATGGGGCTTGGAGCACCCTGGGACAGTGGGAGGTGTCCCTGTCATGGCACGGGTGGCACTGGACGGGCTTTAAGGTGCCTCCCGACCCAAACCATTCCACGATCCTATAATTAATTACCTGTTTATTAGGGACCACTTGTAACAAAGGATGTGGGGAGGATGCAGGGGCTCCAAGAACACTCACGCCTTGTGAAAAATGCAAACTGAAGGCAAAAAAAAAAAAAAAATACTATTTACACACGTCTGGGGCTTCTGGGGTGCAGCCAGGGTTGGGTGTCCTAGAGCTGTGCAGACCTCGCTTCACTGCTGGGATGGCCGGAGCTGTCCAGGCATCACCGGGGCGAGGTCCAGCCCGTGCCGCGCAGGGCATCACAGCAGTGAGGGAATGCCTGGACCACTCCGGGTGTCACCTCCCCTCGGCGACGCCTGAACCACTCCCGGTGTCACCTCCCCGCTGCCATGTCGCCGCGCCCCGCCCCGTCCCCTCCCGGAGCCCGCTCCGCCCGCCCTCCCCGTGCATAAATACCGGGGTGCGGGCGGCGCCCGCCGCAGAGCCGCCGCCGGAGCCCCCCGCAGCCATGAGCTCGTACGGCTACGACCCGTTCTTCCCGTCCTACAAGAGGCGCTACGCGGACAGCCCGCGCATCCATGTGTCGGTGCGCAGCGGCGGCGGCTTCGGCTCGGCGCGCTCCGCGTACTCCAGCCTGTCCGCGCCCGTGTCCTCCGTGTCCGTGCGCCGCAGCTACGCCACCTCCAGCGCCTCGGGCTCGCTGCTGCACTCGGTGGACAGCCTGGACCTGAGCCAGGTGGCCGCCATCAGCAACGACCTCAAGTCCATCCGCAGCCAGGAGCGAGCGCAGCTGCAGGACCTCAACGACCGCTTCGCCTGCTTCATCGAGCGCGTCCACGAGCTGGAGCAGCAGAACAAGGTGCTGGAGGCCGAGCTGCTGGTGCTGCGGCAGAAACACGCCGAGCCCTCCCGCTTCCGAGCGCTCTACGAGCAGGAGATCCGCGAGCTGCGCTTGGCCGCCGAGGAGGCGACCAGCGAGAAGCAGGCGCTGCAGGGCGAGAGGGAGAGCCTGGAGGAGACGCTGCGGGGGCTCCAGGCTCGCTACGAGGAGGAGGTGCTGAGCCGAGAGGACGCGGAGGCGCGGCTGCTGGAGGTGCGCAAGGGCGCGGACGAGGCGGCGCTAGCGCGGGCGGAGCTGGAGAAGCGGGTGGACAGCCTGCTGGACGAGCTGGCCTTCCTCAAGAAGGTGCACGAAGAGGAGCTGGCCGAGCTGCAGGCGCAGATCCAGTACGCTCACCTGTCCGTGGAGATGGACGTGTCGGCCAAGCCCGACCTGTCGGCAGCGCTGCGCGACATCCGAGCGCAGTACGAGAAGCTGGCGGCGCGCAACATGCAGAACGCCGAGGAGTGGTTCCGCAGCCGCTTCACCGTGCTCAGCGAGAGCGCGGCCAAGAACACGGACGCCGTGCGAGCCGCCAAGGACGAGGTGTCCGAGAGCCGCCGCCTGCTCAAGGCCAAGACGCTGGAGATCGAGGCCACCCGCGGCATGAACGAGGCGCTGGAGAAGCAGCTGCAGGAGCTGGAAGAGAAGCAGAGCGCCGATATCTCCGCGCTGCAGGTGAGGGGGTGGGCGCGGGGAGGGGCCCTGCGGGGGAGGAGGGTCGGGGGAGGGGGCGATGGGGTGTGCAGGGCTCGGCGGGTCAGGAGAAATTGGGATTTGAAGGGCTCTGAAGATGAGGGGGTGCTGGGGTTTGAAGGGCTCTGCAGGTGACAGGGCTCAAGTTTTACAGGGTTCTGCAGGTGAGGGGTTTCAGAGTTTTCTGGGCTCTGCAGGTAAAGGGATGGACGCTGGGGTTTGAAGGGTTCTGCAGGTGAAGAGATGGATGCTGAGGTTTGAAGGATTCTGCAGGTGAGGGGAGTTGGGGTCTGCAGAGTCTCACGGATGAGGGGATCAGATTTGCACGGTGTTATCGGGGACATCGCTCCTGGTTTGTGCTGTGCCCGTGTTGCAGATAAGGCATCCTAAAATCACAGTGCAGAGTGCCACAGAGCTCCAAGGCAGGGTGTGGTGTGGAAATGCAGACCCAAATCGGGATCTGAATCACTGAAATCATCCCAGAGACGGGGACGTTGCTTCTGGCACTGCTTATCTAAAGTGTGAGGTGTTACAATATCAGAATGCAAAATGCCCCTGATAAAGCCCAATGTCCTGTGTCCATGTACTGATACAGCCTGAACTACACCAAAAAAATGTGGAATTGTAGAATATCCTGAGTTGGAAGGGACTCACAAGCATCATCAATGCATATCCCTAAGCTAAAAATTAGAAAAAGCACGTAGAGGCAAAAATCAAAATGAAAAAGTGCACGAATTTCACGGATGCTTTAGCACTGGGACACCAGAAAATTGGGCTCTGTGTGCTGAACAGGGCTGGAGTAATGTGGAGCAGAAAACCTGCCAGGAAGGTGTTAAAGGATGCTTTTTGGCTGAGGGTGGAGTGGGAGCTGAGCAGTTTCTATCTGCCAGAGCAAGATTAAGTTAAAAGGATTAGGAGAATTTCCTTGTAATTATTGCTAGACTTGAGAGGACAGAATTTTATGCTGTCAGTGTTGTTCCATCCCAACAGGATACAATCAACAAATTGGAGAATGAGCTGAGAACCACAAAGAGCGAGATGGCTCGGTACTTGAAGGAATATCAGGACCTGCTCAACGTGAAAATGGCCCTGGACATCGAAATTGCAGCTTATAGGTATGGTGGGGGATGTTTGAGTGAGCCAGAACTCAGAGCAGTTCCCATTCTCTTCGGGACAATTCAGGTTATTTATCATTCCCCATATTTATCATTCAGGTTATTTATTCATATCATATGAAAATGAAATTTTCCTAGATTTGTGGCTGAGTTTCATCAGTTCCTCCCTATGTGCACACAGGATTTTTAGCTTGGCAATAAATAGTCTCAGTTCTCCATCCTTACAGATAAAAGTGCCTGTTCTGTGCTCAGGGAAAAGATTTTGTATCAATGGAATTCCTCAATACCAATGGAGAATTTTCAAAATGGGAAATCCCTCAAATGCCCTCAAGAACAGGGTAGGGTTTTTTCCTAACTTGTAAATCTACAGATTAAATATTTTCCAGCAGAATTGCTGCTAAATAATTCTGATGTTTTGTCTCAGATACTGAGAGATTTCAGTGCTGGGACAGAATTTCTGTGGAAGCCACAAGGGGGAATAGTGAGAGAGCAGCTCCAAACCTTGTCTGGCAGCTCAGCAGCAAATTGTTACGGCTGCAGGGTGGCAAAATACACCTCCAGCTTCACCTGCCAGAAAGGTCTAGAGAGGTTTTCCTCATCCTTGCAGCAAGGAGAAGTATTAATTCACCCGCAATGCACACATCTGAAGAAATTATTCCAGGAAAACGGGGTAGCACTGGCACACAGAGCAAAATTAGCACTTAATTAATAACACAATGGACACATCTGAAGAAATTATTCCAAGGAAACAGGGTAGCACTGGCACACAGAGCAAAACTAGCCCTTAATAATCACAAAATCAGCCTGCAGGGCTGTGCTGCTGGCAGCACAACCAACTCCTTTCTACTTTCTTTCATTTTTTTTCCCTGCCAGGAAACTTCTGGAAGGGGAGGAGACCCGGCTGAGCTTCACCAGCGTGGGCAGCATCACCAGCGGGTACAGCCAGAGCGCCCCCAGCTTCGGCAGGGCCGCCTACAGCGGGCTCCAGTCCAGCTCCTACCTGCTGACCACCCGCTCCTTCCCCACCTACTACTCCAGCCACGTCCAGGAGGAGCAGATTGAGATCGAGGAAACCATCGAGGCTGCCAAGGCAGGAGAAGCCAAGGCGGCTCCTGCAGAGGAGGGTGAGGAGGAGGAGAAAGAGGAGGGTGAAGAAGAAGCAGGGGAAGAGGCAGAAGAAGAGGAAGGTACTTCAGACTTACTTTTAAATCTCTGTTATTCATTATAAGCCCCAGACATCCCAATGATTAAATCTAATTATTAAAGCTCTTTCCTACTCCTGTGAGCCAAAGGATGGTGGGGTTGAGCACATGGAATATTCAGAAAAAGTCTGAATATCGAATGGAAGATAAGTGTTCGGATCAGGCAGATTTTAGGTTTCCAAAAACCCCAATGATCGTTTTCAGATCTAACAGATATCCTCAAAAAGAAGGACCAAGGACATCCTGAGCTAAATGTGAATTCCCAGAGAGCAGCCTGAGATAATGGGGCCATCAGCTGATGTGTGGGGCTGGAATCACTGGGTTCAGTGTGTGCCAACATCCCTTCCCTGCAAGGCATTGGTGGCCACTGAACTCTGAGGGGTTCATTAATGTAAAGGTTAATTACAGTGAAATTACAGCTAAAGAGCCAATTGCTGAGCAGTGAAAGGTAATTCAAGTCTTTGGATGAGGCTTTAAGCACTGAGTCCAGAACTGATATTTTCCAAGTTCTGGATTTGATATTTTTGATATTTTTCAGCTATTTGATATTTTTCAGTTCTAGAACTGATATTTTTCAAGTGATTTGGTTTTTTTATTAAGTGTTTCACTCCCCCTGAAATCCAGGAGGAATTGGTTGTGCAGTTCTGCCCTAGCTGGCTGCCAAAATCCATGGGGTTGAGGGGGATTCCCGCTGAACTGGGGTCAGGAATTGAACCTGGATGTGAAATACCTCTCTGTCCTTCAAAGGTGCTAAGGAGGAATCAGAAGAAGCCAAAGAGGGTGAGGAAGAGGAAGGAGAAGGCGAAGAAGCAGCAGAAGAAGGGGAGGAGTCCCAGGAAACTGCTGAGGAAGCTGGAGAGGAGGAGAAGGAGGAGAAAGAAGCGGCAGGAAAGGACGAGAGTGAAGGCAAGAAGAAAGCTTGACCTGAGGGCAGCTCCCCAGCACAGCCAGCAGCTGACTGAGCCCCAGCTGCCGTCTCACCCATCCCGTCGAGGTTCCAGTTCATGATTCCGACGTTTCTCCCTGTGCAGAGTCCGAGTTTGCTTGCAGAGCACCCAAGGCTTGGCTCCCCGAGCGCCGCATGGTTCCACGTATGAGTTCAGGGCTTCTGGCTTTCCTGGGTGATCCAGAACCTTAACATTTAAAAATTGGAGGGGAAAAAGGAAAAAAAAATGGTGGGAATCAAAGGTTAACTTTTAAGTTGCATTTCAAATAATCCTGGAAACGGTGGGTGGGGAAAGTGATGGAGGCTTCATTAAGTACATGCAATAAAGCAGTTAATAAAGTTCAGAAATGCTCACATGGATTCCTGGTGCATGTCCTGTGTCACTGATGCTCCTAAAAGGTTGATAAAAGTTTATCCCACTCGTCTTGTGGATGACAAGTGGGAAAAAATAATCTCTTGGGGGTGTAAAATTTCACACATTTTATAAAAATACCCCGGGGTGTGGCGGTGGCTGGGATGGGTCTCACTGGGTGAGGGAGCTCCCTCCTGGAAAATGGGAATTTTATCAAACCAACCCAGAGGGGAAAAGCAAATGTGGCTGTTAAATTGGTGCAGGAAGTTGTTCAGTGCCTGGGGGATCAGTGAGGAGAGGGAAGAACAACCGAGGGTGTAGGTGAGGCTTGGAGCAAAGAGTATCTTCAAAAATAACCTGAAAATCCAAACATGATGGGCAGGTAGAAGGATGGGAGGTGTGAGGGGAAGGAGCTGCCGACCTCCCCCAGGTGCTCAACCCTCCCCGGGCTGCAGGGGCTCGTTTTCTTCTGAGAATTTCCCTTTTAAAGTTTTGATTGAGCTAAAAAAAGGCACGAAAAAAGGAGCATCTGCCCAGCAGCACAGGCTGGAAATTCCACAAGCAACGTCCCGTGCTCTGAGCCTGCCAACCTTCGATTGCCTAAAGCTGAGACAGAAAATTAAACCTTGTAAGGGCAAGTACTGGGCCAATGCTGCAAATTAAACCAGTTTAAGTGAACTAAACCCGTGGAAATTTGAGTTAAAATAGGCACTAATGGCTGCCCTAGACTTTACAGGAAGATTTGTCTGGATGAGTTTCTGCACAGGATTTTGGGGGAACTTTTGATTTAATGTGCTGGTGATGAGGTGTTGGTTGATTTGCATCGGTTCTCCTCAGTGGCTTTGTTCAGAGAGAAAGAAAATCTCTTTTTTTACACAAGTTTTAGGGGGGTACCAAAAGCATCTCCCTTTTCGGTGTTTAAAGGGTGATAAAAAAGATTATGATGGATGAAGTAAGCACTTAAAATTATTATTTTCTTTCACATTCCCAAAGAAAAAGAAGCTTGGTCAAACCATTCAGCGAAGCAGTAATGCCAGTAACTCATGGAATTCCAGCATCATTTCCAATCCTTTTTTCCCTACTTCCCTGGGAGTTGGATGCTTTTGAGAACCAGAAGGAAAAAAAAGTAAAATATTTTTCACTTTCTTCAACACCACCTCTTAAATATTCACATTTTACATTTATTTATTCATTATCTTTCCCATTTTCCCCCTGCTTTTAATGGAGGGTTTTCTCCACCTGTTTACGCAGAGCTATTGTTACAAATCGGGTTTTTTAGCAGATTTTATTTTCCCTCTCCAGGCCGGGGGGGAGGAGAGCTGGGGGAACTCGCAGTGCTCTTCAGAGGGAGCTTCCAGAGGGGATGGAGGGGAGCTGCTGCTGTGGGCTGTGCCAGCTCCAGCTCCCCCAGCACTCTTGGGGCTGCTGCTGCTGCTGCGAGATAAGAAACGAGAGCTGCTACTCAGAAACGAGAGCTGGTTCTGGGAAATGCCCCCAGTGCTGCAGCAGAAAGTGACTGCCGGCACTCAGCTGGCAGAGAGGGGCTGCTCCTGAGGAGAAAAAACCTTCTCCAGCCCTGCTCAGAGATCGTCAGGACCGTGAAAGGCAGAGCAGAGCTGGGACAGCTCGGCTGGAGAGAGAACTGAGAAGGAGTGCAGAGACAGGACAAGGGAGAATGGCTTCAAACTGCCAGGGAGGAGGTTCAGAGGGGATATTGGGAAGGAATTCTTTATTTAGAGGGTCTCGAGGGGCAGGGATGGAATTTCCAGAGCAGCTGTGGCTGCCCCTGGATCCCTGGAAGTGCCCAAGGCCAGGCTGGATGGGGCTTGGAGCAGCCTGGGACAGTGGGAGGTGTCGGGATTGGAACTGGATGAATTTAAGGTCTCTTCACACCCAAACCATCCCATCCCATATCAAATCCTGCCTTTCTCCAAGTGCTCTGAGCAGCTTTAACTCTCCAAACCCCAAACTTTCCTCCTCTTTCACAACTTTTTTTTTTATTTTCACCCACGAACTCCTCCTTCCCTCAGCCCTTTGCACCCCTTTGCAAAACTCCCTGTGCAGCCAGAGCAGCAACCCCGGAGCTGCAGCAGCTCTCCTGCCTCTCCTGCAGCCCTTCCCGGGCTGATCCCCGCTCCCTGGGATGGTTTTCATGCTGATCCCCGCTCCCTGGGATGGTTTTCATGCTGATCCCCGCTCCCTGGGATGGTTTTCATGCTGATCCCCGCTCCCTGGGATGGTTTTCATGCTGATCCCCGCTCCCTGGGATGGTTTTCATGCTGATCCCTGCTCCCTGGGTTGTTTTTGAAGCCTCGCAGCTCGGCAGGGCTGTCAGGAGCTGCAGCAGGGCTGGCTCTGCAGGGACCCCCCAGCCCTGCCCGGGCTGGAGGAGGGAGCGAGGCCGGGCTGGGTTTGTGCTCCCGGGGCTGGGGGATGGATCCTGCTGCCGGCACTCGCCTCACCTTGCAAAATCCGGCCGCTGCTTTTGACGCAATGCAGTAAAAGCTGGCAGAGGGAGGCTCGGGAGAAACTTTCGCCCGAGTTGCAGCTGCGAGTGAAGCCAGAAGTGTCCCGGGGGTTTTCTTCCTGCTCTTTGGGTGTGGATCAGGCTGAGATCTCATCCCAGGGAGGTGCTGGATGCTTTCCCTTGGATGCACACACACCCCCTCCCCTCCCCTCAGCGAGGGGAACACCTGTGCAGAACATCCACATCCCAGAAATTAACTTTTTAACAACTAAATCATTAACAATTCATCATTTGCTGCCTCCCCAGATTAGTTAAGGATACTTTAATCCCGAACAAGTAGGAATGAAGCCCACATGTAAGTGGGGAGAGCACAAACCCTGACGGCTGCAGAAAATTCTGGTGCCTGACTCAGCTCCTTGGCAAACGCATCCTGTTTGTGTTTTGTAACGCTTCCCGGTTTGTTCCCACCTGGAATTTTGTTCTGGGATGCTGAAAAATAACTGTGGCACCTCCACAACCAAGCCCAGGAAAAAGATCCTGGTTTAGAGCCCTGAAGCCACAGTGGTCTGAATATCCCACCTTGAAAAAGACACAGAAATACTCACTGCAAATTCTTCTAATTATTATTTTTCCCTTCATGGATTTTTTTTTTATTGTTTAATGAATTTCTCTGTCTGAAAATAATTATTCCCTTCACTGGTTCTGTGCAGTCTGGAGGAGTAATTGGTGCAGAACAGGCAAATAACATCCTATTTATGCCTCTCTGCCCAGGAATTGTGCTCTCCTTTGAAACTGTTTGATTGCAGATGTCAGTAGACAAAACCTCTTGGCACCATTAAATATTAATCAGCTCATGCAGTTTTATAAACATTTAGAAATGTGTTAACCACTTGCTTGCTCCTCTTAGGATTTGCTGGGAACATCTGCAGTGGGAAATGGGCAAAATTCACAAATCCAGAATGTTGGAGCAGGGGGAAAAATAGAGTTGTGGGTGCTAATTAAAAGCTGTGAGATATTTTGGGTGGGAAAGGGGGAAAATGAGGATTTTGTGAGACACAGCATGCCAAGGGTTTGCCTCCCCAAACCCTCCAGGATGCACCCTGGGGCTGGTGCAGGAACTGCAATCCTGGATTGCCCCAGTGCAGCCAGGAGCAAACCAACTCAAATCAGGATTTTGGGGTCCTTGATGTGTCCTACCAGGACTGAGGAGAAAGCAGCTGGGAAGGAATCCCAACATGAAAACCAGCCAGGCTGGGATCCCCCCAGCACACATTAACTGTCCCCGAGCCTCCTGCTGACACCAACAATTCATCCACGGGGCAAGGTGACCCTTCCTCTCCGTGCTGAAGATTCCAGCTTCACACTATGAGGGATGGGTTTGCAGTTTGGGTTTGCAGTTTGGGTTTGCAGTTTGGGTTTTGCAGTTTGGGTTTGCACTTTGGGACGTTTTAATGGCTTCTAGAACTTATTTGGAAGCACACAAACATTATTCCACATTAAATATTACTCTCTGATTTAGTCCTGGTGTTCTCTTGAATATTTTCTTTAAATCCAAGGAGAAAACACCTTCGATTCTCCCAAACCTTTGGGTTTCAACACAATTTGGTCCAGACACCAAAAAATAGGGGAGTGCTGAACTCCTTATTCCTGAAAATAAAGTTATTTTTGTGTCACACCCACATGTGACTACAGAGAAGTTGCCTTTTAATTTGCTAACTCTGCTTTAATTAAACATCACTCAGCAGCCAAGCTGGCGAGCACAGATTCCCATTATTGATAAGCAGAAGGAGAAGCATCCATTGCTTTGCCCCACAAAGGCACCCAGATTTATTTGAAAGCTTTATCTGCTCTGGGCTCTCCATCATTTCTCCAGTGAAGAGCACACTGAACCCTTTCAATTAAAAACTCCTTGATCTTCAATTATTGATGGAATGAAGAATCGAAGGCACATGGAAATCCTAGATTTTGATCAGACCCTCAATTAGGCAACAGATTTCAGGCCAGTCCATGGCCTGAATCCAGGCTTGAACATTATTTGCATTTCTTTGTGAGTTATGGGAGGTGGGGCAGCAGCTGCAGTCTTCATTTTCTTTTTAAAATTGGAAATAAACACAAAATTAATCCCATAATGACCAATTAATTCCCACATTGGAGTTGGGGGCCTTTATCTTCTTCCCTTTGTTTCCATTTATTTGTCCATGTAGAGCCATTTTGGATTGGCTTCGTTCTTAACAAAGCCAGCCTGGGAGAGGCCAGCACTTGGGAGTGGAAACCATTGGAAATCAGAAAATTTTGGGTTTATAACCCTAAATTCGGCTAATTTTTGATTTTAGAATTTTGTGTTTAGAGGCAGATTGAACTTTTTGATCATTGAAGCCAGAGAATTAATAAGGAGGTTCCCATAAAATTAAAGCAAGAGGGGTTAAAATAACCAGAACCAAACTCATTTTGAGCACCCAGTGGTGGCTTGGTTGAGTTCCCTCAAGGAGTTTTTGCTCAACTGAGTGACAAACTGGTGCCACACCCAGCTGTGGTTCATACATCCTCTCTCCCCAGGAAAAATCAAGGAATTATTTGAAAATTTCAAATAATTGCAAAAACTTCAGAAATTTTATGTGTGGATGTTGGGATGTATGGAGGAAAACTATGTTTACAGCAGATTTTAATATTTTTTTGGCTCAGAACAAGCAGGATTGATAGCTTAGAGACCTCCCCCTTCCTAAAAAAAGGAATTGCAATCCCTCCAAGCACCTCAAGGGCAGACAGAGGTGTTCAATGGATTTTTCTTTCCTCTGGAAATTTTGGGGTATGGCTCTTATTTTCTTAATCCAGCCTTTGTGTTGTCAGAGGAAATTTGTCCATCATATCCAATTCCCAAGCCACAGAACATCCTGAGCTGGATGGGACCCCCAAGGACCATCAAATTCCAACTCCCAGACAAATGAGAACATTAAAGAAAGAAATAACTCAAGTGATTTTCAACTCATTCCCATCTAAGAGAGAGCATCCAGCTCAGGGAGGGGTTTGAATTGGGGGAGGAAAAAGTCACCAGAACAAGTCATGTTTTCATATTGACCTTTATTGAGCAAGAACTGCTGTGACTGTTTTACATCAAACAACAAAAGGTTGCGTACTGTGCATGTCAACAAGGTTCTCCCAGGAGCAAAAGTCCACCCTAATTGCACCAGTGAGGTAAACGTAATTAGTTATAAGTAGCATTTTTTATTTTTATTTTTTTTTAAGGCTAGGAGAGTTCTGGTTCTCATGAATACTCTATTACCGTTTTCAGTTTGGTTTTGGCTCAGTTGGTTCTTTGCATAATACATCTGAACTCATTCCTCAGATACATCCCTCCAACAGCTCAGGAAATTCAGAAAAGCTTCCTCTGCACATTTCATCTCATGCACTAGTAGTAGTAGTATTTTAAATTTTTTTTTTTTTTTTGTAGATCCCCGAGCTCTGTGGAGGGAGTACATCTTGAGCCTGCATGCATTCCCCCCCCTTTCCCTATATTGCACGAAGAAAGTAAAATACTGTGTGTCTGGAGCCTCCGTGAGAGAACCCGATCTGCTTTGAAGCCGCCACCCACATGCATTTTGCAGCTGTCTATGGCTTAACCTTTTGCACCGACCCAAGCTCTTGAATTGGTTGGAATTTTAGCTATGGTTGGTTTTATTCGCTCTCTTTGATCTCCTTTACTACAGCGTGTGAAGTGACCTTCTCCACCTTCTTGGTGGACACCAGCTTCTCCTCAAAGCTTTCTTCATGCTCCTCCACCTTCTGAGTGACGGTCACCGACTTGGTGATGAACGTGGTGCCGCTGTCCCCGCCCTCCCCTGTGATTTTCTCCACTTTTTTGGTTACCACGATTTTCTCAGCCTTGTCATCCATGGGGCTCACATCGAGGCCATTAGTGACCACCCCCTTGTCTTCCTCCTCCTTCTCTTTGGATTCCTCCTCCTTCTTCTCCTCCACCTCCCCATTGACCGCGATGTCTTCTTTCCTGGACTCCTTCTCGGCCTCGGCACTCACTTTGGTTACCTTGGTGACAGTGATGGTCTCCTCCACCACGGCCTTGGCATCCTTGCCTGGGGAGGGAGGCTTGTCCGGGCTCTGGGGTTTCTCTGGGATCACGGGTTTCTCTGGAGTCTGGGGTTTCTCTGGGGTCACGGGTTTCTCCGGGGTGCGTGGCTTCTCGGGGCTGGCCGGCTTTTCGGGGGAGCGCGCCTTTTCCGGCGGCGCCAGCTTCTCCAGGGCCACAGCTTTCTCCGGGGGGCTCACTGCCTTTTCTGGAGTCCCAGCCTTTTCCGGGGTTACTGCCTTCTCCGGGGTGCCAGGTTTCTCTGGGGAGGTCACCTTTGGTGTGGCAGGTTTCTCTGGGGAGGTCACCTTTGGTGTGGCAGGTTTCTCTGGGGATGCCGCCTTTGGTGTGGCAGGTTTCTCTGGGGATGCCGCTTTCTCCTCCTTGGCTGCTTTCTCCGCTTTCTCCACCTTCTGTTCCTTCGCTGCTTCCGTGGCTTTTTCCTTTGGGGCAGTCTTGGCTGGCTCTGTTATGGGGGATTTGGGGGGGGACTTCACAGGGGGTGTTTTCACCTTCTCTGCCTTTGCTGGTGCCTCTTCAGCTTTGCCCTTGGCCTCAGGTTTTTCCTCCTCTTCCTCAGCTTCCTCCCCTTCTTCCTTTTCCTCTATTTCTTCTTTTTCAGAGCCGCCTTCTTCCGCAGCATCAGACTTTGCAGCTTCTTCTTCCTCCTCTGCTTCCTCTTCCTCCTTCTCTTCCTCTTCTTGTTCTGCAGGAGCCTTCTCAGAAACTTGTTCCTCTGCAGCTTCTTCTGCTTTTTCTTCCTCCTGTTCCTCTTGCTGTGCCTTGGCTGCCATTTCTTCTGCGATGGCTGTCAGGGTATCTTCCATTTCGGACTTTTCATCCTCCACCTTTGTCTCTTCAATGATTTCTTCTACAAACTTGTGCTGGACCTTCAGCTTTGGTGGTTCAATTTTTGTTTTCTGGATTTTGGTGGATGCTATTGTGACAGATGGTTGTCTGTGTGTGAATATGGGACCAGTAATGCTTCCAGAGAAGGCACTGAATCTTGTCTCTTCACCCTCCAGCAGCTTCCTAAGGGAATCAGGAGGAGAGAAAAAAAGTGAAAATGAGCATTTAAAAAGCCAAAATAAGGGAATAATTGTGGCTGTCCCATCCCTGGAAGTGTCCAAGGCCAGGCTGGACAGGGCTTGGAGCAGCCTGGGATAGTGGAAGGTTTTTTGGGATGGGCTTTAAGGTGTCTTCCAACCCACCCCATTCCAGGATTCTCTAATGTATCGCTGCTGTGCCATTCCCCTGCCAGCAGGATGGAACCAGTTTGCTGTGGAATGTGCTGGAACTGACCAGGGCCATCCCCTGCTCACAGCCCCAGCCCAGCTTTCCTTGAATTTGCTCTTTTGCAAAACTCACATTCAGCAGTTTTTAGCCTGGTTTTGCTCATGGCAATGTGACACCTTCAGTGATGAGTTAAAATTCATCTTTACTGTCAGAGAGCTTCGTTATGGCGTAAATCAGCAGGGATTAGGATAAACGAACTAATTTAATAGGATTCATTATGACTTAGGCAAACGGAACTTGACACAGCCAACAGACCCAAATCAAATATTGTGTCTGAGACAGTCAGAGCTGATTAGAGCACATGTTCTAATTTAATAATTTGGGCATCCACCTTTTCTTTGTGGGAATATGAGAACTGGAGGCTTCAGCTGACTTTGGCAGCAGCCCCTGGGGTGTCTGTGTGTCTGAACAACCTCAGGAATTTCAACAGATCTGGAGACTGGGGGTGTTTTTGTGTGGCTTTTAATTTTTTTCTATTCAAAGGTTTTTCATCTCAGCCCATGACCCAGAAAAATCAGGAGCTCTCCAGTGAGAGAGTTCTGAAGTGCTACAGAGGAGACTAAAAAAACCTGCCAGGTGATGGCAACAGCAAGCACCGCTCAGCTCCAGATCAGAGCAGATGCCTCTGAAGGAAAGTTGAGCAAGAAAAGGGAAAGTGTTTGTGACAGGCAGATCAGCACTGCTGCCTCAAACCATGATCAAGCAACTTCAACCGTCTCTGCCAGGCGATGAAAGGGAGCTCTGGTGACGAGCCCTGCACGCCTGGCATCTGCAGAGCAGACAGGGATTTAAAAATAACCTCGACTTTCGCTGCATCTCCCGCCCGTGCAGCCAAGGGCAGAATGCGGCACGGGAGCCGCCGCACTGAGTCACGCTGTGCCGTGCCCACGGGGCTCTGCGCTGATTAGCTGCTCCCTAATGACCTTCTGAGCTCTCACTGGGCTGCCTAATGGCTGCGGCGATGCAGCCAAGCTCTCGTTTTACCCGCGTTCGCTGCATGCAGATATTTCTTAGCTGTGGCAAAGCTTCCCGAGCCGGCGGCATCCGCAGCGCTATTAATATTCCAGCCGCGCCTGCAGGGATCCCACCGTACCTGTATGCAGCAATTTCGATGTCCAGGGCCATCTTGACATTGAGGAGGTCCTGGTACTCCCGCAAGTGACGAGCCATTTCCCACTTGGTTCCTCTGAGCTCGTTTTCCAGCTGGTGAATCGTGTCCTGCAAGGGAGACGCACAAAACCCCTGTGACACGGAGAGGGGCCGCACGCGGGGGCGCAGCGGGCAGAACTTCCCTTGAGAGGACTTTTAGAAACTCTTCCCACCGCTCGGGGAGGCAGGACCGGCATCAGAGCGGGACCCACCCGCTCCCACCGCCCTCCGCAGCATCCTCCCCCCGCCTTCTGCATCCCTGCATCCCTCGCTGCGGAGCCGGCTCCGGGCATCTCCCGCATTTCCTCCTCCCAGAGCCGGCACCGGGCATCCCCCCGCATCCCTCCCACCGGAGCCGGCTCCGAGCACCCCCCCTCCTCCCCGCCGGGCTCGGGACAGCCCCGCGCCGCCCCCCCCCGGTACCTGATAGGTGGTGAGGTCGTTATTGTGGCGCTCCTCGATGTCGCTGAGCTGCCTCTCCAGCGACTCCTTGGTGCCGCGCACCGACTCGAGCTCGATGCTCTTGGACTGCAGCTGCCGGCGGTACTCGGCGATCTCCTCCTTGGCGGAGCGGATCGCCTCCTTGTTCTGCTCGGCCGCCTCGGTGAGCTTGGCGTAGCGGCACTTGAACCACTCCTCGGCCTGGTGCATGTTGTGGTCGGACTGGCACTCGAGCTGGGCGCGGATCTCCTTCAGCGCCGTCGTCAGGTCCGTCTTCAGGTAGTCCTTCCTCTCCACGGTGGCGTGCGACGCCTGCAGCTGCGCCAGCAGCTCGGCCACCTCCTCCTCGTGGTTGCCCCGCAGGAAGGCCACCTCATCCTGCAGCGACTGCACCTTCTTGTCCAGCTCGGCGCGCATCAGCGAGGCCTCCTCCATCTCCTTGCGCAGGGCGCGGATGGTCGCCTCCGTCTCGTCGCGGAGCCGCGCCTCATCCTCGAAGCGCTCCCGCAGGCGCTGGATGTCCTCCTCGATGTGCTCCGAGTCCAGCTGGATCTGCGCCTTCTCGTGGCTCACCTGCTCCAGCGCCCCGCGCAGCTCCCGCAGCTCCTGCTCGTAGGCGTCGCTCAGCTGCGCCCGCCCGGCGTGTTTCTGCCGCAGCGCCGCCAGCTCCGCCTCGATCTCCTTGTTCTGCTGCTCCAGGTAATGCACCTTCTCGATGTAGCCGGCGAAGCGGTCATTGAGCCCCTGCAGCTGCTCCTTCTCGTTGGAGCGGCTCAGCTTGAGCTCGGCCGCGCCGTTGAGCAGCGAGGACTGGCTCACGTCCAGGCTCTCGGCCGAGCTCAGCACCGTGGAGCCGTAGGTGGCTCGGGGGCCGCCCAGGTTTGGGCGCTTGTAGGAGGAGGACACGGTGCTGCCCGAGCCCCGCGACCACGACTGCGAGCGGAAGCCGCTGGACGGGGACGCGCTGGCGCGGCTGTAGGTGGCGCGGGTCTCGGTCACCCTGCGGTACGAGGGGTTGCCCAGGGGCTCCATGGTGTAGCTCATGGTGGGGGCGCTGGGGGCGGCGGTGCGGGGCTGCTCCGGCCGCCACCGCCCCTTTTATAGCCCCGCCGGGCGGCTGCGGGGCGGCCCCGCACACGTGTGCGGGGGGCGGCTCCCCCCGGCCCGCCCCGCGCCCCGCCCCGGCTCCTCCTTCCTTCCCTGGCCGTCCCTCGCCCGGTCCCGGCTGCCCCTGCCCGGCCCTGGCACCTCCCCGGTGCCCCTTCCCCGCTCCCCTTCCCCCGGCTGCCCCCGCTCCCTCCCCGCTGCCCACTCACC
>VZSR01002088.1:110408-122210 GCA_013398615.1 Brachypodius melanocephalos
TTCTTTGTCAAAATCTCTTCACTGCAATCCCATCTCCAACCAAACCTGACCGTTTTTGGCTCTAACCCAGTGCCAGGACAGGTAATCCTGACCCATCCAACCTTCCCACCTGCATTTATCCCTGCCCCAGGGTGTTTAATCCCTCTGCACGGGTGGGAGTTCATTCATTTCAGCAATCCTGGGAGCTCTGGGGTTTTTTTGGGGGATGCTGCAGCACTGCTAAGCCTGGCTGGGCTTTTCCAAGGTGATTTTCACACTTCACTGTCTGGCAGCAGCTGCAGCCCCTTCAATCAGCCTGGATTTTGGGCAGTGCTGGGCAATTTGGGGTGCAGGGAAGCATCCCTGAGGGTCTGGAGGGTTTTGAGTGCCTTCAAGAATCCGTGGATAATTTTTATACAGTAAATTTTGGAGTCTGGGTAAGACCTTAGCCCTGATCTCCAGCTTGGTGACCCCAGAACCTCGTGGGTGGGCACAGAGGAGGAACCTTGGGGACAAGGGGACAAGGGCAGCCCCTGCTCCAGGGGTGGCTGAGGGTCATCCCTGGATTCTGGGACAGGAGAACAGAGGATAAAGGAATTTATGGACTCACCACCTCCAGGAATAACTCACCCTGGCTTCTTAAACACCCAAATTTGTAATTTCCAGCAGGACCCAGAGATTTCTCTGTTTTACATTTCTGCCCCAGGATTTCTGCTCCTGTCCGTGTTCCCCCAAAACCCTCCAGCCTGGGCACAAGGGGTGTTGAGCTCTTTATGAACAGCCACAATAATTTCGATTTCAGCCCTGACTCTCAGCAGCAGCCTGGGTTTGAGGGCTGGGAGCAGCAGCCTGAGCTTTTCAGAGGGGTGCGAGGGGTTTCCAAGGGTTAATTAAGGTTTTCTTCACAAATCACTGGGGACACTCTCCCTGCCTGCTTTAACTTGGCTTTTTCTCTCTTTACCAGGACAGAAATCAAACATTAATAAATTAAAAGCTGGTGGAAGAGAGACCCAATAATCAATCAAAGACTTCCCTGGGCTGGGACGAGTGACTCCAAGGGAAGCTGAGAAAACAGAAGCAACTTCTTTCCTGGATGAAAGGTGAAGGAAAAAGACCTTCTTTTGGCAGATTTTTAATGAGCTTTTGGCTGAGAGCTGGCACAGGGCGGAGGAAGGGGCTTGGCTTTAACTCAAGCTTCTGTGAGTGGCAGGTAATTAATTAAACAAGGGCTGAGCAGGTGTAAAGTCACTGGATTTGAACCTGAATTTACCCAAAGCTTGGTTCTGACATTGCCCTGACAGAGCAGCCACAGACCCGAGCCCTGTGTGAAGATTGCTCTCAGCCCCTCCTGCTCACCTGGAGGTTGGATAAAATCGCTTTGATTCGCACAAATTCTTCCTTTTTACCCGTTCTGGATCATCCCACAGTTACTCGTGGGAGCAGTTGGCAGTTTCCTGCTCGGTATCCTGGGGAGAGATGGAAAAGCAGCAGTGGGACATAAGGGAAGGGTTCCCAGCGTGGTCTAAAGCCCGAAATGAGCATTTATCCAAGAATGAACGATCCCTAACCAGGTGCTTGGCACACACAGGCAGCCTGTCTGCCCAGAAATTCATTCTGTTCCTTCAATTTTCGATGATCTGATGGAGTTTTTCATCTTCCAAGTCCTCTTTTGGAGGGGTGAAAGGTGGTTTTTGGTTTTTGGACCCCAAGAGCTTCAACCTTGACACACTTTGACCTCTGTGGTTCAGAGTAAAACACCCAGGGTGATCCCAGCTGATGGATGGGGCTCTTCCCAAGGGGATTCACATCCCTGCCCTTTTTTTGTCCCTGTGCCAGCAGGAGGGGTTGGAAATTCTGCTCTTCTGGTGCAGTTTCACTGCTGGCACTGCCAGCTGGGCCTTTCTGCTGTGAGACAGATGATCAAAAGCCTCTTCTCAACAAAGATTTGTATCTGGGGGAGAAAAAAATGAAGAAATTCGGGCTTGAGACAGGCTGATAGATGAAGGTTTTTATTTGGGGCTCATCCATCAGTTTGTTTTCCTGATCTCACTGATGTGCAGGATGGATGAGGTGTTTTTTTCCTCACTTTATTTGGCTCGTTATACACAAAATATCAACGTGTGGATGCTGCTCTCGGGCCTTAAAAAATGAGCCTAAAAATGTAAATTAATATTAATAAATTATCCACGTTTGGCCACCTTAATGGGTGTGTAAGGACCTCACCTGAGGTCAGGGCTGGATATTCTGAATGTTTGAAGAGCTTGGGATACAACTGGGAACTCGGCTTGGGCCACAAACCGTCCAAAATCCAAACACTGATAATATTTTTCTCACTGGACATTTGACAGCTTTCATTAGCCAATAAAATCCATAAAACACATAAAATAGACACTGCTCAGTGGGTGGAACTGCAGCCTTGACTGGAATTTTTCCCCCCTCAGGACAGCGTGTGTCATGTTTGGCACCTGTGGTAGCACTCCAGCACTCAGATAACAAACCCAAGCCCTAGAGCAGAATATTTCTGCTCCGTGACATCCCCCAGCTGCCTCACAGCTGATGTCTTTATTTGACATGGCCTTCAGGAAGGATTTCTTTAATTCAATTCTAAATCTTCTTCTGTAAAATTGATTTTTCTGCCCGTTTCTGCTGCTTCTCAGCAAACAAATGCTCCTTTCCCTCAGGAAAGGGCTTTCTCCTCTCAGGTTAATGAGATGTGGAGGCACAGAAAGTCTCCAGTCAGCACTCCAAGGATGAGGCTGGAGACAGGGCCGGTTCCTAAGTAAGGAATTAATTAATTAGATTGGGGCAGGCAGGAAATGTCGTGTTGTGATGTTTATCTCGAGCAGTGCCCTGTGTCTGCTGCTGAGGGGGAATTTGGTTATCTCCTGTCCTCCACCAGCAAACTGAGGTCACTGCCTGGGGGGAATCCAGGCTAAGCCATTATTGGAACATTTTTCAAAGGTGATTTGTGCACCTGCAGCTCTCCCTGTCCTGGGTGCTCTGGGATCTCAGGGGATGTGGTTCCCTCAGGAATAACTCTGGGGGGTCACAGCCCTCCTTCCTTTCTGGGAAAAGCTGCTCCCACTGAAGCCAGGACAGGCAATGGGACACAGCCCAGCCCAGCAGTTTCAATATTTGAGGGTATTTCTAACCCCAAAGTGCAGCTAAACCCTGCAGCCCTCCATCTGCACTGAGGTAAAAAATGAACTCCTCGAAATCCCAAAGGTGTCTACTCTGACCACTGCCTGCTCCACCTTTCCCTGCTGATCATCAACCTCAAATCCCCAGGGAAAACCTTCCTCCTGTCCATCAAAACCCTCTTGATGCCTTGGGAGGGCTGGGCTGGAACAGAGACCGGACAGAGCTGGAGAATAAAGCAGAGATTTATTGAAAGGACTTTAGGGACACACCTTGGGCAGGACAAGAGTCTGGCCAGGGCTGCACCCAAGGTGGACCCAAAATGGACACAAAATTGGCATAGAAAGGACACAAAAGGGTCACAAAATGATCACTAAATGGTCACAAAATGGACAAACAGTCACCAGGTCTCACACTTTGATCAGCTTTGTTCCATTTCCATCTTGGGGTTGAATTGTCCCATTCCAGCTCCAGGCTGTCAGGTCCCATCCTTCTTGTTCCTCCCTTCAGCCACCCTTGGTTGTGCTTTTGGGCTGAAAGTTGTCCTTGGTGTGCAGCAGGAAAAGGATTTGTTTTGTGTCCGTGCTGTGTGCAGAGCTGAGTGACCCTGACTGTGAGCTCAGAGCTGCACCCCTGGGTGCACAGAGCCTGGAAAACACGAAATTAAAGCTTCAGGTACCATTATCAGCCTCAAATCCCCAGTGAGAACCTTCCTCCTGTCCATCAAAGCCTCTCCAATCTGGCCAGCAGACCCAGCACAGCTCGGGGCCGCAGCATTGACGCGGAAATCAGGATTTGATGGAATCATCTTCACTGCCAGGACACAATCTGGGTTTGTCTGGCTCCTTCTTCCCTCCTGCAGGAGCTGCGAACAGCAGGGAGATGCTGGGCAGCAGGAAAATCCAGCCAGGAGAGAAGGGAAAAATAAAAAGGGTTAAAGTGAGCTCGTGGATTTTGAGTGCAGGCCTGGAAGCGGCTCCGCCACAGAAGGGCAATAATGGCACAGCACAAACGAACCCCACGTGGAAATAATTGACTAATCAGCAAATCCTGCAGAAAATCCAGGCAGGAGCCGGGAAAGGGAGCTGATATCTCTGCCAGCTGGGGTGAAATGTGGAATTTCACCCGTGTGGGTGAAGAGTTGAGGTTTTCGGGTGTTGGAGGGCCTTGGGCACCAAGGACTGGAGGGTTCAGAGCTCAGTGTTTGGGCTGGGGGGGTCAGCGGGGCAAACCTCAGAGACGGAAGGGATTAGGGACAAAAACCCCTCAATTTGGGTGGGGAAATGATGATTGCTCTTCCCCAAAATGATCAATGTCTGGGAAAAGATGGATGGCACTGGGTCTGGCTGAGCTCTAAACTCCTGGGTGGTGCTGTGTGTGTAAAAGTTTTTTAAAGGAGAACCCAGGAATTCTTCCTGCTTTAAACCAGAGATTAACACCCAAATCCATCAGATTAATGGGGGAAGACAGAAAAAAAAATGGTGCTGAACTTGTAATTTTAGAGAAAGGTTCATTTTTTTTTCAAGTCAGGAGTAATTTTGCAGTTGTTTTCCAATGGAATATTCTGGGTTTTGAGGATTCCTCTCCAAAGCTGGAGCAGGGTCCCCCTGAGCACCGGGAGGTGAGGAGGGAGCTCTGGAGGCTCATCCTGAGAAATCTCCAGGACAAATTTACAGGAAGGACAAAAAACCTTTGAGATGAAGTAAAAAACCTGAGTCTGCTGCTAAAAATGGCTCTGGTTGGGAAAGCGAAATTTGATTTGGAGATTTTTGAAAGGGCCTGAAAGGAATAAATCTTGCTTTATTTATTTTTTTTTCATTTTCAGCCAATGATATAACTTCTAAATGTACACAAAAACCCAAAGATTTGTTGGAAAAAATCAAAATATCAGCATAAAGCTTGGGTTTGTTGTAGTGATTTTCAACTTTAAAAGTCAGTTTAATTCTAACACGAGAGACTGTGCTGAACCTAAATTCTAAGAGACACAAAACTTGAAATTGTGTTGCTTTATGACAGAAATAGTTTTATTTTCTTTTACTTTATATGATCCATCCTGAAGGCTTTGAGTTGTGGGAATCTGGAAGATTTAGTGCTACAAATCCCATCACTTTTCTCTCTTTTTTAAAGGGGTGCAAACACAAAATGTTTAATGGTTGCTCAGGTGCCAAATTTCTGCCAAATAATTTTTACTGGGGCTGGACACAGAGCTGCTGCTGAAATGATTGAAAATGAGAAGTTGGCAAAAAAATGTGCATTTTGGCTCCTTTTGCTTGCAGGGACTGCAGAGCCAGAAAAGTCAGATTAAAAAAATTGGAGTTATTTAACTCTTGAAAGCCTGCTTTGTGCTGCAGTTGGATTGTTCTGGAAAATACTGGAATTTCAAAAGTTTCCACTGTTTTCTCATCAATTGGTCCTGTCCCATCTCGTCCAACCCGGCCTTGGGCACTTCCAGGGATCCAGGGGCAGCCCCAGCTCCTCTGGGAATTCCATCCCAGCCCCTCCCCACCCTCACAGGCAGGGATTTATTCCCAGTATCCCATCTAACCCTGGTCTCTGTCAAAGTCCTTCCCTGTGTCCTGTCCTCTTGGCTCTGTCCCTGTGAGGAGAGCAGGAATTTAATCCTGATTAATTCCAGTGCTGGCGATGCCAGGAACGAGCTGCAGCTCTTTAGTCTGGCCTGGGTTCCTGCCCTGGCCTGCCAATCTTGGCTGGGACACAGAGGTGTCACCCCCTGGGCCCTTTTGGTGCCTTTTCCCCGTCACAGGTGACCCCTGAGCATGCAGGTTCAGGCAGGGGCTGGGATGTTCTTCAGGAGGTGAATTTGGGCAGCCAGGAGAATAAAAACACCCTCAGGATGTGTTGGAAGAGCTGCTATGGCTCTGGGAATATTCCAGAGCTGTTCCCAGCCCTGCGTTCCCGCTGTGCCGGGGTCAGGGGCTGCTTTGGGGTGTGGGGCTGCTCCTGGGGTGCCCCAGCCCTGGGTCAGGGGCTGCTTTGGGGTGTGGGGCCATTCCTGGGGTTCCCCAGCCCTGGTTCAGCATCTCCGGCTGCTGAAATGCTCCCTGTGCCCCAAAGGGGCTGAGAGGCAGCTGCAGAGGAGGGACAACAACCCTGGAGAGAAAAAAACCTTCCAAAAATTGATTTAACCCCTGCCATCCCACCCTGGCTGCTCTAAAGCCCCATAAATATCCATTTTCTAGAAGGATCCATGTCACATCCCCAGGGATCGCTGCCAAATTCCCTGCCCAGCCGAGACTCTGCCCTTGCACCGAGCTGAAGTCCATTAATGAGGGCTGGGCTCCTGGTTTTTATCCAGACATCATCAGGAATTCGGGTTTTTTCTGGCTACAGAGCAAATGTTTGGAGTCCTTCAAATCCTTCAGAGGGGCAGCAGTGGAATTCAGCTCTGCTGGAACCTTTCCTTTGGGATCCTGAGCAACTTCAATCCAAATTTACAAACTACAGAGCAAAGAGGTTTTTGTTTTTCGCTGTGATTGTGGTGGCTGTGGGATTCTGTATTTTGAGGGGTGAACTCTTATTTCTAACTTGAGATCAGGGGCACTTCAGAGCCAAAGGAGTTTTGGGGCTGGGAGCTTTAGTCCTATATTTAATGACTCCAGTATTTAATGACTCCCATATTTAATGACTCCCATATTTAATGACACCCATATTTAATGACTCCCATATTTAATGACTCCTATATTTAGTAAGTCCTATATTTAGTAAGTTCTATATTTAGTGAGTCCTATATTAAGTTATTCCTATATTTAGTGCTGTCTGAACTTAATTTATCTCTAAATTCATCCCCAGGAGGTTCCACCGTCCCACCCACCCCACCTGTAACCCCCTGTCCTGTTAAACCTGCCTTTCCTTTGGGAGAACAGCTATTCCTATGGATCAGGGGGGTTTTCCAGCAGTTTAGGAGTGAAAATTCCTTTATTGTTGTAAGAATTTCTCCTCCAGGGCCACCCAGGGCTGCTCCTCAGCAGCACCCCAAGGCTTGGCAGCTGAATTATCCCTCTGTGGGATTTTTATCAGATCCATGTGGCTGGGAGGTCACTTTTTCTCCCTGGATAAGGAGAATTTTTGCGCAAAAAAAGGAGTTTTTTGGATTCTGTGTCAGGAAGGCACTGCAGCAGCAGTGACTCCACACTTCTGCTCCATCCCTCTGCTGATCCCAACATTTTCTCTGGCCCTGTCCATGCCAGGGCTGGGGATTTATTGATTGCTGGTGCAGCAGAGTGAAATCCAGCCTGGCCAAAGTGATTCAAGGAAAGCTCATTTTGCTGAGCCCTGGGGTTTTTTTCACCTTAAATCTGAAAGAAACCCTCGGCGGGAGTCGGTGGCGTCAAGGAATTCACATAAATAACATTTAAAGTTTTCTTTCTGACGGGGGATGAGGGGATCTGGCACAAAGAGCTGCTGGGGGGAAAAAAGGCAGAAATGCTGACGTTGCAAATTTTGCATTTTCAAAGCGAACTCAGGTGAGGAGATCACACAAAGAAAATCAAAATCCACGGAATAAAAATCCATGGGAGCACGGGAGGAGCTGGATCCTTTCATGAGCTGCCACTGAGCTCCTAAGGGTGTAAAAGCAGGAGGAATAATTTCATTTTTGCTATTGTTTCAATAATAAAATGATTTTAATTCCATTTTTTTTAATTCACAGTAATACCAATGGCTAAATCCTCTGCACGCAAAACAGCTCAGAATTTGAACAAATTTTAAAAAATCGTGGGGCAAAAAAGCAAGTGGAAAGTGAGGAAAGTATGATTGATTTTTTTCTCTTTGTCTGAGAAAACATTTCTGGCTGTCAATGAGAGATACTTCTCTTTTCAGAGCCTCAGTTTTGTTTCAGCAGCGCTGGTGTCAAACGCAGACTCGACCTCTGGATTGGGAATTGCATGAAGTTCATTGGAAAATAAAAAAAAAAGGACACAAACATTGATCTTTTCCAGGGAAACGTTCATTTTCTCGAGTTTGGAGTCTTGTGGGATGAACTCTGACCAGGAAAAGTGGGAAAAATCACATGTGAAACAAAAAGGTAACAAAAAAAAAGAGAGATAAAAAGGGTAAAATACTCCAATAAAACATTTCAGCAGCTTTAAAACCTCCCCCTGGCCCAGGTGTGAATTCAGTGATGGACATCAGTGCCCTTCCAGAGCATTTGGAATATTTGGCTCATTTTGAAGCTGCAAAATTTGGGTGGGAACGATGCAGGACCAAGTCCACGTCCCTGGAAAAGCTGGGTCAGAGTTTTCCTTCCCTAAAAGCTCCAGCCCAGCTGGGCAGGGCATTGACCCCGAGTTTTTATGGCTTTCTCTCTCTCTCTCTCTCTCTTTTTTTTTTTTTTTTTTTTTTTTTTTTAATATATTTTATATTTTTGGGGTTTTTTGTATTGGGTTTTCTAGGCTTTAAAAAAATCTTACAAATAAGCGAATTTTCCGGATTTAAAAATCTCACAAATCACTGAGTTTTCTAGGCTGGAAAATCTTAAAAATAAATAGTTTTCCAGCCTTAAAAAACCCCAGACTTTCAGTTTGAACAATCTCCTCAGAGCTGGTTTAATTTGAACTGACCTAAGCACAGGAAGTTTTATTTTTGGGGTTTTTTTTTTTGGTTTCCCTGGAGCAGCAATCCAGTTTTTATGGCAAAGCTGCTGTGGGGTTTTTAGCTGTTCTTCCACTCATTTTTGTCATTTTATCCCCCAAATATCCAGAATATTTTCCTCTGGATCGAGGGCCAGGCTGTGCCTGACCAGGGGATTTTGGTGTTTTTTGGCCTTTCCTTTGTGCCCCAAATATTTTCCTGCTTTTTCTTGAGGTAAAATCACAGAATTTACCACTGAAATTTCAAATTTAAGATCACCGCTGAGGAATTTAAAAATTAAAATTAAATTGCGGCGTGCAATTAGCTGCTGTTTCAACAGCAAAAAATGAACAGTTAACGTGATTCATTAAATTAATTAATCTGCGCTGCCTAATTAAACAATCCTATCACTCCTAAATATGGATTATTTACATCAATGTGAAAGCAAAGCTGGGTGGGGCAGCCAAAACCCCCTGAGAGTTGTGGATTACTGCGGGATAATTGCATTTATGGAGTTTGTAAAGTGAATTTTTAGGGTTTTTATTCAAAAAAAGACTTTTTTTCCTGGGCTAAGGGAAGGAGAAGGAAGGACATGTGTGTTCCCACTCTGCTCCAGCTCGTGCCAGCCTGATCTACATTTTATCTGCAATGCATCAGGAGTTTGTGCAGCCTTTTTTTATTTATTTAATTTATTTTTTTTTTTTTCATTTGGCACAATTCCTGTGCAGAGCTGCAGCCTCGCCAGGCAGGTGCTGCATTCCCTGTAACCCTTGGATGGCTGCTCCAGGAAAACCAAAGGATGGGCTCCTAAACCCACCCAAAAAATCCTTTCTATGCTGCGGTAAATTCAAATTGTAACAGCTCTGAGGAGACTGTTCAAATGTAGGATTTTTAAAGATTTTTTTGAGGCCAGAAAATAATTATTTCCAAGATTTTCAAGCCTAGAAAACTCAATCATTTATAAGATTTTTTTTAATACAGAAAATTTGATTATTTGTAAGGTTTTTTAAGCCTATAAAAACTCAAAGTTTTTTAAGGTTTCAAGCCCAGAAAACACAATGTTTTCTAAGATTTTTAAGACTAAATTCACTAAATTTTGTGTAAAGGAAATTTAATTTAAAAGGACCAACCCAAATCCTACAGGAGCCTGGAAAAGTGGGAAAGACTCCTCAGAGCCCTGACCAGCGTTGTCTCCCAGTGCTCAAGGCTGGCTGAGTTGCAGGTGGATGAAACTGCAACAAATTGGGTTAATTTAATGGATTTTTGGGGCTTCTGCATGTTTCCAAGTGGTATTTCCAATGTCAAGGGTGACTTGGAAAATATTACAGATAATCTGTGTCTGTGCAAGGGGGAATATCCCAAAGGGGTGTAAATCACTCCTGGTGAAGATTTGGAGCATTTGAAAATTCCTTTTTTTGGGGATTTGAAGTCTTTATATATTTTTTTTTTTTTTCTTTTCTGATGACACACAACAACAGCGATATTTCCAAAAAGATACCACTTTAGGGAGAAGCAATTCCCATGAAAACATCCCATGGTCTCCTTCCAGCTGCAGCTCCTTGATGTTCCCAATTCCTGAGCGTCTCCAAGCCGAACTGGCTTCGAGAAGAACAAAAACCATTAAAGATTATGAAGATGTAGAAGGGTATGATGCATTTAAAAATGCGCTTTTTTGCACGCTTGACATTTTTTCCTGACTGGAAGCCTCAATGTCTGATTGAAGGTTGTTCATGGGGGCATCTCTGGAGATGGGAGGAGCAATAAAAATGATTTAACAAGAGGGGGGAAAAGAGAGGCAGCAATAAATCTGAGCATTGTCTGGGTTTCAGCTGCTGTAGATCGTGGGGATAATGGCACATTAATGCACAAATCGATAGCCACAATCAAAGCCAGTTCCCAGGCAGGCTCCTCAGAGCTCTGCAGCCTTAACCCTGCTCTTCCTCTCCTGGAGAGTGCTGGGTGTGCTGCTGGCAGAGAGCAGCTGATCCTGGGAATTCTGTCAGGAGTGAGGCAGGAATTGGGACCCTTTGCTGGGCGTTTTGCAGCTGATTTTTGAGGCTGGCAGCAGAGAATCTTCTGGACCTCCATGGATTCAGAGGAGCAGGACAGGGAACAGGACAGGGAGCAGCTGGAGCAGGAATGGGAGCAGGGAATCCTCCAACCCTCCCTGGATCCCATGGAGCAGGAATGGGAGCAGGGAATCCTCCAGCCCTCCCTGGATCCTATGGAGCAGGACAGGGAGCAGCTGAAGCAGGAATGGGAGCAGGGAATCTTGAAGCTCTCCTTGGATCCCATGGATCAGGACAGGGAGCAGCTGGAGCAGGAATGGGAGCAGGGAATCTTGAAGCTCTGCTTGGATCCCATGGATCAGGACAGGGAGCAGGAGCAGGAGCAGAGCTGTTCATGCCTGGCCTGCCATCCCCTCCAGGCTGGACAGGTTCATTTGGGGCCAGGAGGGCCATTTTTGGGGACAGGGCTCATCAGGGCTCTGCTGCCTAACGAGCTGTGACTGAACGGCGCCTCTGCTCCGTCCCTGAGTGGGGGCACGGCAGGTGAAGTGACAGGAGGGGCTGTGCAGAGCTTTGTCTGCCCCTCAAGCACCAAACCAGCACAGGCAGCTGTGAAATGTCTGTCAGGGGCTGTTTGCACAGAACCTGGCTCTGGGATCCGCTGGCTTTGCCGTGGCATCCTGAAAAATATGGATAAAACCCTTGGGAGCTTGGCCTTGAGTGCACGAATTCACCTCAAATGTGTTAAAGCCAGGCTGGGAGGGCTTGGAGCAGCCTGGGACAGTGGGAGGTGTCCCTGCCATGGCAGGGGTGGCTCTGGATGGTGGCACTGGGTGGGATTTAGGGTCCCTTCCCACTCAATCTGTTCCATATTCAGGATTTGGAGATGCATCAGTGCCTGGATGTGGATCCCGGATGTGCCATCCCAGCTCAGGCACAGCTCATTTCTCTCTCCCTGTCTCTGTGGGGGGCTCGGTTTGCTCGGGATGGGGGATCTGGGCAGCCCTGGGACCTGGCACTGCTTCGGCTTCTGCTCCCTGGGTTTCACAGGGTCTGGAATGGGTTGGGTCGGAAGGGACTGAAATCC
>VZSR01002088.1:152343-164321 GCA_013398615.1 Brachypodius melanocephalos
GGAAGGGAAGGGAAGGGAAGGGAAGGGAAGATCACCCACGTGATGAGCTGAGCGTTGTCGTTCCGTTTCCTCTTGAGCAGCTCCGCCAGGCGCCACTTGGAGAAGGTGTCCAGGGTGAAGCCCGCGCTCCTGCTCAGGGGACATTTGTCCCCATCTGTCCACACCTCCAGGCCAACCAGGGCCACGTGGGTGTTGATGGCTTTATAAACCTGCAGCGCAGAATTAATTAAAAATCGGTCAATTAAGAATTAATAAAAATTAAACAAAACCACGTCCTCGTACTTGGGTCACTTTTCCACTCCAATGTCCGCCCCAGATTTAACGAAGCTTTTCCAAGCTCGGAATTCCAGGAAAGTCTCACCAAATAAATCAGGAAATCTGATTTCCCACCACATTTCAAACACCTTTAGAATGGGCTAAAATACTTGACAATTCCAGCAATTCTGGAAGAAATTTGACTTGCCAAAAAAATCAAAAATCAATTTATTCTTTTTGAAACAATCACTCACTCAACAAGTGATTAGAAAAGATCTTAAAGTATTTGTAGAAAAAATTAAAGTATGAGTATAAATAATTAAAGTAGGAGTAGAAATAATTCTTACTAAAAACCTCATGTCTGAAGGCAAAGAGCAGAAGAATAAATTACCATGAAGTTTTCATTCATTCCTACATGTAATAAAGAAAATTCATGATGTTTAGAAGAGGAAGAATTTACAAATCACTTGGATTTCAATGGTTTCAAACAGAAAAAATTTTAGAAATCACTTGAATGTCAATGGATTTAAATAGAAAAAAAATTAGAAATTACTTGGATTTCCATGGTTTCCAATAGAAAAAAAATTAAATAATTTGGATTTCAATGGCTTTCAATCATTTTCACTAGAAAAACAATACAAACACCTGGATTTCATTGCCACTTGTCTGCTCTCACCGTGTTGATGTAGTTGACTATTCCAAATATCCTTTGTCTTATTTTTTTAACATCTTCGTCGTACTTCTTGTACTGAAAAGGCAAACACAGAGTGTCAGGAAAAGGAGAGGGAAAAGGGGATTTATCAGGAAATATATTCTCACAGTATATCGGTTTGCAAACCATGCCAGGTATAAAAAAATCATATTTTACATAAAAAATTATGTTTGATGTAGGATTTCCCAGGAGCCCTGGGAAGCTCCTGTGGAGCTGATCCAACACAAAATAATAATTCCAAAACTCACCAAAGCATTGTCTGCAACAACATAGAGCTCCAGGTACTTCCTTGCTTTCAGGTAGGATCTCATCTGAAGGAATCATTCATTAAAAATGACTTTTAAGAGCTTTTCCAACCCCAACCTCTGCAGTTTCAAAGCTGCTCATTAATTATTGAGGGGACTTCTTTGGCCAGATCATTCAGAAGGGACTGGTTTGGGTTTAAATGATGAGAAGGAGGCTGAATATTGAATTTTTTCTTCAGATATGGAAGCTAAAATAGCTGTTAATGGGTATTTAGGTGTTAAAGGTGCACTGGGCACCTGTTAATCAAGGCAGGAAGGTTTAATTCAGCTGAAACCTCAGATCTGGAAGATTTTGCTCAGGTTTTTAAGATCTGACCTCACTTGTCTCTGTTTAAGCAACTCCTTAGTGGAGGTGCCACCAGACCAAGTGGGATTTGTGCAATTTGGAGTTTCAATGGCCACAAATTCCCTTTTTTGGTTGTTTTTTGATGGGACAGTCACATCCTTACCTCTGGGCTGTTGCTGGATTTGAAGATGTCCTTGGTGGGGTCACTGGAGTCCTGCTCCCAGGAGTTGTTGAGCAGCCCACAGGTTTTGATGGGCTCTTGTTTCAGGGCCTCGTATTTATAAACCACGTGCTCATCCCTGTCCGAGGCTCCCAGGGGCTCGATGAGGAACTTCTGCCCACGGGTCTCAAAATAGCCACTAAAAAAATGGGTTGGAACGTGAGGTTTTGGGTGAAGATGGCATCAATCCTGAGAATACAGAGCCTGGGAATATTCCTGCAGTGTGCGACACTTTAGAAGCAGAAATTAATTAATTACAGAGTCAACTGGAAGATTTGGGTGCTCTCAGTCAAAGAGAAGCTGGGTTAGGAATTAATTTTATTCAGATTTTGGGAGGTTTGTGTTGACAGAAGTGGTTGAAAAAGGGATTTCACTCCAGTGGGAAATTCAAAGATGTTTTAATCCTGATTTGAGGTGAAAAGCTGAAATACTGTAAGGAACTAAGAGTAGCTGTTTTTCTCACTTCTCCCTCTGCTTTTCTTAAGAAAACCAGTTTCCAAAGCCTGAATAAAAGATCACAGGGCTTCTTTCCATCTTGATTCTTCCCTGTTGGAACATTTATCCCAGAATTCTGCTCCTGGGAGCCAACCCCTCTCACCTGAGCCCCGTGCAGGTGCTGATGCTCGCCGCAGACTCAGCGTCCCCCTCCACGTGGCCTCCATAGAAACAGTGATCCTGGAGGGGAAAAAAAATCCCAGTGTCAGCTTGGGGTGTCCACGGATCCAGGGATTCCAGAAAACAAATGAAACTATCTAAAAACTACAATAAGCAGCACTGCTTGAGGAAATCTCCCATTAGGAGATGCTCAAAAGTAATTTTAAAGGTTTATGGCCGTTCCCGTGTTTGCTGTGGAGCTGTTACTTTTATCCTTCAACACATAAATTGTGACAAAGCTGGGAGCTTTGGGGAAGATCAGTGCACAGAGAATTAAAAAATCCCTTCTGCAGCAAGTCCCGTTCGTCTGCAGGTGCAGAATTGATTTGTCAGGGCTCGGAGGAGGCTCAGCTGCCCAGAGCGTGGCTGGAAACGTGATCCGGGAGGAAATGGGGCTTTATCAGAGCTGGGATCTCCCCGGGATCAGGGCAGGAATCAGCTCACGGGGCTGGGCAGGAGGAGCAAAGTCTGCCCGGCAAAGTCGGGAGGCTGAAAG
The DNA here is from genome assembly GCA_013398615.1 of Brachypodius melanocephalos. Classification (NCBI taxonomy): domain Eukaryota; kingdom Metazoa; phylum Chordata; class Aves; order Passeriformes; family Pycnonotidae; genus Brachypodius; species Brachypodius melanocephalos. The sequence continues at coordinate 155,272 of VZSR01002088.1, forward strand.
CTTTGGTTTGACCCGGGCTCCCGACAAAAGGCTGGAACTGGAGCCAGAAATTGTTTATGGTGCCTCGCTGGGAGCCAAACCGTGGAGCCGATTCCCAACAGGCACAAGTGACCGACCCCAACGCCCCCGTCCCTTCAGAGCCACCCTAAATCCGGGCTTCAAACTGGATTTCAAACCTTTCCTTTCTGCCTCGTTCCTCCCATTATTTGACAGATCCGTGAATCTCCTCTGGGCGTCAAGACTGGAAGCAAAAGGGGGGAAAAATATTTTCCTTTATTACCTTAATGCGAGGAGTTGTTGTGATTTGTCGGCCGTCGGCAGAATAAAGAGTTTCCGAATAATCCTTGGCCAGGAGATCCCTGCGGGGAGCCAAGCACAGCAGTTATTCCAAGGGAATTGTTGCCGTGTGGAAATGAGGTGATGACACAGCACACGGGGCACGCGGGGAATTCAAACAATTCCTCAGGTTGTTCTCGGTATCGGGGGAAACTCGGCAAGCGAAAAGCTGCAGGGAGGGGAATTTTGCTTGTTCATAATCCTGAGTCAAACAAAGAGGCTTTCCTGAAAGGAGAAAGCAATTAAAGCCTGCTGATTTCATTGAGATGAACTCATCACCTGGCAGTTCCGGATGCAAATGTATAATTACATAATGACATATTGATTTTTCTTTTTTTTTGCCCTTTTTTTTCCCCTCCTTTTTTTACCTCTTCCTGAAAGCTGCACATCTGCAGTGGCTCCTGTTTGGGCAACCCTTCCAGTGCCACAATCCCATCTCTCTCCAAAGCACAGCATTTAGTACAACACCACTTCCCTCCCCACACTCCAAATATTTGGATTAGATTAAAACAGTTAATTACAGCCTATATTTAACACAAATTGATTATGGCACTTCTGTATTTGCACAGCCTCTGGAAATTCACCCGTTAGCCCAGACTTGCTGGAGCGTGTGTTAATGTTCTGCTGGAGCCAGACTTTGAATTTCCAGGAAGGTTTTGTCAATGCCAGGTTTATATTTGGTTACTCCAGGGCCAAGAGAAGTAGTGCTAAGGTAAATATCTGCATCTGTTTATCTATTTATCAATTTATTTATCTATTTATCTGTCTATTGACCATTTATCTGTCTCTATATCTGTCTACAATACAGGGATAGATCAATATAGAACCACAGAATGATTGAGGTTGGAAAACGCCTCCAAGATCATCGAGTCTGTCCTAAAATCATGGAATGGTTTGGGTGGGAAGGGACCTGAAAGTTCTTCCAGTTCCATGGGCAGGGACACCTTCCATTATCCCAGGGTGCTCCAACCTGGCCTTGGGCATTCCCAGGGATCCGGGGGCAGTCACAGCTCCTCTGGGAATTCCATCCCAGCCCCTCCCCACCCTCACAGCGGGGAATTTCCTCCTGATCTCTAATTTAAACCCTCTCTCGCTCAGTTTAGGACCACACCCCTTGTCCTGTCACTCCAGGCTACAATTCTGTAACCCACAGGCTCTTCATGGTCACAGAAAACTTGTGAAATAGTAGAAAAACATTAACTATGCATTGGATTTACCAATTTGGGACAGCAATGGGGGAGCAGAGGTAGCAAGAGGGGAAGTCCCTCCCTCATGGTGATGTCTCACCCCAAGAACTCATTCCACATTCTCACAGCAGTGACAGGATTCTCTCTGTCGCTGTTTATTTCATTCTTGCTCTCCCCTTTTCTTTCCTTGTCATTGGGCTCTCATTTTCTTTCCTTTACAGGCTCTAACTCCTGAGTTTTGGCACCCTGAACACCCTGCAGAGAGGAATGAGGGCAGAGCTGATCTGAACCCACCGATTTTTTCGGAGCTGCAGCACCACTTCCTCCCCGTTGGCTTTGATCCCGTACTTCACCGTGTCATCGTATTTGCTCTGCAAACAGATTGAAGTGTCAGGAAATGCTCTGCAGCAGCTCCTGGCCTCACCAGAGGTGTTGTTGGAATGCCAGCCGTGCTCTTTTCCTCCTCTTCCCACCAGAAACAAGGATGCTGGCAGGAGCGGGATGAGCAGGAGGTCGCTGTGTTTGAGGGGTTTTAATTAGAGGAGCAAATTTGACTTGGCAAATTCGTTTCTGCCTCCACAAGCACAAATCCTGCCGGCTGAGGAGATGTTTGCGTTCAGACACTTCCACAACACCCTCTGGAATTGCACAGAGCACAGCTGCTCTGAATTATTGGTTGCATTTAATCCAAATTAAAGTGTCCACAGGTTATTAAAACTCTGAGTGGTATCAAAGCCCACATCTTTGCAGAGACACGAGTTCAGAAGAGCCACAAATGGCCTGAGGGATTCCTCAGCTCCTCCTCACTCAACACTGCATCCATTCTCCACAGTTTTTCTTTTTGGAAGAGCAAATGTTTGTCCAAATTCTCCTGCCCTTGAAAGCCAAGGATGTTTTAGTCCCAGAAGTCCTTCCCCATCTCCCCGAGTCCCCCAAGGAATGATCTCTCCTACCTCTGAGCTCATTCCTGTAGCTCTCCTGTGCACCGCGTGCAGTTTCTGGGGGTAAACGATTTCATATTGCTCAGCCCCGGAGAACTTCCCTCTGCTGCTCCCTGGGGATTGATGAAAACACCATTTGAATTGATTAAACACTCATTTCATGGCTGGCCAGATGATTGATGAACACCCCATTTGAACTGGTTAATCACACATTTCATGGCTGCCCAGGTGATTCTTTTGGGTCCTTGCAGCACCTCCTGCTCCCCTGCTTTGCCTCCATCTCCTGACCCAACACCAGAGGTTTCCACGTCCTGGATTTTGGAGGAGCTGCTCTCCCTGGCTGCCTCCAGGTGTCCAAACATTTCCTGCAGTTCCCTCTGTGTTCCTTCCCCCGGCTCTGAGCAGTTCGAGTCCCGACAGGCCAGCCCAGCTGTGCCAGGGCAGTTTTACCTGTGCCATGAATGAATTGTTTGGGTTGGTGGAATCTCCAGCCCTCAGCACGCAGCAGACAGGCCCGGGCTGCCTCTGCAGCAGCAAACCAACTCACACAGTGCAAGGCTGGCAACAACATCCCTCCTTTGGGAGCCTTTGGTGGGTAAATAATCGGGGCAGAACTTTGAGAGGGGGTGGTGAGAAATAATTACAACTTTCACCTCTTGAATTGGGGTGAAGGAGGGACAGCAGAAGGGCATTTGGACATGGCCAGGTAAAAAAATGATGGGAGATAGGCAAGAAATGAAGGTGCAAGGAATCCAGGAGGTTCCTTAACTCCCAGAACCCTTTTTGAGTGGTCTCTGAAGGTCTGCAGTGGCTGTAACGAGCTGGCTGAGGAAATGCAAGGCTGGTAAAAGGAATTTCTTTCTGTTTTCTGCTCTGAAGCTCAGCAAATGCAGAGCAAAGTTAATTTGGGGCTTGCCCTGCAGGGATGGGCACACCCTGGAGCTCATCCTGGCAGCTGGGGGCCAGGTTTTGGGAAAACAGGATGGGACAAGGGATGTGTTGGTATCTAAAACCTGTTTTAGATACCCCTGAACTCTTCAATCTCTTACAAAAGGGAATTTCATGGGAATTGGTGAATTCTTGGGGGCCTGTATCTGAAAAATAAAACAAAATAACCCCCCTAAGCCACCCAGAAAGCCCAAAAACCCCACAAAAACAAAGGAACAGAGCACCTCCCATGGTAATTCCTGCCCCAGGGCCAGGTTTTTCCAGGAGAGAGGACTGCAATTACTGTAATTTTCTCTCTGGAACAGGAGGGCACATCCTTATGCAAACTGTCACAGGAAAACAAACAGATCCATTCTTTTATCGCTGATTTATTTGATTCGAGCCTTTCCAAGAGTGATTGCAGAGCAGAGCTGGCTGTATCTTGATAAAGATGTTGATTTAATGGTGCAGAGGGATCCCGTGTCAGCTGAGCTCTTACACCGAGCACATGCTGGGAGCAGCTCCCAGGTGTAACTTTACTACTGCCACTCACAACCCTGCTTTATGTGTATTTTTTTTTTTTAAGCAGTTAATTATGTTTATTTTCCAAAAAAAAACCCTGCTGCTTTTCAGATTTCTCTGCACAGGCCCCAAGGGTAGCAATCCCAGGAGTATTCCAGGCGTCCTGGAGCAGAGATCTCCAGTTTTATCTCTCCACACCCTTTGTGCAACTCCAGCCCAGGGAGTTCAAGTTAAGGCGAGGTTTAAAGGACAGCTCAGGATTAAACTCGTCCCTTCCCTGCAGCCTGATCCAGGCAGAATCTCGAGGAAAACTGCTTGGTTTTCTTTGGAATGAATCCTTCCTTCGAGGGAGGTTTTGTTTTTAATCAGTGCATTGTCTTTGCTGCCTTCAGGCTTTGTCCCGAGCTTGAAGGGGGAAAGGAATTCTCTGGGCCTCGTACAACAATTTGTAATAAGGAACAAATAATTGTGTGCTTTTCCAAAGGCCTCAACCAGGAAAAAAAAATAGGGAGGATTTTATTGACAATGAAGTTGTGGTTTTGTCAAGGGAAAAAAGATAACACCTTGATGGTGTGTGCATTTTTAGATATTTTGTCCAAAGAAATAAATTATTGATTTGTGCCTGAATGCTAATTCTATGTTTAATTATGGATATAAATCCTGTGCATGTTTGTGCAGGCCAAGCCCTGAAAAATTCCGTTCCCTTTTGACAGGAATTGAAAGAAAATGTGGGGGAAAAAAAGTTGGCTCTGCTCAGGTGGAGTCACTTGAATAAAACCTGAAGTATCATGCAGAGAAAGAAAGGGTGTTCAGTACTTTAAATCGGGTAATGTTGCGATTGAATTCACACAGAAATCTGTTATTTTACGACCAAAAATCTGATAAATTGGTGTGATTGGGTCAACTGCAGGGTAAACATTGCTTTAGTGGCTCACAAAACCAATCACCTGTGGCTCTTAAAGCAGTTTAGGGCCGCTTTTCAAACCAGTAAATGCTGCTCTAACGACAGAAAATCCCAAATATCCCTAACTCCATTTCCCGATGGCTGCCCCTCCCTATTATCTACCTGTTAATAATTAAAAATCCATACAGCGTTGTGCACAGCAAAACCCGGTAAAGGACGGAAACAACAAAGCAGTGCAGTACCTTGATGGAGGAGCTGCAGCAGGAGGACAGAGATGAGGAGGATTTCCATGGCCAAGGCTCCGCGCGGTGGGAATGGGGCGATCCCTGCCCGGCAGCTGCTCCGGGCTCTGAGTGCGGGGCAGGGACGGGTTCGCCTTTATTCCTGCTCCTGCAGGAGGAAGTGTTTGCTCAAGGTGTTGCACAACACCCGAGGCACGGGGAGTTACAGCCGGGGCAGTTCCTGCCCCTCGGGCCGTGTCCCCAACACCGCCATGGGGATGGATCCCGGCGTTGGGTCCGCTTCCCTGAAAACGGGGGAAAGATAAGGAATCGCATCAATAAATCGATAAAGCGCTACATTTATATATCCATAAATCAATAAACACGGAGATTTGAGCTGTCGTGGAGTTCCAGAATGGTTGTGCTGCTCCTGATTCCATCTAGTCACAGTCTGGCTGATAAAAGCCGGGATAAAACCAGCGGAATGTCAAGGAACGGGAGAGTTCCCAGGAAGTTTGGGGTGAACCAGGTCAGCAGGGCTGGGGGTGAAGCTGTGCTTTAATTGTGGATATTGAATCTGCTCCGTGAATCACTGACAGAACAAACACTGAGCAGAGCCTTTGCTGCCCTGTCACCCCTGTTAGTAATGTTTGCTCGGGGCTCAGGTGATTAAACAGAGGAGGGAGAGCAGGGAATGATCCAGGTGAGCTCTGCCCAATAATATTCCAAAATCCTCTGCCAGAAAATGGCCCCACTGACTCACTCAGCTCTAATAAAGGAGGAATAAAATTGCTCAGGCCACAGGTGTCCATGCGGAGCTGCTTTAGAGAAGGTGAACTCTCCAAATGGGTTAAAACAGAGATTACAGAGCACAGAGAGCCGGAATGAATCATCTGGGCATGAATTAATGTTCATATGTGGCAGTGGCAGCAGTACTCATGGCACAGTAATTTATATATTCATGATTTATGTTAATTTATAACTGAGTAAATAGATCCCTACAAATCTACAGGGGGATTTTACTGCCATTACCCTTCTCATGTAAGCATTAGTAAATAACTGCTTCTCTATTCAAAAGTTCTGGGGTTTTGAACATTTTTAATCCTCTTAGATTTTCCTCCAGACGTTCTGGGACAGATTGGGAGCTGCAAACAGATGGGTTTGGGCTTTTATTAAGTGTAGGATGGTGCTAATTGATCACAATTTTTGGCAGCTGCTTGTTTGGGACACTTCAGTCAAATATTTCAACTCATGTTGCCATCCCAGGTTAGGAAAGAGGCCTCCAGGGAAAGAATTCATGAAGGATTTGGACATCTTCCTGTCCAGGTGCTCATCTGAGTCACTCAGCATCAGACAGGAGCAGTGCCATTAAATTTAGATTGGTGCCTTTTGAATTCTGTGGAGATGAGAGGTGGACAATTCAATGTTTTAAACGTTCTATGAATGAAAACAAGCCGGGCATTCTTGGGCTGCATCCTCGCCTCGCCAACAAAAATAAATAATTAAGAGAAATAACTGTGAACAACTGGTTTTAAAAGCCGGTGGCTGCTGGCCAGGCATTGATCTCAGCTCATTCTCTGTGCATGACGCAGGTGAGGACGGTGTGTGACCCCTCCGTCTCCAGAGTTAATGCTCTCCGTGAGCTCTGCCCTCCGGCAGGATGGAAGGGACAGTTCCATCCCGACAGAGATGCCAGGAAGGAGGGAATGGGAGGTGATGGAGGTCCTGGGGAGACTTGAAAGGGAACGGGGTGTGATTTCCTCTAGACTGGAGAAGCTTTTGATGTTCCTGCCCTCGCTTCAGCGATTCTGGAATAATCTGATTGTGCCTTCTTCCCCTGGAGGTGCTCACAGAGCTGTTCCTGTGTCTCAGCTGGACTGGGGTTTTCTGAATCCACTGAACAAGTGGGCAAAGTCCAAGTGAGTGGTTTTCATGTTCCCAGAGGGGGGTAAAATTGGATGGCAAGTTTGTCTCAGCTCTTAGTAAAGGAATATTGGTGTTTTTAACCAATATTTTAACCCAGGTTCTCTCTGAGTAATTAAAAGAAAGAAGCAGCAAAGGGTGGATTTCACCCCTACACCGAGGATCTGCACAAGTCCTGCCTGGATTGAAAGTTAAAGGAGAGTTGTATGTGAAGCACTTGGCAGAGCTCAGGAAAAATCCAGGTCTCTGCTTCTGCCTTGTCCTGAAGCTCATGCTGAGCCAGGTTTGGAAAGGTCCTGAAACACCAAACAGGGATTTTCAGGAGTAAAGCAGGTCCCCTTCAGTAGACCCATGTTCACCCTGAACCCCTGAGACAGAGCTGAGCAGCTGAGGACCAGGATTGTGCCTGGTTCCATTCCTGGTTCTGTTCCTGGCTCCATTCCTGGTTCTGTTCCTGGTTCTGCTGTCCCCATCCACCCCAGCACAGCTCAGCAGCTCTGCCCCTCCACCACATCCTGTTCCTCTTGGAGCCAGGGAAGGGATGTGGGATTGCCCAGCCACGGCCCCGTTGCATCATTGCTCAGTCACCTGCCTTCCCCCTGCCTCCATTCCCCTTTCCCAGGCTCCATCCCCAGCCTCCTGCAGGTTGTTTTTCTCAGGAATACGAATAAAATCACTCAGCTTCACCTCTGTGCCCCAGCCCTTTGCTCCTCTTGGTTTCCTCCATCTATTCCCAGCTGCATTGCAGTGTCCCCATAACCTGCCTCTCCCTGGAGCCCCATCCCTTCCTCTCCACTTCCAGAGTGACCCAAAACCCATTGGAGTCAACAGAACACTTTCTGTGGCTTTCCAGGACCTTGGATCCACTCTTGGATAAAGTTCCACCCTCATTAAAACCTCTTCTCTACACAAAGCTTTTCCTTGTGCTCGCCTCTGTTGTCTCACACATTCCCAAAGTGAATAATCCTCCTTTTCCTCAACTGCCAGCCCTCAATGTTTTACTTTCTGGGGTTTTGTTGAAGGAAATGATCCAATGGTTGCTTTAGACCCAAGTGTTTGGAAAAGCTCCCTCCCTTCCAGCTGCTCATTACCTGCTCCTCGGATTAAGCGCAGCACGAGCTCTGTTTGTACTGCCAGGCTTTAATGTAAAGTAAATATAATATTTTCTCACTGAAATGGTGATTGAAACTACCTCAGTAAACGCCAGCTGAGTTATTTTGGTTGTGTATTTAGTCAGGTCACAGTCTGTCATCTGAGCCTGACTAACAAAACCTCATCACAAATATTTTACATCTCGGCAGCACTTTTTGCCCTGAGAAGATCACAGACGTATCTGGTGTTACAAGCGTGTGGCTTCCTTCCTTCCTTCCCTTTTCTTTGAAATGTAGGGCCAAAAATCAGTTACTTCATCTTTCCCCTTCGTTAGCTGCGTTTTGCTTAATTACCCTGCCCCAGGGTGATGGAAGCTCCAAGCACTGCAGGCTGCAGGGAGTTAACTGAAGGCACAGGACCTTGCCATGCATTTCTCAAGAGCCACAAACCTCTTGTAAGGTCTTAACTTAATTAAAGTGATTTTTTTGAAGGTTAATTCTCCTCAGAACACACCTGCAGGCCCATTTCTGGCCGTGGCCCCTGTTGTGTAATTGTGTGCACACGTCTGAGCTGTTTAATGTTCTGCACGGCACGAGTGACAAAGCAGATCATTGTGAATTAAAGAGCCTTTTTTGTTGGTTTTTTTTTTTTTTCTTTTTTAGTTGTCGCTTTTGGTGTTGTTTACCCTGGTCCTACGTGAGGGCTGGCTCCCTTCTCCCGAGGGACGAGGAATTCTGCCGGCTCCTACGTGGGGTTGAGCACAATTCTCTGCTGGCTGGGATCCACCAGGGCTGTGCCGGCCAAGCACGAGGGCTCTGCTCCCTCTCAGGGTTCAGAGGGGTGTGAGCAGACCCAGAATCACGGACTGGGCTGGATTGGAAGGGATTTTAAACATCATCCTGCTGCAAACCCCCGGCCATGGACAGGGACAGCTCTCACTGCCCGCTCCAGCCCAGCCTTGGACACTTCCAGGGATGGAGCAGCCCCAGCTCCTCTG
>VZSR01002088.1:170369-190359 GCA_013398615.1 Brachypodius melanocephalos
AAATAAACTGCTTTTTATTCCCTTAATTCTGCCTGGCCTCTGGTTTTAGGCCGCCCTAAAAGAGCCCAAAAACTCCCGTGGGAAAGGGCCCCATAAATCAGAGATAAACGGGAGTGCAGGGCAGAGATCAGGATCCTGCCCTAATTCCGGTGTGACGGAGGGTCCTGAGATGGAGACGTCACCGTCATTCCAGTCCTCACTGAGTTTTTATTACCTGGTGATTAGGGCTAGACAGGAACTGCTGGTTCCTGATAATCCCAGCGCCACAAACCCTCCCTGGAACAGCCGTGGGAAACGTGTGGAACTCACGTGCAAAATGAAACAATTCCTTATCCCACAGGAGAGACTGGAGCAGAGAAAATCCCCTTGGAGCAATCAGCGTGTGACTGCAGCACAAACCCCTCAAAGGGCTTTTCCAACCTGAATAATTCCATTTTCTCCTGTTAGTGCTCAGCTTTTTCGGTAGGTTGGGACAGGTGATGTGCTTGGGAGGAGAGGATTGGAGCTTGTGCTTTTAGAGGCTGGAAAATGCCTTTTTTCTGTCTGGTGATGCCTGTGAAAGGGGATGTAAGGTCTGGTTTGGATATTGTATGGATTAATTAATGAGGGTATGGATTATTAATGAGGGTATGGATCAATTAATGAGTGTATGGATTAATTAATGAGGGTATGGATCAATTAATGAGGCTATAAAATAATTAATAAGGGTATGGATCAATTATTAAGTGTATGGATCAGTTAGTGAGGGAATGGAATAATTAATGAGGCTATGGATTAATTAATTAGGGTGGTGTCTTCCAGCAGGTCTGGAAAAACAGGAAAAAATACCGAAGTGAAGCCTCCTGTCTCCATTGGCCCTTTAATGGGAGAAACGCTCAGGGTGTGCACAGGGCCAGGGCACAGCTGTGTCCCCTCTGTGTCCCCGTGCCCGTACCTGTCCTGTTGTTATCCCCTTGTGCCCAGAGGCACGTGCTGTCCCTGTTCCTGGTACGTGTCCCAGCACAGTCCCCTCATTGTCCCCGTGCCTGGTACGTGTCCCAGCATGGTCCCCAAGTTGTCCCTGTGCCCATAACTGTCCCAGTGTTGTCCCCAGGTTGTTCCCCTGCCAGGTGGCTGTCTCAGTGTTCTTCCTGTGCCTGTGTTGTCTCAGCGTTGTCTCCAGGTTGTCCCCATGCCAGGTATCTGTCCCTGTGTTGTCCCAGTTGTCCCCAGGTTGTCTCCGTGCTCGCAGCTGTCCCTGTGTTGTCCCCAGGTTCCCCCCAGGTTGTCCCCATGTCAGATACCTGTCCCCGCGTTGTCCCTGTGTTGTCCCCGCGTTGTCCCCGTGCCCGCAGCTGTCCCGGCGCTGGGCAGGGTTGGCGATTCCCTCCGGAGCCGTTCTCTGTGCGTTGCTGCCATCCAGAGCCTGCTCAGGTGAGCTGCGCTCGGGGCGGTTCCTCTGCTCCCGCACCTGCCGGCCCCAGCCGGGAATCAGAAATGCCATCAAAAAGGGCGGAGGTCCCAAAACAGCCGCAGTTCCCAGCCACACCTGGAGCTGCCGCACACCTGAGCACGGACGGTTTCATTTTGTACTTTCCGTGTTCTCCCCAGGTGTGGCTTCAGTGAGGGGAACGTGATCAAAGAGAGCTGCAGGGGATCTCCGCTCAGAGATTTGCATTTTTATTATCTTGTAATCAAATGTCTCAGTTTGTTGTGCGTGAAGAGCAGGATAAATTCTGCCTGCTGGTTGTTGAAGTGGTGTCAGCAGGGGAGGGGAGCCCAGGTTCACTGCTGGTGTCACTGCATGAAATTTTGGTGCTTTGGACGGTTCCTGCACATCGTCCTTGTCCCCACGATGCCGTGTGCTCGTTCCTGCGGCATTCCTGCTCGTCCTGGAGCTCAGGAAACCTCTGTGGGCGCAGCGAGCCCCGGGTCCTGCCAGGGCTGCTGGATTCAGGATTCACTGCCGTTCCTGCCGTGTCCGATGGATGTTTTGGGAATGCACAACCCCAGAGCCCACAGGAGGGAGCCAAATACTTTGTTCTCAAGGAAGAAGAAAATCACATTTGTGTTCAGCGTCTTCGTCGGGTGCTCAGAGGTGAAAAGGAGGAAGGGACGATGGCAACACTGAAATCCATCAGAGGAGCTTCATACGGAGGGAATTCAGATTTACCCTGGAGATTACCTGAAAGAATTCAGGGACAAAAAGATCATCCTGGGATATTTTATACAATCACGTCATGGAAGCCCAGGATGGTTTGAGTGGGAAGGGACCTAAATCCACCCCTGCCGTGGGCAGGGACAGCTCCCACCGTCCCAGGTGGACACAGGAGGGCTGTGCCAGTGGCAGGGAAAGCAGCCTGGGATCTGGGACCTGGGACCTGGGATCTGGGAACCTCCTCCCTGTTTTTATTTTTTCCCTCTAAACAAAGCCTCAGTTTGGTTTGTGGCTGTTGCTGAACGAGGAAAGTACAAAGCAAGGAAAGCTTTCAACAGGCTAAAAATAAACCCCTTTATTGTCATTTTTAATGAATATTTCACAGAAGGATGGGATTTCTTCATCTTCAGCTTTGCTGGAAACACTGGGCACAACTTTTCCATATTAAAAGAAATCCATCATTATTTATTTTTCTGCTGTTATTTGCTGAATTCCGTGAGTTTTTGGGCTGCTTGCTGACATCTGACATTGCTTTGGGATCACGCTTGGACATTTGCTTTTGCTTCGGGGTGGAGGGACCTTCCTCAGCTCAAAAGCTGAGCCCTTTTATCTGCATCCCAAAGTGATAACAGCAAGGGACCATCCATCCATCCATCAGCTGGGATAACCACAGGGAATGAGCTGTTCCTGTTTGCTGGCACCATTTAAGGGATGGTTGGAGATGGAAGCTGGCAAATCTCACCCTCCCCTTCCCAAGGGAATATTTATAACCTCCTGCCCCCCTGAGAAATGCCAGTGGGATTTAATTCCAAGCCTGTATTTCCTGAAGGAAAATGGGATTGTGCCTCTCACGGGTGGTGCTGGAGAACAGCAAAAGCATCCCAGGAGCACAGCACAGCCAGGGGATGCTGGGGAGACAAAACAAAGGGTGTTTCATCCATTTGATCAGTGATAATGAACTCGTCTGGGACAGCCAAAGTACCCCCACACACAAAAATGCACCAGAACAAACAAGGAGGGAATATTCTGTACATAATTCAGAACAGCCACGAGATGGAAAAGAAAATAGACGTGTCCTGGGCAATGTTTTTTCATATGTGCAAGGAATACATTCCTTTCCCCTGTGCTGGAGTTATGAATTTGTCAGGGTTCACGGTTTTTTTCCTCTTATTATTTTTCATCCTTAAAGGTCATCAGGCTCTAAAAGCCGGGCCTGGCTGTGTCTGTGCTCTAATCCAGCAAACCCTGCACGGCCAAAAGGACTCAAACCCTGCACGGCCAAGGGCTCCTCAAACCCTGCATGGCCAAAAGGACTCAAACCCTGCATGGCCAAGGATTCAAACCCTGCACGGCCAAGGGCTCCTCAAACCCTGCACGGCCAAGGACTCAAACCCTGCACAGCCAAGGGTTCAATCCTCCTGAAATGGGACCAGATGGATCCTCCTGCTCTGCCCTCAGCAGCAGGATGGGTTCTGGGAGCAGCAGAGCTGGGATTTCATGGGATACAGCATCGTTCATGGCAGAACCCTGGGATATCCTCAGCTGGAAGGGACCCTTGGGATCATTGATCCTTCACAGACACCCCAAAATCCCACCCTGGGCATCCCTGGAGCCGTGTCAAAACTCATATCCATTCTATCTCCATTTTGTCCATTTTGTGACTATTTTGTGCCCATTTTGTGCCCATTTTGTGCCCATTTTGTGACCATTTTGTGTCCATTTTGGGTCCACCTTGGGTGTAGCCCTGGCCAGGCTCTTGTCCTGCCCAAGGTGGATCCTCGAGGCCTTTCAATAAATATCTCCTTTATTCTCCAGCTCTGTCCAGGCTCTGCTCCAGCCCAGCCTCCCCAAGCCATCACTTCCAGCCGTCCCCAGCAGTGCAAGGTCCCTCCCTGTGCCGTTGGAGCTTGGTCTGGGGTACTGGATGGGGAATTCACATTTTCCAGCAAGGTCTGGATGCACCCCTGGCACAGCCTGGCTGTGCCAAAATCCCCTCTGGACAGAAATCCGTGCTGAGCTGCCCTTGCCTGAGTCAGAAGTTGTAACCCTGAGCCTCTGCTCTGAGAGCGGATAAAGTGAGCAGCCTCACAGGAAAGAGCTTGTGCAGGAGGAGGAGGGATTTGGGAACATTTCAGCCTGGTTGGTTCGTCCAAACAACGCTTTGGACCAGAAACTTTCAGGGAAATGGCATCTCCTGGCCCAAAAAAAGCTCAAATCCCTCAGCTGGGAGCTAAATCCCACCCCAAACTCTGGACTAGCTACACACAGGTTTTACAGGAAATCCCAGGCCCAGGAGTCTCCATCTCGTGGTGATTTACAGGGACACACAAATTGCAGAGGGAATCGGATTCCTACAAGCAGGGTCGTGTTTGTTGTCTGAAGGCAGCTAGAATGTGCTGAAATTCATTTGCTTCGTTCTTCTGGGGTTTGTTTGCCCTCCTTTTTAATTGTATTTTATTTTATTCTCTCCCCTCAAAGCAAAAGCAAACGCTTGCACTGCTGTGTGAGGGACTGGGAACGTCCTGTCCCCTGGAGGCACCAAGAAGACCAAGATTAAATTTTTTCTCCTGACTCTACAGAGGCAGAATCCCAGAAGACATCAGCTGGGGAGCCACACTGGGCTTTTTTCCCCGTTTAAGGTGTGTCCAGGCCTAAAATAACTCTTTTATTGCAGTTCTAGAGCACAAAACCAGGCTCAACCCTCCTTGCTTCGGGCTTGAGGCTCTCCCAGTGAAACCATGGCTGGCCCAGGTTTGGATATTGGGCAGTGCAGTGTCCAATTTTTTTATGGAACACCCCCATGGAAGGACTGAGGATGACAAAGGACACGAAAGCCAACTTTTGGTTGATGGCAAAATGCCCCAAGAGCTCGAGAATTGGCCCCAAATTGGTCACAGCTGAAGGAGAGATTTTGAGTTGTAGCCACGCAGGGAAGGGAATTGGCTGGAAATGGGGTTTGAGCTTCCAAAGTGGGGGATCCATCCATGTGCTGAAAGGGTCTCTGCTCCTGGGAATCTCAGATGTTTCAGGGATGAGGGGGAGGCAGAGAAGCTTCTGGTCCCCCCTCATCATCTGTTGGGAGACTGGGAGTAAAACGCAGCCAAAGCCACTCAGAAAATTGGTGACAGCAGCAAAATTGGGGTTGATTTTCTCCCTTTTTTGATTTAAAACTGGTGGAGCTCTTCAGAAGTTTCTCCTCTGCTTTAGGGTTTGGGGTTGGGAGGAGGTGGAAAATGGGAAGTCAGCGAGGAGAGGAAAGAGCTCTGCCTAAATCCCCCAGATTAATTCTTGGAGTTCCTTCTGTGAGGTTTCAGTGGTTACAGCTAAAAGCTTTTCTACTGGAGGCCAAGATGGGAGATAGAAAGATGATCTGAAGCATCAAAAGAGGGGCTGGATTAAAAGGAGGATAAAAAAGGGAAAGAAATGAGGAACTTGTGTGGTTACGTGCAAGGAGCTTTGGAAAATCACGCTCAAATTGGAAGCATGTGCTCCAGAAAGTTACAACATAGGTATTGCAAAAAATGCGTTTTTCCCCAGAGGAAGGGCAGGAATTGGGATCCAGAATTATGAAATGATCTGGGGCACAGCTCTGGCCCTCTGCACAGGAGAGGATGGAGATCAAACAGCTCATGGAGGAACTGGTCCAGCACAAAAAGAAACCTGGGCAGCCCCAGTGGTGAGGTGACATCACCTCCATGGAAGAGAACTGGGATGGAGAAGGATTCGAGTTCAGGGCTCCAGGGGGAGATTCTGGTCTAATGAAGGGTTTAGAGACACCCTCAGAGTCTGTTTGAGCCCCTGCCGGGGCTAGGGGTGGCAAAATGAGGTGGAAACAATTCCTGTCTGCAGGAAACTTCCTGCCCGTGGAGAGGGGATGGATCAGAGAGGAGAGAGGGAGCTGGGGCCTTCTGGAGAGAGAAATCCACCGTGGGAAGAGCCCTTCCCTCCCTCTTGACAAAGAAATGGCCAAATTCAGCATCTCCAGATCCAGAACCAATCTTTGCTAAAATTTGGAGGGATTTGGAGCAAAATCTGACCTGGAGGATCGAGGAAGGAGGGGAGAACCCAGAGCTGGAGATTAAAATGCAATTAAATTAATTGGGGAGGTCTGGAAGGGGCTCTCCCATCCTGCTCTCCATGGAACTGGAGCTCCTGTCTGTGTCTCTGTCCAGCACTTCCCTCCCAGCACAGACATTCCTTTAACAGCCAGGATTCCAGGGAATTTTGGGGGTTAAAAACACAACAAATGGTTGTGTCCGTGCTGTTCCCAGCCTGGAGGAGGAGGCTGAGAGGGGAGGGATAAGGAATGGAAAGTTGAGAGCAAAGTGGGGAGATTTCCTGGATAAATGCACATTTCAGGATGTACAGAGATCATGGAATGCCAGGTTTGGGTGGGAAAGGACCTTAAATTCATCCAGTTCCACCCAGGGACACCTTCCACCATCCCAGGCTGCTCCAAACCCTGTCCAAACCCTGTCCTTGGGCACTTCCAGGGATCCAGGGACACCCACAGCTCCTCTGGGAATTCCATCCCGGCCCCTCCTCACCCTCCCAGGGAGGAATTTCCTCCCAATATCCCATCACCAGCTCACATAAATCAACATTTCTCCAGTGGAATCACCAAACCCAAAGGGATCTCAGCTCCATTCCAGCCCACGGGGGCTCTTCCAAGTCAAAAGCCTTCAAAAAAATGAAACTGGTGGAGGTTTTTGGAGAGGAAAATGGGGAGGGAAATACAATCCTGGACAGGCAGTGGGAAAAGGGGAAAAGAACCAAGGAAAGAGGCAGAGGCCAAAGGAAAAGGTTGGGAAAAGTGGGAGCTGCTCAGAGCTCAGGAACAACAGCAGGGGAAGAGCTTTGCCACGGGTTCAGTGGAGCTGATGAAACAGCAAAATGCTTGTAATTAGGGATCACAATCAGAGCAATTAATAAGGAGGGAGTTCATTTAATTGGGATGTTCAAAGTTCTCCAGGTGAATTACGGTCACTGACTCTGCAGAATCCTGCCTGGAGGCTCAGGAATTGCTGTAAAATCATTTAAATTCTTCCACTTTATGCCTGGGAGCAAATCAACCTTGGAATCCTTGAGGAATCCAGGAATTCTCGGTGATTCCCATCCCAGGCTGGCTGTTCTGGCTGCAGGATTTTCCCTCTGAGCCCAAATCCAAGGTTGGCTCCAGGTCTTTCTAATTTTATCCCTGTGGAATTCCTAGAAGCCGGACAGAATTGACTTTCACACAAGAATCTCCTCTGTTTACACACCCGGCTTCTCTGCTCGGTCAACAAAACCTGGTTTTTATTAAGTTCCCCTGGAAAAATAAATAAAAAACAATAAAAGAGAGCGACACTGAAAATTAAGGGAAAAAATGCTCGGTTTGGGTGTTTGGGTGAAATCTGGGGGCGGGATGTTGAATGTTAATGAGGGATCAAAGCTTTATTTTTTTTTAATAATTTAAAGGTTATCAGATTCCTTAGAGTTTTCTAGGCTGAGACTGCCAGAGGAATCCCGGTGGGCAGGGCTCCAATCTCACACGAAAAGGAAAAAACGAAAGGTTGGTCAGGTGGAATTTCGAGTTCAAGTTCAAAATTGATTTCCTTTGAGCCAAATACCGAGGTTTAATTATTATTAAAGATAATCCTGGCCATCAGTTTTAGCTCAAGCCTAGGGAAGACCTGGTCTTGCTTTGTGTCAGGATTGCTGAGTGCCCCGCCAGGAAACTGCTTTCAGGAATGAGATTAATGTCATTAATGAGATTAATGAGCTTTTTGACAGCACCTGAAGTGGTTCTTGATTGCCAAGCGTGGCTGCTGTTGATGGCTGTGTGAATCCACCTTCTTTCAGGAGAAGTGGGGCTGTTTGGGAATGGTTCCCTTCGCTGACAGTGAGGAGGGGCTGGAAGTTGTGCCGAGCTCTGCAAAAGCAGCAGCACATCCCCAAATCCCAGTTCCTTTGGAAACGCTGGGATAATGCTCATTGTAATGCTGGAAGTGATAAAAGCCAGGTTGGACAGGGCTTGGAGCAACCTGGGATAGGGGAAAGTGTCCCTGACTGTGGCAGGGGAGGGATGGGATGATTTTTAAGGTCCCTTCCAGCCCAAACCTTACTGGGGTTCTGGGATTCTCTGGTTCTATAAATCTCTGATTCTCTGATTCTCTAAATCTCTGACTCTGTTTACCAGCTTTGTGTTCACAAGGTTTTAATCTCTCCCTTTAACCTTTCTGATGCAGCTTTATAAACATTCCCGTGTGTTTTCCCACTGGAAGCACAGATCTGATTTGGTTTGGAAGCTCAGGGCTGGACACAGGAGATTCCATGGGGAAGTGCTAATCCTCCGTGTCCCAGAGTGCAGAGCCTCAGAGGAAGGTGTCACCAGGTGTGGTCCCACAGGGGAATTAAAACCAGCCCGAAATGTGAAACCAGACCCTCCTTCAAAGGCCCCCGGGCCCGGAAGGACAAAATCCATGGAAAAGGAATTGGTTTCTCTGTTACCCTTTCAAAAGGTCTCGATATCCAAAGGATGGGATTATTTTTGATCTCTGTGGGGGAGAGAAAAGCTGAAAGTTGTGTTGGAAAGGGCTCTGTGAGGGCAGCAGGGAGTGCCAGCCCTGTCCTGTCCCCTCCCTTTCTCCACGGGGCTCTCCTGGAACTCCAACAAACCCATCTGGGATCTCTGGCACCAGGGGAAGGATCCCTGTGGGATCCTCGTGCTCCTCTGGGATGTGTTTGTGCCCAACCATTCAACACAGCGTTAACCCCCAAAAACACCATCCCAGGGCATCAGCTGGAATTGAGCAGCATTTCCTCCACACCCTGGGCACGCTCCGCTCTCCAGACAGACAAAATATGGATTCTCCTAAAACCAGCAGCGTTCCCGGGGGATAAACCATCCTCAGGGCAGCTCTGGGCTCCTTGGGATGGGCTGGAACAAAATTTTGGAACAAAAATGATGGGCTGAAATTTTGGCTGAAAATCTCCAAACCAGAAAAACCAGAATTTTGGCTGAAAGTCTCCAAGGAAAAGAGCTCCAGGTGTCCCGAGCTGAGGGTGGAGAGCCAAGCTTTGGGCTCTGCTGGCTGGGATTCCTCACAGACCCTAAAGAGAGACAGGGAGCGAGAAAAGGGGAAGGGGAAAAACCAGCACAGTAAAATCCGTGCGACATTCATCGGTGTGGCTGTAAAAGTTCAGCTGATTTCAGTGCTGGGGCTGAGGGCAGAGATGTGGAGCTGGGATAAAATCTGGGAGATGTTCCCTCACTCTCCTGTTTGTGTTAAACCTCCTGCAGCCTCTCCTCACTGGAGTGCAGGATGCTGTCACAGGTACTCGCTAAAGGATCTCAGAATTAAATGTATTCCCATGGAATGGGCCACGAGGAGATCTGGGCATGGATTTATTGACAATAAACACCCTGCAGAGCCCAAAGTGCTGTCCAAGCTCCTCTCTGGGCTCCCTGAGCTGCTCTCCATCCTCCTGCCCTCTGGGGCTGCTCCCAAACACAGCCAGAGCCTTTGGAACATTTAACATTTGGTATTTTGGGTTAGAAAAATGCAATTCATGTCACACCTCTGTGATCCTCAATGCTTCCAGCGTGTGTTTGTACCCAGAGCTTGGTAATACCGGTTACTGAGGGGTTAGAGAAATAAAGATTTATTGAGAATAAAATCAATTTTATAAAAAAACAAAATAAAATAAAACAAAATAAAATAAAACAAAACAAAATTTATTTAGAACAGAGAAATTCTAAATGTTTTAAATCAATTACAAACAATTGGTCAATTAATTTGAAATATTCTGGCAATGCTTTCCCTGGCAGTGCTTCCAGCAAAGTGTTTATGAGCATTAATGACTTATGGAAGGATGCACTCCAATCAGGGGAGGAATATTTCTATCTTTAACATTCTCTCTCTCTGTTTTTTAACTTTTTACAAATCATTTCTCCACACAGCTGCAATATAAAACAGGGCTGAGATAATTTCCAGTCAAAATCCCCTCCTGTAATATTCTGTGAATTGGAGCTTTGAAAGAATTCCCCACTTCCTTTGGCTGGGAGGAAGGGAAGTTGTAAATTGGATTTTGGAGCTGTTCAGATCCAAAACCGCATTTTTAAATTTTTAAAACCTCTACTGGAGGTTTAGAAAAGGAAAAAAAAAAAAAAAAAACAGATTGTGGTGTGGAGTTACTGTGATTGTTTTTACATCCACCTTGCACCTGTTTCTTCCTTGGGGGAGTGGAAATGAGAGCAGAGAAGAAAAAGCCCAAAATTAATTTGTGTTTCAAAGCTCCTCTGCTACAAAAGGAGCACAAAAAGTTTTTTTTTTTTTTAAATGACCTTAAAGAAAAGCTCCTGAAAAAGCAGAAATCTTTGCATTCATTCAGGGTCCTGCCCCACAGCTGACTGTGCTCTCTTAGCCAATTACCAGTGACATTTAATTGGAACTCAAAGGAGCCCAGGGCTCTAAAAATAACCCCAAAGCACAAGAGAACAAAGCCCTCGTCTGCCCCTGGGCAGCACCAAAACACCCTCAGGGAGTGGCAGGGGGGGTCAAATCTCTGGATTTAGGAAAATCTCTGCATTTTTTGAGATTATTTTCTCATTTCTGGTGCCTTGGGCTCGGGCAGTTGGGGGCTGGGAGTGTTGGTGCTCAGGCACCCAGGGGCTCCAGGAGTTTCAGGGATTAAATTCCATTTTAGGTCTTGTTTGAATCCTCCTTGGGGTTCTGGAGGGAGGATTTTTTGTCCTGGAGAACTGGAGTTGTCTCTCCTGGTCCTCACCTGTGGACAGGGAGTTGTGCCTGGTGTTTGTTGGGATTAATTCCAACCCTGTTACATCCCACAGGATCACAGCTAAGAGCTGGAATAGATCCTTTGCCTCTTTTTTTGTCCATTTCTAAAGAAATTCAGCTGATTTCTTAAAAATAAAATAAAAAAATTCCCAGCAAAGTCTGGGAGCGATATTCCCTCCCTCTCCTGTTTGTTTTGAATCTCCTGCAGCCCTGCCCTCCCTCCCTGCCCGTCCAAGCTCCTCTCTGGGGTCTCTGAGCTGCTCTGCCTCCTCCTGCCCTCCGAGCCTCTCCCTTGGCAGCACCAGGAATGTTCAGGTTGAATTATTGGGATAAAAGGAGTTTTGGGAATTCTGCCAGAGCTCTGCAGTGGCCCTGCCTGGGTCCAGGACAGGGCTGTTGTCCATTTGAGAGGCTCCACGTGCCTCAGCTCATCCCAAGTGCTGGGATGGAGCTCCAGCCGTGTCCCCCCAAAGGGATCAGCCAGTCCTCGGTCATTTTAACCCCTGCCCTTTGCTAATTGCTGTTTGTGGATCAGATTTTCCTTGGCGGGTTTTCCTGAGGGATGTGAGGGCGGTTGGTGCCTCCAGCCCACTCCGATCCGTGCCTGGCTGCTCCCATTCCACGATCCAGATGTTTGTCTGGCCATAGGCATTTCACAAAAGCCTAAAACAAATAAATGCTCGATCCTATCCCTTGGCCTCCCTCTGGACTGAGCATTCCCGGGGTGTTTTGGGGTAAATGAGGGGTTTCCTCTCTTCACCAGCAAATTCACACAGGGTTTGACACCCGTGGGCCCAGCAGGATCCATCCGGGGGTCCCTGGGGACCCTTTCCCAGCACTCCTGGCACAGCTGATGGAAGGGAGCAGGGGCTCAGGATGGAAACCACCCCTCCAGAGCCTGGCACGAGAGCAGAACCAGAGAGGAATCAGCCTCTTCCTCCCTCCCCTGTCCCCAGCACCATTTCCAGGATGATTTGTAAACGAGCTGATTCGTGGCTCCGTCCCTGGAGCTTTCAAACCAGCCTTGGCCTGGCAGATTCCTTTGAAATTCCGAGTGGTTTTTTAATGGGAAAAAATGAACCAAGAGCTCTTCCATTTGTGTCCTGTTGTTGTTTATAATCGGGGCTGGCAGGAACGTCAGCTGCTGATGCTTCACCCACTCCTCTTGCACGGGATTATTCATCCCAGGAGCGGGGAGGGGAGGCAAAGAGGTTTCTCTCAGGGTTGTTTTGCAACCTACTCCTATTTTTAAAAGGGAGACAGTCCAGGACCAAACCTTGTGGGTTTAACTCAGCCCGAACCAACCTTTTTTTCCTGCTCCCAGGTCCTGGGTGTGTGCTTAAAACGAGCTGATTTTCCACCCAGGGAATCCCTGGTGGCCTTTGCTGCCCTCTCCAGCCGAGCTGGGCGCTCTCCATCCTTTCCCTGTCTGCTGGAAAGTTGGGTGGATTCTGAGCAGCTTTGAAGCCTGGCTGTGTAAATAAACATATAGAGAGGATTATAAACATATAGAGAGGATTATAAACATATAGAGAGGATTATAAACATATAGAGAGGATTATTTACCACCGCGACTTTCAGGAATTTGCAGAGCCCCGGGGCTGTTCAAAACACACTTCTGTCACTGCAATGATGTTTATAAACGTCTCCAAGAGCTCCCAGGACAGACCAGGGACAGCGGTCACCAGACGGGGTCACTGGGGTGGGCATCAGGCACCGGGCTGCTGAGATGACGTCACACCGTTAATGAGCTGCAGGCTCGTTAGTGCAGCTCTATCCCAGGAGCGCATTCCCATCGGGAAACTCTTCCTGTGGATCCCCAGCAGCCTCCAGACCCCATCCCCTGGCTGCCAGCAGCGGGTGAAGCCGTGCAGAGCTGTCCGTGGGTTTGTGCTTTGATTTCCCCCCTGCAGGACACCCTGGGGTGCTCCCAGAGCTCCGAGGGCCTCGCTGTTGCTCTGCAAGGAGAATAATCCCCGTTTTCCAGGGCTGGAAGGGTCGTTTTTCCTGGGATTTGTGCTGTCTGCCAGCTCCCAGCCCCTGTGAGCAGAGTCTGCTTCACAAATAACTCACTGCAGGCTCTCGCTCCAGGCAGCTCCTGCTAATTACACCTGGTAATTATCCCCAGCAGCACTGCGGTTTAATGGCTGGGCTATCGATTTATCTTTAAATTACACCTTGGAATGAGGAGCAAGGCCGGGAATTGTGAGGATGCTGTGGGAAGGGTGGAGGGGACATCTGTGGTGACACAGAGCAGCCACTCTGCCCTGCTCCGTGCCAGGCGCGGCTGGAGCTTCATTAACGGGCAGAGGGAGCTAATTAAGGGAATCTGGAACGAATCCTCCCGCAGAGGAGCTGCTGATGTGACTTAGGGCAGCAGAGCAGCGGCTGGAGCTGATCAAAGATCTGCGGTTATTGAGTTAAAAACCGCTAAAGGCGGGTTTTCACCTGCAGCTGATAAGGAGATGGATGCTCTGCTGATCACCCTGGTTTTGGGGAATAAGGAGATAAGGTTCCATGGTCTGGAG
This sequence comes from Brachypodius melanocephalos, assembly GCA_013398615.1. Lineage (NCBI taxonomy): Eukaryota > Metazoa > Chordata > Aves > Passeriformes > Pycnonotidae > Brachypodius > Brachypodius melanocephalos. The sequence goes on from VZSR01002088.1 coordinate 183,815, forward strand.
TGGAATGGGATGGAGCCTCTGTGCTGATGATCTCAGGCCTTTTCCAGCCTGATCTGGGGTTCTGGGAATCTGTCACCAGCGTCTTGCACTTGTCTGGCTTTGATTGGGCTGGGAGCTGCTTCAGCTGGGCAGGAGGGACAGAACATCCAGAACTGATGGCTCGGGAGTGAAACTGGGCCTCCTTCCTGCTTCCCACCGAGTTTTGGGGACCCTGCCCCGTTTTTCAGCATTACATTAAATAAAAAAGTGATGATTTGCTTTTGCTGTGATGGGGAAGGCACAAATATTGGGGCAGAGAAAGAAAAAGCGACTTCAATAAATGATCCCTGACTTCTTCCATTCCTTCATGAGTTCAACTCCCATTTTCTCCTCTGGGACACACAAAACCCCCAGCAGCTCATGGAATTATCATTGGAAAGGAAAGAAGGGGGAAATAGAGTTAAAATGCATAGATCTGTTTAGACATGTGCTAGGTGCACGTTCTGGGTTTTCCCTCAGTGGAAATGGAATCGGATTTTCAACACCTCAGCTTTAAATAACAGCAGAATGCTTGTCTTTGAGCAGGGGAGTATCCAACTGCAGGGAATATCCAGCTGCAGGGAATATCCAACTGCAGGGAATATCCAGCTGCGGGGAATATCCAACTGCAGGGAATATCCAGCTGCAGGGAATATCCAACTGCAGGGAATATCCAGCTGCAGGGAATATCCAACTGCAGGGAATATCCAACTGCAGGGAATATCCAGCTGCAGGGAATATCCAGCTGCAGGGATGTGTCCAGCTGCAGGGAATACCCAGCTGCAGGGGAATATCCAACTGCTTGCACTCAGCAGTGTCTGCAGACTGAGACCTTCCCTGTCTTGGTTTGCATTCTGGATTTAAACAATCACTCCAGACTCACCAGGGGCTGGTTCTCATTTCCCTCACAGCCACCCTTCCCTGAGCTCAGCCTGGAGAAGGCTGGAGAGAGCCAGGGACACGTCAGGGCACCCCTGGCCTGAGTGTGAAAGGTGACTTTGGGACATACCTGGGCCAGCTGTCAACAAATGGCTTTTGGGATTGACCAAATTTGTCAGTTTTAAACAAATTTGTTGGGTTGATGCTTCTGTGACTCCTCCCAAAGTGACCCAGCACCCTGGGAAGGAAATTCCTCCATTCAGCTTCTCACCTCCCAGAATGATTTTCAGGTCTGGAAAGGAGAACTGGAACAGGGAATATTGACAAGGAGCTGGAGTGCCAGGACAGGGGGAATGGCTTCCCACTGAAAAAGAGGTTTAGATGGGATACTAGGGAAAAATCCTTCCATGTGAGGGTGGGACAGAATTCCCAGAGGAGCTGGGGCTGCCCCTGGATCCCTGGAAATGCCCAAGGCCAGGCTGGAGCAGCCTGGGACAGTGGGGGGTGTCCCTGCCATGGCAGGAGTGGCACAGGGTGACTTTAAAGTCTCTTCCCACCCCAACCATTCCACGATCCTGTGAAATAGCTCCCATCGCAAGACCCCTCTCAGAAAAAGAAAAAAGATAAAACATTCATTTCATCTTTTTTCCCCAAGGATTTCCAGATGATCTTGGAAGTCACAGCTGCCCTTCACCTCAGGCTCGCTGACCATTTCATTTCTGCCATTTCCACAACAAAGGATGAAGGGATCAATCCAATCCCTGGCTGTGCAAATCCTCCCTTGGAATCCTCCAATTCTGAGGGATGAGTTAATTTTAATTCTTTTTCCTTTTCCTTTCCAGGGCATTGCATGACGAGGCACATCTGCTCCGTGACTCATGGGCAGGGAACATCCCACGCGTGCCAGCGGCGCAGCCGGCCTCGCTCCCAACCTTTGGGAAGCTTTTTGGAGGTCCCACTTCTGCAAGAAATAAAAGGGGACGAATTCGTGCCAGGGAAGAACTTTTGAAAGCTGCAATTCGGCCTGGAAAAAAAAAATTTAAAAAACCCTCCAGCATCAAAATATGAATAAATGAGAGCGTGCTCCTGCTGACAGTCCTGGAATTCTCACAGAGAATTCCCCATGCACCCACAGCCAAATTCCCCAGGCCTCCCTCTCCCCTTTGGATCTTTGCCCTTCCACATGGAAAACCCTCAGTGGTGGAGGAAGGGTTGGGAGGATGAAATACCCTGAGATTTGGGGTTCCTTGGGTGGAGAGGCCAAACCTTGAGAACCAAGGGGAGGACAGGGATGGCTGAGCCTAAAGGATCCCACGGGGAAAGAGGAGGGAAGAGAAGAGAAGAGAAGAGAAGAGAAGAGAAGAGAAGAGAAGAGAAGAGAAGAGAAGAGAAGAGAAGAGAAGAGAAGAGAAGAGAAGACGTTGAGGGGACATTGAGGGGACGTTGAGGGGATGTGGAATTAAAGGATTGTTAAGGGTGGAAAAGACCTCCAAGAGTGGTCATTGATATCTCCACAGAATTAAGGGATTATTAAGTTTGGAAAAGACCTCAAAGAGAAGTGATTGATGTCTCCATAGAGTTAAAGAATTATTAAGGTTGGAAAAGGCCTCCAAGAGGGGCCATTGATATCTCCATTGAATTAAAGGATTATCAGGGGTAGAAAAGGCCTCTAAGAGGTGTTATTGATGTCTCCATAAAATTATGAAATCATTAAAGGTCTCCAAGACTGCCAAGCCCAAGCACTGACCAAATCCCACCATTCCCACATTCCATGAATTGCCACAGCTGCTCGTTTTTGGTTCAACACTTCCAGGGGCTCCTGGAGAACCCCTCCACACTTCCCTGGAGAGCCTGTTCCAATGCTTGACCGCCCTTCCAGGGAAGAAATATTCCCTGATAATAAGAATATTCCCTGATATCCAACCTGGAGCTCCCATGGCACAGCCGGAGGCCTGATTCCCCTTTTCCCATCAAGTGCTGGTCAAGGTGCCAAGAAAACACCAGGAATTCTCCTTTTTCCATCCATAGGATTTTTGGCCTCCCAGCATCCAGCTGAAGGGAATGACATCTGGAATTGCCAGTTTAATGCTGGGATGAGGAATTCCAGGCAGTAGCCCTGGCATTCCTTGGAATTTGCAAGGCTTTAAAGGAATAAAGAGGGAAATGGGAACATTTTGAAAGGGAGATTCATCAGCTGGAGGCTGGGGAATGCAGAGAGACGTGAAAGTCGTGGATCTGCTACTCTTGGCTGGATTTTGGGATTTGTTTTCTTTATTTTTTTTTTCTTTTCCATTTCCGAATTGTTCCTGTGCAAGTTGTTCTCCAGGGTTTCAGATGGTGTAAAAGCACCTCACGCAGCAAAAGATTCTGACCCAGTGTCACCAGGGCTTCCACCAGCTGAAATCTTGGCCTTTTGTGTGTTTTGCTGACCTTTCCCGTTATTCCTGATTGCTGGATGATGACAATGTATTCCTTCCTTTCTGCCAGCGCCCCGCCACGGCTTTTGTTCTCCTTCAGGCAAATGAAAATTCGGGATGGAATTAATTAATGGATCTCTTGGGAGAGGGGAGGGGAGTCCTCCAGGGAGGGACAGCAGTTACAGAGCCGTGGAATGGTTTAGGGTGGAGAAGACCTTTGAGATCATCGGGGCCAACCTTTAACCCCACGCTTGGGTGGCTGAGTCCACCCTAAATCCATGACCCCAAGCACCAGGCTGAGCCGAATCCGTGCATGAATCCCACGAATCCCCACAAATTCCCGAGAAATCAGATTTAGGGAGTCTGTCCCCACCACCTCGTGCTCCAACAGCGACATTTGGGGACAGCAGCGAGCCCTTGGTGGCATTGCTGGTGGCAATGGCAAAAGCAGAAGGAAAGAGAGATTCTCTCAAAGAGAGTTTGAGAGCTGGGGCCGTTCTCCCTTCCAAGGTGAGGCACAAAGTTGGGAGCTGAGTCATTTGCTCAAGAAATTTGGGAACTTCTTCACCTTCTCCTTCCGTGGGTGAGTTTGAATATTCTCGAGTTCAAAGGTTCTGATGTTTGAATGTTCTCAAGTTTGAAATTTCTGATGTTTAAATGTTCTCATGTTTGAATGTTCTCAGGTTTGTATGTTCTCAGGTTTGAATGTTCTCAAGTTTGAAATTTCTGAAGTTTGAATGTTCTAATGTTGGAATGTTCTGATATTTGAATGTTCTCAAGTTTGGATGTTCTAACGTTTGAATGTTCTCAAGTTTGGATGTTCTAATTTGGGGGTTATTTTAACACCCTCCCAGCAGAGCTCTTGCCTATTCAAGTATTTAAATGTGTTTTGTTGTTAAATCACACCCTGCTTTTCTGAACTGGTTTAGGAAGGGGATTTTATCCAGCTGAGTGCTTCCCATCAGGACTTTTAATTTTCAATGAACTATTTTAACAGCTCTGATGATTATTAACCAGAAGCTGTAGGTGAAGCAACTCCACCGCCCCTGTGCCAGCCTCTGCCCGGAGCTAAAGCCCAGTTTAAACCCTCAGCACCGAGGATTTGCCCTGCCCAGACCCTTTTCTCAGGATTTCCCCTGCTCAGACCCTCCTTTGAGGCATCCAGGCCGTTGTTCCCGCGTCATTGGAAAGAGGAGGGGAATATTGTGGTTGGCCGTGTTCCAGCTCTTCCCAGCAGAAGCCGTGGGATGATCGCCTTTTGTTTAAATGTCAGAGGATCAGGGACATCCGAGGGGGAGAAACGGCCTTTGAGATCATCCAAACCTGCATCACAAGGGGTGGAAAACCGAGGGAAAGCAGCGGGATTATCCCGCTGGAATGGCCGTGACTCAGCACTCTGCCGGGCATCCCAGCCCATCCCAGCTGCTGGGCATGGAGCCTTCACTCCCTGGAGATTTAGTATTTCCCTGTCAGGATCGTGGGAATTCTGTCAGGATCATGGGAATTCTGTCAGGAATTAGAGGAGAAAACCTGGAGGCCAAGCTGATCCCAGTTTTTAAAAAGCAGCTGGACCATAACTTGGATATTGATGACTTCCCAAGAACACCTGCAGTAAAATCAGCTGGGCTCTGGGATATCCCACAGGGAATATCTTCTGGGATATCCCACAGGGAATATCTTCTGGGATCTTCTATAGGGAATTAGTCAGTTTTTATTGTTGCCTGGAAAAACACGACCAGATATTGGTGTGGCAGTGCTGAGTGTTGGATTTGTGAGTGTTGAGTGTTGGATTTGTGAGTGTTGAGTGTTGGATTTTTGAGCACTGAGTGTTGGATTTGTGAGTGTTGAGTGTTGGATTTCTGAGCGTTGAGTGGGTTCAAACACCCCCCTTTGGAATCCCCACCTGCACAGGCTGTTTTAGACTCACCCATGGAATTTTTCTGCCCCAGCCCTGCTCCTCCTCCTCACTCCTGACTTCCCCTCAAATCTCCCTTCACCTTGACACGTGCAGGGGACTCTCAGGCTTGAATTCCTGATTAAATCCTTGCACGTTCACCATTTTTGTTCATTATTCCATTCAAACTGATCCATCCTGGACAGCCAAGCCCCTGCTCAGCTGCCTCAATGCACGTTTTTCTTGGGAAGGAGGATGGACTTCCTGCAAAGTGATTCATAGGTCACTGCCTGAGCCGTGCTGATGATCCCAGAGGCTCCTTCCTTCCCAGCCCCGCTCGTTATGACACTCACGGTGACATTTGGAGGCTCTGTGCTGAACACTGGATGAGTGGAAAGTCGGGATTGTGGCTGCTTTGGGAGCTTTTCCATTATTCCAGGCTTTACAAATGCTCCAGGTCTGGTCCTCGTGCCCCACTGTGAGAGCTGAGGGTCTGCAGGAGGAGCTGGTGGCTCTGCCAGGATACAGGGATGGGTCTTAGCCCCAATCCCTGGGATCACAGCCCTGCCAGGAGGGGGTTGGGGGCTTCTCGTGTTGGTGGTGGGAGGTGGGGGAGTTGCCCATGGAAGTGGTGGGGTCACCACCTCTGGAAGTGCTCAAAAAATGTGGGGGTACACAAATCCTAGATCTAAAACTCTATCTGATCCACCTAGGACTGCTTAGCAAGGCTACATTGTTTTAATTATCTCTAAACTCAGCTAATTTTGAAGAAGGCGATGATACTGAGCTTTAAACCAGGCTTTAGGGCTTCCCTTACTAATTCAGGCTCTGATTTCTGATTCGTTTAAGGCACTCTACTCATTTAAAATTAACCTGCGTTTCTGCCTCCTGCCTGTGTGCATTTCTGTATTTTAGTTCCTCTGGAGGTTTTAATTCAGCCCTCGCACCTTTGGGTGCTTTGGGCCCTTGGCACTTGGGGACGAGGCTGATCACTCCACGATCCCAAAATCCTTTTCCAGCCTTAATGAACTCCAGGATCCCGTGGCGCTGTCAGGTTCTGCTGCCCGCTCTGCCCCTCTGCATTCCCGTCCTTATCACTGGAGCGGTTTCCTCATCCCTGATAATGCCAACACTGCGGAGCGCCCGTCCCAGGAGCGGCAGCGTTCGAGTCCCAGCCCTGCTGGATCAGAGCCCTTCCCTCCCCTGCAGGGCTGGGGGTTCCCAGCCTGGGCCGGAGCCCTGCCAGCTCCGGGGACAGCAGGGAGCCTTGTTGGAAAACGAGAGATTAAAGGGACAAAAAAAGCACCAAAACAGGGGGGAAATTCAGAAAGCCAAGC
>VZSR01002088.1:193634-203837 GCA_013398615.1 Brachypodius melanocephalos
AGCCCTTTCCAACACAACTTTCAGCTTTTCTCTCCCCCACAGCGATCAAAGATAGAACTGCTTTTCATTCCCTGCATTCTCGAGGGAATTTTTCCTTTTTATTCCCTTAGCACCCAAGCAAGCTCGAGCACAGGAAGAGTTTCTGTTGCACCCAGGAGCTGCAGGTGGGAAGAAGAGCAGGATAAATAACGAGCAGCCTCTACATGAACTCGCTGAGGTTCCTGGAGCAGAAATCCCGGGGGTTTTCCTTGAATTCCAGCACGGAGCTGCCCATCTCCCTGCTTGGGGAACCCAAACCTTAAATTTCCAGCCCCTCAGGAGGGACCTGTGTGAGGGCAGCACCCGGACCTGCACCACCCCCCATCACTAAAACACAAAGAGATGTTTTCCTCCCAGTGAGAAATCACATTTTGGTTTCTCGAGGAGATTCCAGGGAGCATTTCCCTCCGTGCCTGTGAACGCTGGGATTCACAGAGAGCAGAGCATGGGAGTTGTTTTTTTTTTTTCCTCTTGACCTTTGCCAGCTGCAGAAAGGCTCCTGCAGGCATCATTGTTCCAGGGATAAACCCTCCTGGTGGACCCTGGTGCCGTTTGCTGAAGGAAGCGGGGCCGTCACCGGGGTTATTTTTATTGGGTGCCATCGTTTTTAGCATCCCCACGTCAATGCGTGTCACCAACAATGCCTTGTAAAAGGAGACCGAGGTTGCTAAGGAAACCCCTGCAACAGCGGGGCCAAACAAATAACAGAGCCCAGCCCGCCCAGGGCCCGGGGCTGCACGGATTCGGGCAAAACTCGGGCTTTTGTTCAAGCTGGGAGATGCTCGACCTGCTGCCTTTTTTTGGGGGGCTGCCTAAAAACGGAGGGGGGCGGAGTTAGGGAATGAAGAGCAGTTTTATTTTTGATCGCTGTGGGGGAGAGAAAAACTGAAAGTCGGGTTGGAAAGGGACCTGCCCATGTGGGCCAGGAGGGTCCAGGGGTTGGGACACCTCCAGGGAGGTGCTGGGGGTTTCTGGGCCGGGTGGGTCAATCAAGGGATTTTATTTCCAAAGAGCGACAGCCCAGCCTTGCAGGAGTTCTGCAGAGAGGCTTTGGCATCCCGGAGTCAGGGAATTCTGGAATGCTTTGGGTTGGAAAGGACCTTAAAATCACCCCTGCCATGTCCAGGGACACCTCCCACTGTCCCAGGGGACCCAGCCTGGCCTTGGGCATTCCCAGGGATCCAGGGGCATTCCCAGCTCCTCTGGGAATTCCATCCCAGCCCCTCCCCACCCTCATTCCATCTCAAATCCCATTTAAATCTCCCTTTTCCCAGTGTGAAGCCATTCCCTGTGTCCTGTCCCTCCATCCCTTGTCCCCAGTCCCTCTCCAGCTCCCCTGGAGCCCCTTTAGGGCTCTGAGCTCTCCCTGGAGCCTTTCCCTTCTCCAGGTGAACATTCCCAGCCCTCCCAGCACCCAGAGGGGCTCCAGCTCTCCGTGGCCTCCTCTGGATTTATTCCAACATCTCCATTTCCCTGTGAAAGAGAAACCTTGATATGAATCCAGCAGATCCTTCCCTCCATGAAAAATTCTGGGTTTTTCCAGGATTCCACCCAAACCTTGTCCTGGTGAGATCCCTGCGGGACATCCCCAACCTCAGGAGCTCCCCCAGCCCCAAACCCAGGGTTTATAATGAAACACAAAAATTTAGAGTCGGAATATTCTGGAAATCAGCTCAGTCAGGAAGGAGGGAGCCCTGTAAAGTCGGGGGTTTGTTAAAATCAAAATCAACGGGGCCTCGGAGTTGCTGGGGTTTAACACCGAGAGGAGCAGCTCAGAGTCAAATCCCCAGGAAGTTTCTGGCAGTGAAGGAACAGCCTCGCTCCACCCAGGGAGCCGAGGTTTCAGAGCAGCTCGGGGCTGGAAATCGCGGGGTAAATAAATATCGATCCTTCCACCCCAACCCAGCGCAGAGAGCCGGGAAGGAGCAGAAACTCAGCCCGTGTGGGACAAACCACCCGAAAGGACAGAGACAGGGACGGGTTTGTGTCGGTTTGAGGGCAGGAGCGGTGAGATTTGGGGATCAAAGGTCTCCCCTGCCAGCATTAACGCGAACCAGGACAATGGGAGCGCGGTCCCAGGGTGTCACCATGACACGGACACAGCACGGAGGACAACAAGGGTTGCCCTGGAAACGGCTGATAAATGGGCACAGGCACAAAAAAATTGGCTTTGATTTGCTTGTTTAAGTGGGAGGGGAACTGTTTTGATCCTGCTTAATTGCAGCTGATCTCCTTTAATTGAGTTTTCCTTCCATCAAGTCCGGGGTTGCTGCCCGGAGCAGCGGCTCCGGTGATTTTTGGGAGGGGGAAACTGAGGCAAGGATAAATGGATGGATGGCTGAGATGATTTTGGAGAACTTTTTGAGTTCTCCCCGCCTGGATTTAACCCTTGCAGAGGAGTGAGTGGTGCAGGAAAATTCCAAACAACAAATGCCTCAGGGGGAAGAACCATTTGCCCACTTGCTTTGCTCGAGGGGAACAAAATCAGGATTTTATCTTCCCGTAAATGTCCTTTCCGAGGTGCTAATGCCGATTTTGAGGCCGCGGGGAAAGCAGCTCTGCCTTTAGCAGGGAGGAAAATCAGCAGGCAAGTGTGGAGGATCAGAAAACCCCGACTGGAACAAGAGGCAGCAGATTGTGGGGCCCGGAAATGGAAACTGCAGCAATTAAAGGCAATTAAAAGGGGCTCGTTAAGGGAATTAACGGACACGGAGGAAAAACTCCTCTGGTTCCACAGCCAAGGTGCTGGAGGTGAAAGGAGCAGGGTGAAAGGTGCACCTGGGAGGTTTGGGAATTCCGTGGAAATTTGGGGTATTTTGGGAGGTTTGGCACGGGAGAGGCTCGGGAACGAGCACCAGGAATGATCAAATCATGGAACAGATCCGGGGGGAGCTGCACAAACCTTTCTGTCCCAGGTGGGTGCACGTGGGAGGGTCCTGGAGCACCCCAAGGTGGGGAAATGGGCAAAAGGGGCTGGGAAATGCCCAGTGGGAGCAGGGAATGCCCGAAAGGAGCAAAGGGCTCTGTCCTGGGGTGGCTGCTCCGGAATAAAAAGTGAATTCATCTCCCCAGGAGCCACCTGCAGGAATTTCCCTCCCAGATCCCCTCCGTGGGTGCCTCCTTCCAGCTGATCCCCTGGATCCATCTCCCTTTAGCAGAGGGAGAGGGGGTGACATTTTTTTGGACTCTGGGATGGCATCAACAGCGTGGCCATCCTAACATTTTTCCAAGCTTTGAAAAAACAACAAAACAAAAAACCCCAAACCAACCCAAAAACAACAACAACGAAAAAACCCCAAACCAACTGAAAGAATTCCCGTGACACACTCTGCTTTCTGCACCGGGGAGGATTAAAAGCAGCTCATCAGCACAGCCCTGGATGTCCTAATTAACTCCCGCCCTCATTTGGAGGGTCCCTTCCAGCTCCCTGCTGGAATCTGGGATGGATTTCACCTCACTGGAGCTGGAATTCTGCCGCGGATGTCACCGCAGGCAGGATCACACCTCAGGCTTCACAAACCTCAGGGTTTCAGCTGCACAAAAGGGAGAAGCAAATGATGGGGGAAAGGAGCAGGAAATGGGAGCTGGGAAATTCTCCTCGTTGGGAATGTTTCTGCCTGGAGGTGTCGAGGTCACCTCTGGAGGGGGAAAAAACACCTCAGACTCACTGAAACCCACACCCGGGCTCCAAAAATTCCCATTCCAGGGGATTCCAGCATATTTGGGATGTTCTGGATCAAGGCAGAGCTGTTCACCCCTGCAGCCAGGGGAGCTGGGACACGGCCAGCTCTGAGCAACTTTTTTGTGGGGTTTTTTATTGGTGGTGGGGGTTTTTTGGTTGGGTTTTTTGGTTGGTTTTGGGGGTTTTTTGTTTGTTTGTTTTTGTGGGTTTTTTTTCTGTTTCCCTTTCTTTTTTTTCTTTTCTTTTTTTTTGTTCTGCTCCGAGCACAACGCCAAGAGATTAGCGAGGACAATCAGCACCGGGAGCCAGAGCCAGGCCAGGAGAGAAGTGCCTGGAAAAACAGAGGGAGCCCCTGGCTGCCCTGCTCAGGGTTCAGGGGGCCAAGGGCTTCTCAGCCTCCTGGCGGGGTGGGGGCCGCGCTTTTCCGGGATTCTCCGCTCGGAGCACGATCCCACGGACCCCACCTCTGCTTCCAGTGGGAATTCGGGGCTCCAGCAGCCTCTGACGTGGGAAGTGACGGGGATGGGAGAGGGCTGAGGGCAGCCCCAGCTGCCTTTAAATGATTTCACAGCTGGGCAGCAGCAGCTCCACGGCCCCTGGGGCGGTTCCGAGGGGTGGGAGCTGGAGGGGCTAACGAGGGGTTCCGCCAATTAATCATTTGATTAATCATCAATTAATTAATAATTATTCCCTCCCTGGTGGCTGTGGGAGCTCGGGGGAATTGGATTTTGAAGCCCCAGGGAAGGGAGGTGAAGGTTTTGAAGACGTCCCTGGTGACGCCGGCTTTGATTTGATCTCCTGGGGGAACAGCCCAGGGAAAAGCTGAGTTTAAACCCTCTGGAGCTCGTGGGGACACGGGGTGGGGGCTGAAGAGCCTCCAGTGCGAGGAGAGGAGGGCCTGGGATGGAATTCCCAGAGGAGCTGGGGCTGCTCCATCCCTGGAAGCGTCCAAGGCCAGATTGGGATAATCTGGGACAGGGAAGGTGTCCCTGCCCATGGCATTGATGGGATTGAACATCCCCTGCCAACCCAAACCAATCCAGGATTCCCTGGAGAGGGACTGGGGACAGGAGATGGAGGGACAGGACACAGGGAATGGCTTCCACTGGGAAAAGGGAGATTGGGGTGGAATTCCCATCTGGGAGAGTGGGGAGGGGCTGGGATGGAATTCCCAGAGGAGCTGGGGCTGCCCCTGGATCCCTGGAAGGCCAGGTTGGAGCACCCTGGGACAGTGGGAGGTGTCCCTGCCCATGGCAGGGGTGGGATTTAAGTTAAGTTTAAGCAGGGACATCCTCAAACCCCAAAATTCACTTTTTTTTTTCTCCAATCCTGTTATCCAGAGGGTGCTGGGAGAGCTCCCCCAGTGATCCTGTGCAGGGTTTGAAGCTCTGCAGCCCTGCTCTGCTCCTCACAGACCCAGGGACATCCTCAAACCACAAAATTCACTTTTTTCTCTCCAATCCTGTTATCCAGAGGGTGCTGGGAGAGCTCCCCCAGTGATTTTGTGCAGGGTTTGGGGCTGAGCTCTGCTCCCCCGAGTGTGCCCAGGGTGTTTTTATGTAACGGGAGCAAAGGGGAGCGCAGTGCGCCGGGACGGAGAATTGCTCAGCCCGTAATGACCGTCCCGAGCGCGATAATTAGGGTTTCTTTTCTCTTTAATTAGGAAATGGCAAACAGAGATTAATCAATTACGAATGCGTCTTTCTCCCGCGGTGCCCTGCAATTAACATTACTTAAATGCGTTCACAAAGTGGGAGGGCTGGCTTTGGAAAGCCATTTCGGGCTGGTTTTTTGGGTTTTTTGGGGGGTTTTTGTTTTCTTTTCCCGGTTTCCCGGCTCCCAATGTCCGAACCTTTCCCGTCTCTTCTTTCTCCCGCTCCTTCTGCGGGGATTGAACCGTTCAGGGTGAGGTTTTGAACGGTTCGAAGTTATCCAGCAGCCTTTAAAAACTTCCTTTTCCAGAAGGAAAAACGCTTTTTGGAGAGCTGGGAGAGTGGAAGGCGCGGGGCTGGGATCTCAGCGGGGTCACAATGGCAGGGTAAAAAGCCGGGAAATACAATCCCTTGATTCATCCCGGCTCTCTTAACCGCTGCCAAAAGCGCGATGAAATCCCGCAGGGTTCGACCGGGGACACAAAACGTGGGACGGGGCGATTCCCGGAGCCCGGCAAGAGCCGCTCCTGCCCCGCGCTTCCCCAAAAAAATCGGGGAGGATGGAGCGAGGGGGGTGAGGGGGAGCTCGGGGGAGGGAGCTGCGGCTTTCCAGGGCACGAAGAACCGAGCAGGGAGGAGGGAAAGCTCCAGGAGGAGCCACTCCAATCCCAGGGATGCTCCAGACAGTAAATACATTAAATAAAACTCGATAATCTCCGTTTTGTGGTGTAAGAGACCTGGGATAGGCGGGATATCGGGAAGAAATTCCTCCCTGTGAGAGTGGGGAGGGGCTGGGATGGAATTCCCGGAGGAGCCGGGGCTGCCCCTGGAGGAGGGGAGGCTCCGGGAGGGGCTGCTCCGATTCCAGGGATGCTCCAAAGGCTCCAGACAGCTCATCCCGGTCCGGGCTGCATCCCAAGGATGCTCCAAAGGCTCCAGACAGCTCATCCCGGTCCCTGCTCCGATCCCAGGGATGCTCCCAAGGCTCCAGACAGCTCATCCCGGTCCCTGCTCCCATCCCAGGGTTGTCCCAGCCTCACCTGTGCCGGGCCGGGCCGTGCCGGGCTCTCCAGGCATTGCTGCCATCTATTGGGAGGAACGGGCTCGCTCGGGTCCCGATCCCGATCCCGATCCCTGTCCCGAGCCCAGGTTTTGGGAAGGGGCCGGAGCTCCCGGCCCCGCTGGCGGTGCTGCTGTGCCCCGCAGGGTGAACGGACTGGGGGATGCTCAGCCCGGGCTGCCGCACGCGGAGCTTCCAGAAAATTCTGAGAAAGCTTGGAAAGGGCCTTAAAGCTGCTCCCAGCCCGCCCCTGCCCTGGGGGGGACCCCTCCCCTGCCCTGGGGGGGACCCCTCCCACCGCCCGGGGGGATCCGACCCCACCGACCCGGCCTGGGACACTCGGGATGCGGCAGACACGGATCCTTGTGTCTTTCCTGGTATTTTTAGGAATTCTGTGGTGGCCCCAGCTGCCCTCCCAGGTGCTGGTGGCACGGTCTGGCCTGAGGCAGGGCTGGATAATCTCAGGGATCAGAGAGAGGCGGAATATTGAGAAGGGATTGGCTGTGAGGGTGGGATGGGATTCCCAGAGGAGCTGGGGCTGCCCCTGGATCCCTGGAAGTGTCCAAAGCCGGGCTGGAGCACCCTGGGACAGGGGGAGGTGTCCCTGCCATGGCAGGGATTTATTGCATTTATTGCATTTATTGCATTTATTGCATTTCTTTACCCCAAAGCCTTGCCAGGGGTTTCTGCAGTGAAGGATGGAGTTTAGCTGGGGGAGGGGAGAGTGGATATTTCCAAATAAATTCCCCAAAAAAGGTGAGGTGGGATGGGAAGAGTGAGGACAAAACCACACTGGAATCCACCAGCCCGTCCTTGCTGGCACAGGTTGGTTCCCAGTTCACTCGGCCTGAGGAATAATGTAAATAATTTTAAATATCACCAGAAATACAGATGATTCATATGATAAATCTGGGATATTTAGGGATCAGGGAGCTCTGGAGGCTCCGTAGGGTGCCCGAGGATGCCCGGTCCCCGTGGGAAGGCAGCTGGCAGGAAACTGCTCCGTCCTCGGGACAGGAATGGGAATTTCCTTGAGCTCAGGGATTAACAAAACCGGCATTCCCACAGATCTGGAGCTGCTGGGAAACTGGGGATCCCAGGGGAAGCTTTTCCCACAAATTTGGGGATATTGGATGTCCCCTGTTCCCACTTCTTCCTCCACGGAGGCTCTGGGGTCCAGGGAGGGGTGGGCAGGTTCTGTAGGGGTTAAATTGAGTGGGTTTGGGGGTGTTTTCTACCAATCCAAACCCCCAAAGTTGTTCCCAAGTGTTCCACGGGAATAAAAGAGCTCCAAAAATTCCCTCAATTTGAAATTAAAACGCTGAGGTAAACCAGGGGAGTTTCCCAGGAAAAAAAACCCGAAAACCAAAACCTGGGATGGGAATGGAGATGGGAGTGGGAATGGGGCTTGGAAATTTTTCTTTCTTTTTTTTAAATGTCTCTCCCTATTTTTAAAAATTCTTTTCCTTGGGTTTGGGTTTTTTTGTTTTTGGGGTTTTTTTTCATGTTTTTAAAATTTTCCCTCTTTTAAAAATTTTGCCTTTTTTATTTCTTTTTATTTCTTTCCCTCTTCTTCTTTTTTTAAAATTTCATTTTAAAGAGCTGCTCTGCCGGTTGAAATCCCGAACCCCGCCTGATCCCTGCCTCACTCCCCACCTGGAGAATGCTCCTCCCTGCCTGTTCTCCTCCCGAGGATCCTTCCGCAGCTCCCGCAGCCGGAAAACACCAACAAATTCCTGCTCCACGCGGGCTCCGGCCGTGGATCCTGCCCAGAAATGCTCGGCAGCTCCGGGGAATGGTTGGGTTTATTTTAACCTTGAAGAATGGCACCAATCCCACAGCTGTCGGTGTGTGGATCCTCTGCCGGGCTCTGCCTTCGGCTCGGGGGGAGGCTCCGGCTCCCCGGATCTTTGCGGATCTTTGTCCTGCACGGTTTTTGGGGTTCGTTTTCCTCTCTCCGGTCCGGACAAGCCTTTGCAGGAAGCTCCCGGGAGGATCTGCCGCTGTCATCAGCCCCGGGAGCAGGGAGGGAATTCCGGGATTTCAGGGGCTCCTCTGGGCTGGGAACTCCTTTGGGGGAGTCCCTGAGGAAAGGGCTGAGCCAGAGCCCCCCAGATTTGGGGTTGGGATCAAGCCCTGCAGGGGATCCTGGAGGTGCTGGGAAGGAGGAGGGATGGGAATCCCGGTGCTCTGAGATTTTGGGGGTTCCTCCCTCTTTTAATCCTTTTTTTCCCCTGCTTTTCCTTCCCTGTGTGCAGATCCTGGAGTTCTGTCCCCAAAATCCTCAGCTGGCTGCGGGGTGACCCCCAAAACCTGTCCCCCTCTGGAAAAGCCACTTGGACACCTCCATGGGGAACACCCCGGTCCTGGTCCCCCCCTTGGACACTGCCCTGGAGCTGGGAATGGGAATGGGAATGGGGGTGGGAATGAGATGGAGAATGGGAATGGGGATGGGGATGGGGCAGGGAATGGAGCTGAGAATGAAGGAATGGGGCAGGGAATGGAGCTGGGAATGAAGAAATGGGGCAGGGAATGGGGCAGGGAATGGAGCTGGGAATGAAGAAATGGGCCTGAGAATGGGGCAGGGAATGGGAATGCAGCTGGGATTGGGGCTGGGAATGGGGCCTGGATCGGGGCTGGGAATGAGGCAGGAATGAGGCAGGAATGGTTCAGGAAATGGGGCAGGGAATGGGGCTGGCTCCTCCACCTGCTGCAGGGAAGGATTAAACCCCTCTGGCTCCGTTTCTCGGGGACAAACCCCATCCCAGGCAGGAATCCCCACATTTGCTGGGTGCAGAGCAAAGCCTCCAGCAGCGCCTTGGAAGGATTTTTCCCCTCACAGAGGAGCGTTCCCGGTTCCTGCTGGAGCAGGAGCTGAGTGCTGAAAGCTCTCCCTGTGTCCCATCCATGAGGCACATTTGGTTCGAATCAAAATTTGGTTTGAATCAAAATCCCATCTCCACAGGCAGCGGGGTTTCCAGCCCGGGATTACGAGTAATTCCAGGTTATTATTAGCAATCACTTTTCATCAGGCACTGCAGCTACGAGATGCAAGGCCAGCAGAAGGAGGCTGAAACATGGGATTCCTGTTATTTTTTAAAATCAAATTTGATTGATTTGCCACACAAATCAATCACGATAATATGAGAAATCCTTCGTTTTGCCTTTTTTTTGGTTTTTGGGGTTTTTTTGGGAGGTTGGGTTTTTTTGTTTTGTTTTGGGTTTTTTGGTTTTTTGGTTGTTTTTTTTTTCTTTCTTTTTTTTTTTTTTTTTTTTTTTTTTTTTTTTTTTTTTTTTTTTTTTTTTCTTGGTTTGTTGTTGTTGTTGTTTTGTTTTGTTTTTGTTTGGGTGGGGGGTTTTTTTGGTTTTTTTTTTTTTGTTTGTTTTGTTTTGGTTTTGCCAATTCACTCAAGCACAGCAGAAGGCAAAATTTCATGGAACCATTAGAGCTGGAAAAGCCCTCCGGGATCATCGAGGCCAAGCTCGATCCAGCCCAGAGCACTGAGTGCAGCTGGACAGGGATGGGGACTCCAAACCTCCCTGGGCACCTTTCTTGTATTTAACAACCCTTTCCATGAAGAAATCGCTGCTGATGGAGGAATCCTGCAGGTCCAGCCTGACCCTGCCCTGGCAGAGCCTTTCCCCTCGCCCTGTCGATAATTCCCACCTCACATCGGGCATTAAACAATTGTAACTTCACTGTGGCACAGCCAAACCCACCCTGACTTCCTGCACACAAAGCTGAGCCATTAAATCCCTTTAACAATCAG
>VZSR01002088.1:206351-220617 GCA_013398615.1 Brachypodius melanocephalos
AAAAAAAAAAGAAAAAACCCCAAACCCAACCCAGCCCCAGTCTTAGCGGAAAGTTGTCAGAGAATGCTCCTAAGGTCTGGTTTTCTCCTGCTGCTGCTGATCAGTGCATCCGCATCCTACGAAGCCGAGCAGAATGACTCTGTGAGCCCCAGGAAAGCGCGGGTGGCAGCGCAGAACTCAGGTAACGCCGGCCAGGAGGGCTCGGAGCCCCGGTGCCTCCAACTGTCTCAGGTTTCTCTGCTGATGATTTTTTTTTCTTCTTCTTTTTCATTTTTTTCTCCCTCTGTAACTCCCCGGCTGGCAGCACGGCTGTTCCTGTCGGGGCTGGCAGGAGCCGCTGCTGCAGAGCCGGAGCAGGAATCTCCTGTCGGAGCCGGGGCAGGGAAGCACTGCGAGGATGCAAATCCAGGCTCTCCCCTCCTCCCCCGGCTCCTCCGTGAGTTCCGCGCACTCTTTTTTTTTTTTTTTAATAATTTTTATTTTCCTGCTTGCATGCCTCCCTCTCCTTTCCGCGATGGCAGCGCTGCTCTTGGTGCTCAAATCCTTCGCTTTTTAGGAAGTTGATAAAATCCCATCGTTCCGCGAACATCTGAGGGGCAGCCGGGGCCGCCACTTGGAGGAATGTCTGAATTCTTCCAGAAACTGTCCCCTGCTCGCTGCCATTGTCACCAAAAGCGATCGCTGCCGGTCAGCTGCCACCATAAATACATCGGTGACATTCAACAAACTCGCTTTCACAGCGCAGAGGGGAAAAAAAATTGCTGAATGTCTGGAGTTTGCAGCTTAGATAACTCTGGAACAATGGGAATATAAAAATCCGCCTCCTGCTGCACCGCAAGGATGTTAAAGCTCCAGCTCGGAGCTCATTAACAGCTGCCTTAATTTAGCTCCGCCGGGCTCTGCAGCGTTGGGAGCGGAGAGTTTGCTCGATTTGCTTTTGTATTTGGTTGCTATAGGAACCCGGGGTCTCCCTCTCGCCTAAAACAATCGCCCGGAGTCCGCTGCCAGCGAAGTTTTCTAATTGGGACCTGTGGAAAGCTAATTACGGGGCTGGCTCGTGCTGCGGGAGGTTATGAAGCGGGGAGGGGATGAATTACCGAATATTCCTCCCTTCAGGCACGTCAGCAAAGGCGCGGAACCACCAGGGGTTAACTGGGGGGATTTTTTTTTCCCCGATATAGTTTCTCCATTTTTTAGGGGAAAATCGCGGTTATAAAGAACTCTCTTTAGGAAACAACTCAGATTTAATAAGGTGTGCTCTCTCCCGGTAAAGCCTCCCTTTCCTCACACCTCGGGGCTGGATGGGGGACCCCGGGCTCGCGTTCCTTCCCCCAGGAATGTCTGGTAACACGAGCTGCAAAGGCAGCGAGCGTGCCTTGCCCGGCACAGATGTTCGGCTCACCCGGAGAGGTTAATCCCGGCTAATTTCAGGGCAATCATGTGGCAATTCTGCTGATTCATTGTTAAAATGCGCTGGATCTGCTCGGAGGGAGCCGGGGTGTCACGGATACCCTCGTGTTCAATCGCACCGCTGCCTCCGGGGTTTGAATTATCCCCACAGCTCCATCGCATGAACTTTCCCGGCCCAAATTTTCCTTCTCCTCCTGAATCTTCAAGGAAAAAAAAAAAAAAAAAAGGACTTTTTTTGGCCACTCCCAGGGCAGTTTTAGCACCAAGCTGCTGGATCGAGTCCTTTCGAGTGCTGAGGATTGACTCCCAAGCTAAAAATCTTCTTTCTAGGGAATTCAGGTTTTTTAGAAAAGCACAAATACCTCCCAAAGAGCGTGACTTCCTGCTGGCTTGTTGGCATTTGCCAATATTTCAGCCTCATTTTTGGAGTGGTTTTGTGAGCCAGGTGCTGCCAGGCTGCTCCAGTCCAACAAAAAACAAGGAAGAGATCTCAGCACTTGGAGTTTTCTGTGGGCTCATCCTCATCCCTGCTCCCCATCCTCATCCCTGCTCCATCTTCAGGGGGAGTTGGGACAAAGATGTGTTGGAATTCCAGAAATTTAGATTTTAAGATTTAAGATTTTCCATACCTGCATAGAGAATTAGGTTGGGATGGACATTTGGGTCCCCATCTAAGTGAGGACCGAGAGGTGCTGCCTCTTTTAATCCAGGTGTGATCCTCGAGGGGTTTGGGAGTTTCTGTTCCTTGGCGTGCTGGTCGTGTCTTCAGAAAATCCTGGGATTGTGGAATCCTGGAATTATAGAATCATGGAATTATAGAATCCTGGGATTATAGAATCCTGGAATGGTTTGGGTTGGAAGGGACGTTAAAACTCGTCCCACCTCCTGCCGTGAGCAGGGACACCTCTCACCACCCCAGGGTGCTCCAACCTGGCCTTGGGCACTTCCAGGGATGAGGAATCCACCTCTCCGGGCACCCTGTGCCAGGGCCTCACTGCCTTCCAGGCGAGGAATTTCTCCCCAATATCTGACCTAAATCTCTCCTCTTTCAGCTTAAACCCATTCCCACCTGTTCCATCACTGTGCATGTAAAGAGTTGCGCTCCCACTTTTTCCCAATCCACTTTTCAGTACCAGAAGGGGCTCTGAGGTCTCTCTGGAGTTTTCCTCAGGTGGAGCTCTCCCAGCTTGATTCCATGGCACATTTTGGAGCATCAGGGAAGGTCTTGAGCCACTGTGGGTTGAGATCCTGTGCTGATATTCCCGAGCCTCTCTCCCGGTACCAGAGTAGGATTTGGCTCTGGGTTGGGATTCTTGCTGACGTTCCCATTCCTCTCTCCCGGTAGCAGAGCAGGATTTGGCTCTGCTCTGGGATCCCTGCTGACATTCCCGTGCTCTTTCCAGCAGAGGTGGTCCGCTGCCTGAACAGCGCGCTCCAGGTGGGCTGCGGCGCCTTCGCCTGCCTGGAGAACTCCACGTGCGACACGGACGGGATGTACGACATCTGCAAATCCTTCCTCTACAGCGCCGCTAAATTCGACACTCAGGTACAGCCAGGGCACAACAAAAACCCGGCCGAGGATGAGTCAAACCCGGCCGAGGATGAATCAAACCCGGCCGAGAATAAATGGGAGCCGCCTTTTCACGGCCCCGACAAGTCCTGCGGGTTTTAAAGCACGTGCTGAACGCTCCGCTCAAAGCCTGCCTCAATTTAGGCTGTGCTTTGGGCAGGGTTAACCCTCCCCTCCCTGCAGCCCTTCCTGCTCCTCTCAGCCCCTGTTTTTGGCTCCCAGCGCGTCCTCCAGGGCTCTTTTTTCCTCCCGCTCCCTGCTCCTCTTGGCACGGAGGGTTCCGTGGGGAGGAGAGCGAGGTTTCCTCTCCAGGAGGAAATAGAAATGTTCTTCTAATAAAATAAATGTCCTGCCTGTGTGAGCTGGCACGGGGCTGGGTTTGGCTTGGAAGCGTTTGGGTCTGGGAATACGCGGCCAGGGAGAATAAATGGGATAATATTGGAGGCTTTGCTCTGCCAAAATCCCTTTTCCTTCTGTGCTTTCCTCCCAAAAATCACACAGCCCCTCGATCCCTTTGCTCCTGCTCCCAAGGACAGATTTTAAAGCTCCTAAAGGCTCTGGAGGGCTGAACCAGAGGTGTTAAATTGATGTTGAATGGATCTCTGGAGCAGAACTGCTCCATGGCTGTTCCTGGTGTTTCCAGGGTTCCCATTGCCTGAATCTTTTGGGAATGGGAGTCCAGAGCTGCTGAGAGCGAATTGGGAGAATTCCAGTCCCCTTCCCTGCCGTGCCTGGCAGGTCTGTAATTGCAGGAGGGTAATTAATGAGCGCAGGTGGAGTGCCCAGTGCTGGAGCAGTGCAGGAGGCTCTTCCAAATCCTTCGCTGAGGGCTCTTTTTTTTTCCCCTCTAAAAATCTGAAGTTTTTTTTCCTCAAACATGAGATTTTCAGCCCTGATGGGTTATATTTTTTTAAAGGCACTTAATTATATGTGAAATACGAAATAAGCAGTTGTTTTGTTTGAAATGCTGCTGCCCTGCAGGTCCATAACCCTTCCCCTCATTTTGGATTCCTCCTTTAATAATGCAAAATAACAAACAATAAGGCATGCACTCCATTTGGAGCAAACTGGAACAAGGGGCCAAAAAATCCCGAGGCCAGGGCTGGAAAGGGATATTTATCCACCCTGGTGTGGGTGAGGAGTTCAGGTGGGCTCTGAGGGAAGGGTCCAATAGGGGAGTAAAATCAGGAATATTAAAATTTCTCTGCCAAAAATCGACCTATGGCAACACAAAGAACAAGGAACTTTCTAGCATGTGAATGAACCTGTTGCTTCTTGCACTCCAAACGAGGTTTCCCAGGGCATTATTTCAGGGTTTTCTCCTTCCTTGGTGAAACCACCCCCTACAGGCGTTTTTCCTCCCGTGTGCAGGGAAAAGCTTTCGTGAAGGAGAGCCTGAAGTGCATCGCCAACGGGGTGACCTCCAAGGTGTTCCTGGCCATCCGCAGGTGCTCCACGTTCCAGAGGATGATCTCCGAGGTGCAGGAGGAGTGCTACAGCAAGCTGGACATGTGCGGCATCGCCCGCCGCAACCCCGAGGCCATCACCGAGGTGGTGCAGCTCCCAAACCACTTCTCAAACCGGTACGTGGGGCCGCCCTTGGAATTCGGGAAATGGATTTTTGGGGGGTTTTTAAAGCCTGGCAGAAAGCTCACATCATCTTGTGCATCTTGAGATAAAATATCCTGATTTAGAAAGGCCGTGGGGTAGGATGGACTTTGTTGAGAAATTGAGCTGGAAACAAGTTTCAAATGATCACAAATAGATCAGGTATTTTGGGGAAAGGGAACGGTGGAAGGTGTGCTGTGATCTGACACTTTGGAATGTGGGAAATGGGAACTGCAGGAATGAGAGGGGCCGAGGGAGTTTGAGGGAACAACTCAGCCCAGTAAAGCTCGGCCCCTTCAAACCCTGTGCAGCTCCAGCAGCATTCTCTCTTCTCTTTTTGGGAAATAAATTTATCTCCCTTTTGGGGAAAATACATTTATTTCCCTTTTTGGGAAAATACACCTGTTTTTCATTTTGGGAAATTCATGTACTTCCCTTTCTGGGAAAATACATTTGTTTCCCCCTTTTGTGAAATAGAGTTATTTCCCTTCTTGGGAAATGAATTTATTTCCCCTTTTGAGAAATACATTTTAAAGCATCTCTGGAGGAGAATCATAAAATTACCCAGACCTCCCTCACTCCAAAGCCTGCAGGAGTTTGTTTAAATGTTTTTTTGTTTATTTTTTTTTCTGTTTGAGTGCACTATAATGGTCAATGATCCCAAATCAGGTTGATAAATTCAGCATGTTTGACACGCTGAGAACTTCAGGGCTGCTCAGAGAATCCTGGAATGGTTTGGGTGGGAAGGACCCTAAACCCCAGCTCACCCCACCCCTGCCAAGGACAGGGACACTTTCCCCTGCCCCAGGCTGCTCCAAGCCCCTTCCAGCCTGACCTTCTCCTCATCCCCTTCTCCAGGAATGGAGTTTTAAGAACTAATCTTTACATATTAATCATCATAATTGTGCTGATAACGATGCCCTGTTTGCTCCAATGCATTCAACAAATTAATTAATAAAGCAACAAAGCAGATGGAGAATGAATCCTTGTCCTCCAAATTACCACACTGCTACAAAAAAACCAAAAACCCAGGAAAAATGAGAGGAAGGGGCACAGCTGACCCTGTGTCACCCCAGTGTGCTGTCACCCAGGGTCCCTCACTCCTGGGGACAGTCTGGGGCTGTCACTGCCGGGCTCTGGGGCTGTGTCTGTCCCTACTGCCGGCAGGGATGGCAATGTCACAGTGCTGCTGCTGCCTGGCACCTTCCCCCGGGCTCAGCACTGCCCTGTCCCCGTGCTCCAAGGACAAGGGACACGGGGAGGCCTCAGGGAGCTGCTGCAGTCACGCTGCAGGGACGGGGATTGCTTCCTCCAAACCCTGGAACAATCCGTGCTGGGTCTTGTGATTGGGATAAAAGGGACCTTTTGGAGTAAATAACTCCGGGATTGGAACACAAACAGAGCTCTGGGCCTGCCTGTGGCTGAGCCTCAGCTCCTCTGGTGTGGCTTTGGCTGGATCCAGGAGCATCCCAAACCTCCAGACCTGTCCCAGGACAGCTGTGGAGGGGATAAATTCATTTTATGTTGCATTAACCAGCACAAATTTAATCAGAGAATCCCAGAATATCCAGAGTTGGAAGGGACCCACGAGGAAATCATGGAAATCCATTTCCTATTAGAGAAAACTCTGTTGTAGACAGAGAAATTTTTTCTTGTCCCTGCAGAAAATGGCAAAATCGGGAAGGCAAAATTATACTGGGTGGGAGTAAAAATCTTTCCCCCGAGCAAATTGGGAAGAGGTTTTCTGGGAGGGGAGCAGGCAGCTCTGTGGTTAAAATGATGGATTGTGGAGCTCAGCAGCCCTCGGAGGGGACACGGGGACACTGGGGCAGCGCTGGGGATGCTCCTCTGACAGCACCAAACCCCGGAGCTCGTCCCGAGGCAGAGGCAGCTCCTCCCCCAGGCCCGGGCAGAGGATGTGGTGACACTTTGAGGAACAAAAGCAGCAGGATTTCCCAGCCCCGAGGTGACGCTCAGGGCTCCGGGAGCATCCTGCTTTCCCAGCCCGGGAGCAGAATGCTCCGCTCGGCCCGGCCGCCCGCGGGAAGTCCTTAAAGGTCATCGCATCTTCCTGCGAGCTCGGATCTCATCTCGGAGCAGGAAGAGCTCAGCTCACAGCCCGGCCTCTGCAGAAGTGTCCGAGGGCGGCTGGGTGGGCTCTGTGGTTTAAACCGGGCTCAGCTTTGCTCATGTCCCCTTCACACCGGGCTCGCAGCCTGCTCCTTTTCTCCTTCGACCTCACCCGACCTCCCCTGGCTGCTCCAAAGGCTCAGAGCTGGGAAAAGACTCGCCATAGGAACTCTCATTTCCCTCTTCCTTCCCCTCCTCCACCTGCAGGTTGTTCTCATCTCTGCTCCTGTGGAAAAATGTCACCGTGACCTTAAAGGGCTTAAAATAAGTTCCCCGAGGTCCTTTCAGGCAGAAATCCCAGCAAATGTGGGACTGCTGCTCTTTTTTCCCAACTTTGTCTCCCTGGGAAGACGTTCCCTGGTGCAGGGAGGTGCCAGGTGCCCTCCTGGGGCTGTGGAAGAGAATTCCTTGGAGGAATTCTCAGCAGGGCTGGGAATACAGAGCAGCAGCACTCCCTGGCTGCTCCTGGGATGAGGAATTTGTGCCCAGAGCTGCTGGAAGGGGAAGATGCAGCTGGAGAGGGAAGGAATTGTGTGTCCTAAAGACCTGTCCCCAGGGAATCCAGGGATCTGCCAGGCTTGGGCTGAGCTACGGGACAAGAAGGACAAAGAGAAGTGATAATGGATTGTGTGTCCTGAAAATCTGTTCCAAGGGAATCTGCCAGGATTGGAGAGAGTCGCTTCTCCCCCTTCTGGTCCTTGTAAGGGCTGTGCAGGGAAAGGGACAAGAGGGACAAGAGGGAACGGTGCCACAGGGATGGAGCAGTCGTGGCTCTGCAGGAAAAGGATTTGTTTTGTGTCCGTGCTGTGTGCAGAGCTGAGTGACCCTGACTGTGAGCTCAGAGCTGCACCCCTGGGCAGCTGGAAAACAAGAGATTAAAACTGAAGGCAGCCGATGAGTTAAAAATCCCCGATCCTCCCCATTTCACCACCTTTCTCTGACGGGCTCCCTGTGCCGCAGGTATTACACCAAGCTGGTGAGGAGCCTGCTGGAGTGCGACGAGGACACGGTGAGCACCATCAGGGGCAGCCTGATGGAGAAGCTGGGCCCCAACATGGCCAGCCTGTTCCACCTGCTGCAGAGCGACCACTGCGCCCAGGGCCACCCGCGGGCCGAGCTCCTGCGCAGGAGGATCCCCGAGCCCCAGAACCTGAAGCTGCTCCTCAGGAACCTGCGAGGTGAGGGCTCGGCGCCCGCCCACGCCAAGCGCGGCTCCGCCTGAGGCGGCCGAGGGGAGGCCGAGCGCCACCAAAGCCGGGGGCTGTGCTCCAGGAGGGTGCTGAACCCCAAACCCGCTGGATTCGTAGGTATTTTAGCCGCCCTCGAGGAGCTGGGTTCGGTTCCTCGGGGCTCCTTTAGTTCGTTCGTCTTTCCTGCTCCTCTCGGCCGGCGCTCGGGCCTGTGCTCGGTGTCGCGGTTTTCCCGCCAGCCAAGCAGTTCTGGCTTTTCCCCATTAAAAAAAAGATGTGTTAGCCCCAAAACCCCAATCTTAAGTAGATCCCTGCAGCAGTCAGGCTTTCAGGCACCAAATGTTTGGAGGTTTGTCCCCAAATTGTTGTGCTGACACGGCCCCGGCCTGGAGGTTTGGCACTGAGGGGAGGAGCCGCTCCTCTCCCGCAGGTGATGAAAGATGCACTTAAAAACTCTTGCACATCCTAAAAACATCCCGTGGGGTTCTTGTCATGAATCTGTGCTGGCCACAGAGGAACGTGGATGTCACATTCCTGGTCCTGCAGTGTCCCCCTCAGCCCTGACCCTTCCAGCAGAGCGCCGTCGATGTGTTTAAATCGGGATTTACCAAACTCCCTGCGCGCTTTTAGTCACCAGCACCTGGCGCCAACGGTGCAAAACGAGCTCAAACCACCCCAAAAAAACCCCAAAACCAGGAGAGGGAGGTGTCCTACCCTGGAAAGAGGCGCCGGGCTGTGTCTGGAGCTGCTCAGGGGGTCCCAGAGCCGTGCGTTGTATCTCAAAGCTCACATCTCTGTACCGGGTTTAATGCCCGAAGCTTTAAACGAAGCCTAACAGAAACCAAGCCTGGCTTCAGGTTAGAGTATTAAAGGCCTTGCTGTAACTGTGGTATAAACAGTGCTAAAATCTCTCTGTACTGTACATAAACTGCGCCAGAGTCTGCTCCAGACGAGCAGGACAGAATAACTTTACTGCCTAAGCTGAGTTTTGTAAGTCAGCTCTTTGTCTGTTTTTGTTTTTATTTTTCCTGGAAGCAGCAGCTCTGTCATAGTCGAGAGTTCACGTTCCACTCCGTGGCCTTTTTAGAAAGGAAGAGGGGAAAGGTTTGGGATGGGAATTGCAGGGCCAGGAACAGCCTTTCAGAGCTAAAATTGAGGGAAAATCCATTAAAAAACCCAAGTTCAGGCTGGTCAGTCCTGTCCCCACAGGAGATGCACTTAGACCCAAGGCAGAGCTGCTGGGAATTTCGGGATGATCAGATCTTTTGGGAATCTCAGAGGACAAAACTCCCATCAAGATTTCTGGGGAAAATCCCAAATTCTCTCCAGCTCCAGCAGGAAAGCTGAGGACAAGGAATGAAGGCTCTGGGAGCTGCCTTTCCTCCATCCTCATCCTCCTCCTCAGCGGGCTCTGGGAGGAGCAGCAGAGCTGGGAGACCCCAAACCACAGCCAGGCCCTGCTGAGCCAAAAAATCCCATTTGTGGTGTGGGATCCACCAGGCCAATCCCAAATCCATCCCTTGGAGCCTCTGCAGAGTGGGATCCTCTGCCTCAGATCCTTGGGGAACTGATAAAGGAGGAATTTCTCATCCTCATGGAAACCTGAAGAAATAGAACTTTATTTAATTTTTTTTGTGTTGTTTGGAAAACCACAAAGCCTTTAACCCAGAACCTGCTGCTAAAATATCAAAACCAGATGCAGTTTCGGATATCTCTGCCTCCATGAAATGTAGCTCAAAAGTGCTGGGAAGCAGCAAAAAAAACATTGCTGAGATCAATGGAGGGTGGGAATTTGTGATTTTTTTTGGGGGGGATACTCTGAATGGAGCCATCCAGGGCAAGGAAGAGGCAAATTCCCTCTGTCCTGAATCGGGCAGGGATTGAGAGGCTGACACAAAGAAGTTCTGAGAGGTGGAAACCAAAAGCTTCTGGGATATCCCAACCCTGAAATTGGGATTTTATCTAGGAATTGATCCCAGGGGTGCATCCCTGAGTTCCCATTGGGATCCAGGGAATTCCTCTGGGGTTTGTGTGTCCAGTCCGTGCTTTTATTTGGGAATTGGGCACAAAAAGTCTTTCCCTGGCTGGGGGCAGCGGTCAAACCCCACCTGGGGGGCTCTGCTGGTTCTCCAGAGCTCCCACTGTGGGATCCCAAAGCTTCCAGGGGCTCTCCCAGGACCCCTGGGCAGGGACATTCCCCACGGGAATTCTCCACACCCCCATTCCTCTGCAACCCCACAGCAGGTGCCTAAAGCAGATTTGGAGCCTTGCACTTCCCAATCTCATCGTTTTTTTGGGATGCCACAATGAAATTTCCCTTCCCAGCAGCGATTTCCACTTCATCTCCTGAATGTGGGTGGGAAGAGGAGCGGGAAGATGATTCCCCATGGTGGGTTTTGCTGTGGGGCCCCAGGGAATTCCCCCTGTGCCAGCCCTGTCCCAAAGAGCCGCAATTCCCGATTTTTGAGCTGCTTTGGGGATGATTTTATCCAATTTTTGAGCAGGGAGGAATTTGGGGTCTCTCATCCCTCCCCTCACTCGAGCTGGGCGCTCCCTGCTCAGGGGAGGGGTTTGGAGGCTCTTCCCATCCCTTGGGAATTACGGAAAAATTTGGATTTAGGCGTAAGAGAGCCTTGGGGACAGGGATCGATCCCCAGGATCGAGTCCAGCAATTTCACCTTGGAGTTCGTCTCTGCTTTATTTTTTTATTTTTTCACTCTCACAAAAGGATTTTTCTCTCTGGGGCGGGGAGGGGCTTCTCTGGGAAGGTTTGCATGAGTCTCGTGGTTTGTTTGCACTTTAGACGTTTTTGTGCCATTATAAATCTGCCTTATTTGTATTTATAATTTAAAGAGACCTAGAAAAGGGAAAAGGGAGAGAGTTTGGGGGGTTTGGGCTTTGTTTGTTTTGTTTTTTGGTGGGTTTTTTTGGGGTTTTTGGGGTTTTTTTCTGAGTACTGGAATGAACAGTGAGCATATCTGGTATATGTCCTTATTTATTGTTTCTTGTGACATTTGTAAAGCTCCCATTTTGTGTGTGTCCATATAAAGGTTATTTGAGACATAGCACAGCCAGGAGAGAGAGAGGCGAGTTATTTTCTTTGCTTATTTTTATAATTAAAGATGCGTGACGTAATGAGGCCCACGTTGGATTTTCTTCTGCAATGAAATAAAAAAGTCAAATTTAAGGGGCTTTGCTGTCGGAGTCTTTATTGGGATGTTGATGCCAGCAGAATAAAAATTGGATTTTCCTTGGATTGGGCATCAGAGCTCTGCTGTTTATCCCTGACCTGGGGAAAAATTTCCATCCATCCACGACCTGTGGATAAATTTCCATCCATCCCTGACCTGGGGATAAATTTCTGACCCTCATGGAGGATTTTCCAGCCCTGTGGTCTGAAGGAGCCTTTTCCTCTCGTCAGCCTTTGGCAGATCCCAGCTCCCCCTCGGAGCCGTGGCTTTCACCAGGTTTTTTAATTTTTATTTTTTTTTCTTTAAATTCAGTTCCTGGGCTGCTCGTGGTGACCTCCAGCAGCCTCGGATGTGTCCCAGCCTGGCTCAGGAAGTCGCTTCGGGCTCGGTGATGGATTTGGAGGGTGAGGAGAGGCACAAATGGGAAATCTCAGCCAGGCAATAACCCCTGAGGCATTTCCCCTGCCCTGGGAGTTTGGGTTTGGGTTAACGCGGGGCCATTCCTGGGATTCCAGCCTGGAATGACATCAGAGAGGCACAAATGAAGCAATTCTGGGTTTAGGAGTTTATTTAATCCGGATATTTTTGGTTACATTTCCGGGCTGGAATCCAAGGGGAGCTTTCCTCAATCTAAATAAATCTCCCATTAAAAAAAAATAAAAATAAAAATAAATAAACAAACAAAGCCCAAACCCAGCAGATGTGGCTGGAGCTCCAGAGCGGGGATCGTATCCCAGCGCTTCTGCCGTGGCTTTGGGATCCCAGAATCGTGGAATTCTGGAATGATTTGGCTCGGGAGGGACCTTAAATCCCATCCAGAGGCAGCCCTGCCAAGGCAGGGACACCTCCCACTGCTCCAGGTGGCTCCAAGCCTGGCCTGGGGACGGGGAAATCCTCTGGGAATCCCATCCCAGCCCCTCCTCACCCTCTGAGGGGGTAGAACCGAGTCTGGGTGCCCCAACCCGGACTTGGACACTTTCAGGGATGGAGGAATTCTCTGGGAATTCCATCCCAGCCCCTCCTCACCTTCTGAACGTTTCCCCTCGTGACTTTGGGATGCTCCAAGGCGTTATCCCGCCGGGAATTCCCGGGTTGGAAGGGAAGGCTCTGCAGGGTGTAGCGCTCCAGGGTTTTTATCCTGTATTTTGTTTTTCCCAGGAGCTCGGCACGGCTCTTGTGCCATCTGCTGACCGAGGGCTCCGCACCCCCGGAGCCTTCCCCGGCATCTCCCAATTCCTCCCTCTCCCAGCCCAGCCCCGACCCGAATTGATTCCCGAGGCTTCACCCGAATAATAATTAAATTATTTCGATTAGATTAAATAATCCCCTTTAAAAAAACAACTCAGAGCACTTTTAACCCCGCCTGGATTTTCTCTCCCGCGGCGCAGCAAAGCCCCGAAAATCAGCGATTCCTGCTGGCAGCCCCCGCGGGGCTGGAGGGGCACAGCGGGGATTTTTCCACCTTTCCAATCCTCGATTTTGGGGATTTGGAGGAGAAGCGAAGCTGCAGGTCCCGGCTGGCCAAGCAGAGGGCACTGCTGGCTCAGGATTCGGGCTCTGCTCCGAGATTTGCGTTCATCCCAAAGTCCTGGCACAGAAAATCCCTGCCGGGAGCAGGAACGGCAGGGAGAAACCCCGCGTGCCCTCCCTGATTCCAAAAGCCCTAAAAAAATCCGAGAATAATAAATTAAAAATGGGGATAACACCCGCTGGAACAGAGCAGAGATGGAGAGCGCCGGGGAAGTGCTCAAAATGGAAAAACTGGGGGGGAAAAAAAGAGATTAAAGGGACACAGGAGATGAGAGGCTGGCCCAGTTTGGGTTCATCACCATGTCCTGACACCCAGCAGGGCAGGGCAGCCGGTTCTCCATGAAAATGCACTGAAGTTTCATATTTTTTATCCCATGGACTCTGAAATTAAAGATTTTTTTTTTTCTACTTTTCCTCCCTGATGTTGATTAGAAAGGCCTGGGGAGGGAATCTCCTTCCCCTCATTCACCTGCAGCCCATTCCCATTTTCTCCGCTTTTTCCTTTGTTTCTCTGATAGAAAAGGGCAGAGAGCAGCTGGGAAGAAGCAGAGGGCGCAGAAAAGTTTAATTTCTTTAATTTTTAAAAATAAAGTTTAATATCTCAAGCTGAATTTCAGCTGTGCCAGAGCATCCCCAAACTCCTGGAGATGCTCTCTCTTTCCTCCCTTAATTCCCATTACATTCCTCACATCCCCAGGTCAATATTCCCATTATTCCCTCATTCTTGACCGCTTAAACCCCAAAATCTGAAGATCTGGGGGGATGCTGGCTCTGCCCAGAGGCGGATTCGCCTTTCCAGGGTTTCGGATGCTTTCCCGCCGCCGCAGCTCCTGATGCATCCCAGCGATAACTCCCGAAATCCGATCCCCGCGAGCCGCTGCCATGGAAATCCTCCCGTTCCAGCCCGGGAGAGGCTTCTCCCGGTTTCACCTAACGTGGTTAGAGGGGCCGGTGATGGCCCTGCAGAGCCGTAACCGGATTAAATCCCCCGCCGGAGGGAGCGGCTCATCCACGGGGCTCGGCCCGGATCCGCTCAGGCTCCTGCCCGCAAATTCCCCGCGGGCGGCGGCTCCTGCGGGAACAAAGCGGGACAGAGAGCTGGGAAGAGCTTGGGAAGGGTCTGAGACCCTTGGGAAGGGTTTGAGACCCTTGGGAAGGGTTTGAGACCCCTCGGGAGGGTCTGAGCCCCTTGGGAAGGGTTTGATAGTCCTTAGGAAGGGCCTGATCCCATCTGGATGGCACTTGGGATGTGATCTGTGGGTGCTGGGTGCGATCTGTGGGTGCTGAGGAGGGCCTGGCCTGCCCCAGCAAAGGATTCAGGAATTGCTGAGGGGATGCTGAGCCCTGAGCCTGAAACCCACCCCGGGGAGGAGAGCTCGGAGATTCCCCCGGTGTGCCCGGCCAAAATTCCCACTTTACACTGGAAAACGGGAATCCTGGAATCACAGCAAGGGCTGGAAAAAATCCCTTAAAGAAGAGCCCGTGAGCAGGGATGAGCCACGGCTGGGAAATCACCCGGAGCCAAACGCAGGGACCCGGGGCTGGGAATGAGCCCGGGAATTTCCTGGGAATCAGAACCCACCCGTGGCGGGGCTCGGAGCATTTTCCCCCCGGAGTTTCTGTATTTATTTTCCCTC
>VZSR01002088.1:310175-321030 GCA_013398615.1 Brachypodius melanocephalos
AGGGATGAGCAAAGGCTGAAAAGCCCAGCACGTACCCAGCCCGTTGATCCCCACTCCAGCCAGGGTCTGGGCCACTTCATCTTGAGTGTCACAAAGCTGAGGTAAAACGAACACAATTAGATCAAGATTAGGAATTCACTTTGTGCCCTGCTGCAGCTGCTTTATCAAAAGCAGAAATAACAAAAACAATCCAAAGTTGACCTAAAGGCAGCAGGAATTAACTCCTTTTCCTGCCTGAAATGCAGGAGATTACAGAATTAACTAGGTTGGAAAAGACCTCTGAGATCATCAGGTCCAACCTATGAAAAAAGAAATAAAATAATAAATAAATAAAATGAGAAATAGAACAAAATAAAATTAAAAAACCCCAAAATAGAACTGAAATGAAATAAAATTAAATTTAAATTAAATTAAATTAAAATAGAATTAAAATGAAATAAAATAAAAATAGAACTGAAATAAAATAAAATGTCAGGCTGTTTCATGCACACAGTTGCATTCCAGCTTTCAAAGGTTTGAGTTGTACTTTTAATACATCTAAAAACTTTCTAGGAAAGCTGGGTGATTCCCCAATATTGCTGATCAAAAAATCCCACAAAATGCACAAATTTCAAGTAAATTAAAATACATAACAGCAAAACCAGAAGACACAGAAATCTTCTTCTTGCTGATGTTTTAGCTCAAAATTAAGTCTATTTGCTTCAGTGCCATAAAGAGAAAAAAACTAAATAATTTTAAACAACCAAATAATTAATAATTAATTAATATCTGGGCAGGTTTCTTGGGAATATCCACACCCCCCTGGCTGCTCCTTTTGCTGTTCCTGTACCTCTTGGATCTGATCCACCAGGTTCTCTGCCCTCTCCACAGTCACATCCTTCATGGAAAGCTTCAGAGCTCCCACTCCAGCCTGGTAGGCATTAAACACCTGGAAATTCGAAATAAACGAGAGAAAGATAAAAAATGCTGATTAACTCCAAGCTGGTAGGCATTAAACACTTAGAAATTCAAAATAAAATACAGAAAGATGTTTAATGCTCATGAACTCGAGCCTGGTAGGCATTAAACACTTGGAAATTAGAAATAAAAGAGATGAAGATGTTTAATGCTCGTGAACTCGAGCCTGGTAGGCATTGAACATTCTGAAATCAAAAACAAAAGACAGAAAGATGCACAATGCTGATGAACTCCAGGCTGGTAGGCATTAAATACCTCAAAATAAAAAATAAAAGACAAAGATGCACAATGCTGACGAATTCCAGCCTGGTAGGCATTAAATACCTCGAAATCAAAAATAAAAGACAGAAATCTGCACAATGCTGATGGAAACAGTGGCAGCTCCTCTCCAGAGCTGCTTCCCAAGCAGGATCCTCGGAGAAAAGACAGGAAATGGAGGGAGCTTTATCCAGAGGGACATTCCCAGGGTAAATCCCGGCCCTGGGGTGAAGGAATGACTGGAAGGGAGGGGCTGGAGCAGGAGGGGGAGCCCAGGGGAGGAGCCCAGGGTACCATCTGGTCAGTCTGGGAGGCGTAGATCCGATCCAGGATCCCCTGCACCGCGTCCAGCTTGGAGTGCAGCTCCTCGATGCGCCGCTCCGTCCTCCGCTTCGACTTGAGGCACCTCAGGGCCTGCCAGGGGCACAGACACACACACACAGAGCTCAGCTCAGCTCTGCACACAGTTCTGGAAAGTCTCCCCTCCCCTGGGTTTATTTCCACTTTGGTGAGTGCAAGGATTCCTGCTGGCACTGCGGGGAAATTGGGATGAGGCGGTAAAAATGGGGAATGGCCTCCGTGCTGAACTGCTGAGCTCATCCAGGTATTCCTGGATCACAGCCAGCAGAAAAATCCTGGATGCTACTTTGGAAAGGTGGTGAGGCCATCTGAAATATCCCAGCTGGCATCTGCAGCTATTCACGTCCCTGGGAGTTGAAGTTTCCTTCAAAAAAAGGGATCCCTGTGGAATCTCACGCTGATAAAAGCAGGTATTTGTAGCCTGCTGCATCATACAGGAAAAGTAGGGAAAAGCAGAGAAAGGTTGTGGAATGTGTGTTTGTGTTTGTGCAAAATTTGTTCAGAAATGACCATCTCAAGAAAAAAAATTACTGACAATGTTTTAAAAAATAATTTTAAAAAAAAGAGCCAGTCGTTGGATTTTGTTGATTCTCAGTGGGTCCCTTCTGACTCTGGGATTGGAAGTGCCATTAAAAAAATCCTCAAAACAACCAGGAATCCCTGAGGCACACAGAGAACAAGTGGCTTTAAGAGTTTATTTCCATTTCCCTTCATCACCTCTCTCTGGAAAAATAAACCCTTCACCTTAGGGAGAGCTTTGGCTTCAGAGCCACCACTCAGACACCCCTGGGATCAACCCCCAAGGTTAACCCTAGGAATGACCTGCTCTTCTGGAGCAGCTCCAGGACACTTCCCTGAGAGTTCCACTCACCAGCTGCTTCTTCCCAGCTCTGCAAGCACTCCTGGCATCCTCTTTACACCTGGAAGATGGAAAAAAGGAGAAAGGAAAGGAAATTTCTTCCTTGTTTTACAACCCAACATCACCCTCTCCCTTGCTCTGAGACCACAGAGGTGAATTTTGGATAAAACCACCCTCAAAGCACTGCTGATGCCAACAAGAATGTATTCCAAAGCCCTGCAAACATTCCTCAGCCATTCCCTGCACCTTGTTTTCACAGGGAACAAAGGCTGGAAAAGCTGCCTCAGCACGCTGGGGTGTGACTGTTTTTTAGGGCTGGGACTGTTTTTGTTTACGAGCAGGAAAAAACAACACGAGAAAGCAGCTTCTAATTGTGTCCCAAAGTTCCACATCCCACAGATGTTGTTCCCTCCACCCTTCCCCCAAAATTACTTCTCTGCTTCCTGGGCAAGGGACTCCACCTTCTGTGAGAGCAGCTGCTCACTCTGCATCAGCTGGTAAACCCCGATGTCCACGTCGTTCATCGGGGACACCTTGGCGTGGAGGCCTCGGGCAAACTTCACAATCTAAAATCAGAGCAGCACAGGCTGGAGTCATTTCCTAAAAATCTGAATTAGGCAGGAAGGAAGGAAAAGAATGCCCCAACTTAGGCCTTGGAGTCATGAGGATTTAATATTAAACCAGGCAGGATTGGGATCAGCAAGGTGGAAACAAAAAGCCTGAATGGAACGCCTGGAAGATTTAAAGCTGTCCCTGGATTCTGGAAGTGGATGGGAATGTCAGACTGCCAAGGACTTCAAAACACTGCAGGGAAAGGGGAATCTCAGAGCTGAGTGCCTGCACCTCTGTAGGAATGACAAACAGAAAAAGCTTTTAAAAAAATCTGGAATTCCACTTTGTGTAGGCTTTGTGTGGTTGGGAATAGTCAACCTGCAGGCTCTGCCATGTTTTTAACTCTACATTGGAATTATTATAAATGCTTAAAGAACCTCCCATGCCAGAATGAGGATTCCTTGTCTCAACCAGGTAACGACACTGGAGCAGGTGGAATTTACCTTTCCAGGCAGAGAACACCCATTTCAGCCACGGAAATGGCTGAACTCCCTTCCTCTCCAAGCAAGACAGGGATGATTCCACCCAAAAGCAGTCACCTGGACCCTGTACCTTCTCTCCATTCTGTTCCAGGATGGTGACTCTCTTCTCCTTCTGCAGCTGCAGCAGCAACAGGTAGAAGGTCCTTTCGTCCGGGCAGAGCCCGGCACAGAGGGAGCGGAGCTCGGACAGGGCGACCACGGGGTGGGAAGAGAGGGCAGAGTTCTGGTAGAAGCGATAAACTTCCTCTGCCTTCTCCTGCAAGGGATCCAGGGCACGCCTCAGCATTTTACTTTTTGTATTTTCCAAATCCTGTGCTGCTTTAGTGCGTAACTCTGAATTCCGTATCGAGTGTTATCTTTTCATTCTGGGCAGACAAAACAATTCCTCTCTGGGCCCGAAACTCAAGGACACTCTGCAGCCCCAGGCCCCAAAAAGAATACACAGAAGTGAAATATGGGGCTCTGAGCTCTCCCTGGAGCCTTTTCCTCTCCAGGTGAGCAATTCCAGCTCTCCCAGCCTGGCTCCAGCCCTCAGAGCAGTTCCATTATTTTCACGGCACATCAGCAGAGCTGAATCCTTTCCCATCCCCAAGCCACTCCATCCATCTCTCTCCAGGGTTCTGAACACCCCAGGAGCACCAAGGAATATTGCTCAGCTCTCAGGAGATCTGACCCCTCCTCCCCAGCACTGAAATGATTCCTGGTTCTCCTGGAGATGCACAACCCCAGGAAAGCCCTCAGCACCACTCACCTGAAGCAGCTCCACGTAAATCAGCACCTCCTCCTCCTCGGGGATTTTGCTGTCCCCCAGCACGCTGGAGAGGGTCCACTTGAGGGGCTTCAGGATGAAAACTCCCACACCCCACGAGATCCAGCTGCTGTCTACGCTGGCCATGAAGTCTGACTCCCTCTGCAGCTTCCCACGTCTAGGGAGGAGATAATTCACGTGGAACTGAACACAGCCAGTCTAAACCTTGGAGATCCTGCACATCCTCCACTCCAGGGGGAATTTCTACCACCAAATCCAGCCCAAGTTTGGGATTTTATGGCTGGATGCACACAGAGGTTTCCATTCCTCCCCCAAGTGCCTTTTCCCCTTTTTAAAGTTTCTTCCAGTTTTCTGACTCCAAACTGATGAGGTATCAAACAAAGAAATGAACATGGAGGGTCAATTTTAGGGGTAATCAACCATTTCAGGATAATTCTGCTTTTATATTACTTTGCAACAACAGCTTCTCAGATCTGCTGGCTTTAATCCTCAGGTCACCAACAGAGCTCCTGCTCTTTGGAGCCTCTTCGAGGTCCCAGTCCCGGGCTCCAATTTCACAGCACAAAAACCTCTGCTTGCAAACAGCAGCTCAACATCCCCGGTGCCCTCGGCAGCTGCGAAATCCCAGCACTCCAGGGAACACCAACCCCTTTACCCCAATATTCCTGTGGGATCCCAAATATTCCTGTGGATCCCCCATCCTCCCACAAATCCTGGGTGAGCTCTGATTCCCTGTCCTCCCAAATTCCACACAAACACACCATAAACCGCAATTCACAGAATCCGAGACTGCTTTGGGCTGGAAGGACCTTAAACCCCAGCCGGTGCCAGCCCTGCCGTGCCCAGGGACACCTCCCGCTGTCTCGGGTTGCTCTAAGCCCCGTCCAGCCTCTCCTTGGACACTTCCAGGGATCCAGGGGCAGCCACAGCTTCTCCGGGCACGCAGAATTCACCCTCCAGGCTGGCAGAGCACGGATCCATCGCCAGCCGCATCCCCGGGCACCCTCCCCAAGGCCAGCCCCGTCCTCCTTTACCTGAGCAGCTCCCTGAGCACGGTGCCCAGCCCCAAGGGGACGCTGCCCCGCCGCTCGAAGCCGTTCTGCAGCTCCCTCAGGCACGTCCTCACCGCGCCCCTCCGCCGGCCGCGGGCCAGCACCAGCCCGACCCAGAAGGCCATCTTGCTGTCCCACTCGGTGCTGTTCACCTCGCGGCTCTGCTTGAAGGCCGAGAACAGGAAGGCCATGCGCTCGTCATCCGTCTCCCACTCCGGGGGCAGGTCCCCGGCCGGGACCGGCCCAGGGGGGGCCTCCCCCGGGCTGCACATCTACGCGAGCCCCCGGCTCGGCCGCGGCCTTCGCCCGGCCCGGCCGCCCGCCCGCCTCAGGGGAGCCGCGCACGGCGCAAGCGCGGAGCCACCCCCGCGCCCCCCCCGCGTCATTCGGGGTGGGCCGCGCCGTTCCCCCCCCAGCCCCCGCGGTGGTACCGCCCGGTGGGGCTCAAGGCCACGCCCACAAGCGCCCGCGGGATCCCGCGCGGTGACGTCATTGTGACGTGTGCATGATGTCATAAGTGACGTCAGGGCGGGTGTGAGAGGGCGGGGTTTAGGACTATCTATTATAATTACATACAATGTATATTTCCCATGCATATCATATAGAGAATATATGTTGTATATTATCCATTTTCATCATAGAACATATTAAATACTACTACTAATATAATAAAATAATAATAATAATAATAAATTTATTACAATAGCTAATATAATGTACATACAACATAAACAACAGAATAATAAAATTTTGCTAATTAATGTATTATATAATAACTAAATATTAATGAGTATACAATAATA
The DNA here is from genome assembly GCA_013398615.1 of Brachypodius melanocephalos. Taxonomy (NCBI): domain Eukaryota; kingdom Metazoa; phylum Chordata; class Aves; order Passeriformes; family Pycnonotidae; genus Brachypodius; species Brachypodius melanocephalos. The sequence goes on from VZSR01002088.1 coordinate 316,328, forward strand.
TAGATAGGAGTGTTTTCTACAATACTATATTTTGGATATAATATACTTACATAATACAGTGCTATATTACTGATATTATATTATATGATAATATTATATCATCATATCACAATATAAAATTAGATGGTAATATAATATTTTATTATAATTAGTTAATATATAATGGCTCTAACTCAATACATTCTTATATAATGTATCACAATGTCTTATTGTATGTATTATATAATATCACAATAGAGATTACCTATTTTTGTTTAATGCATAATTTATACAGAATTTGGTGTAACATTATACATTTTATAATACCATAATTCATCTCGGAGAGAGAGGCCACTGGAAAACAGGGAAAGGGGTCTGGAAATCAGGGAGAAGCCCCTGGAAATCAGGGAGAAGCCGTGCAGCCCTGGGGGAGCCGTGGGGAAGGGATTTTCCAGGCTCTGGGTGGAGCCGCTCTGGTTTCATCCGTGTTGTTTTTCCCATCTGGAGCCCGATTCAAAGTCTCTTAGGGAGGAAAGGGAACAGAAACGGGAATCGGTCCGAATTCCCCGGAATTTGGTGACACCACCTCGGCTCTGCTCCCCTGGCCGGCCCCAGATGCTGCAGGGGAAGGGCAGCGGGTCCCAGAGCTGCCTTCAAACCAATCCATGGAAATCTGGGAATGACTCAGCACAAGGCAGCGTTTATTTTTAGCTCCTTCCAAGCCGAAATTTCTCATTAATCCCTCCACTTCTCCAGTTCCAGCTCCAATTTAACAGCGTTCTGTGCCTGGAAAAGCGGGTCCCACCCCGAGGAGCTGGGATTGCTCCTGCCAAAATCCAGCCTGGCTTTAAGGAGGGCACGGTTTTGGTGTTATCAGGATAAAAAACACCAAAAAAAAAAATCCCCCAAAAAACCACCAAAGTGCTGATCCAGGAAGGAAACGGCAGAGTGGGATCACGAGGCTTTGCTCAAAGGAGCCTCTCGGGGCTCTCTGTTTGTTAACCTGAGAAATTTGGCCTCGATCCGGAGGCGGCTGGAGCAGGGATCACATGCCGGGGCTGGAAAGAGCCAAAGGATGATCTGATCCCGGGTCAGGAATCCCTCCCTGGGGGGGATGGATCCCAGCTGGAAGCTCAGCCCTGCACAGAGGGATGGGGAGAGCTCGGGGAGGCAAAGTGGGAGAGGTAAAGGATCACTGAGACAGGTGAGGAATGCAAAACGAGGAATTCCTGCCCTGCTCTCCATCCTTCAGCCCTTCCCGGGGAAGCAGGGCCCAGCAGACATTTCTGGGAAGATAAATCCCATCATTCCAAATAAATCCTTCCTTCTCAGGGAAGCAGGGATCCATCATACATGTTTTGGAAGATAAATCCCATTATTCCAAATAAATCCTTCCTTCCCAGGGAAGCAGGGATCCATCGTACATTTTTTGGAAGATAAATCCCATTATTCCAAGCGTTCTGCTTCCCTTCTACCTTTCCCAGGGAAGCAGAGATCCAGCGAACACTTTTTGGGAGATAAATCCCATCATTCCAAATGTTCTTCTTTCCTTCTGCACTTCCCACCCAAACCATTCCAGGATTCCAGGATTCCTCCCCAGGTTTACCCTGCTGGCCATTCCTGTGGCCAGGAATATCCCTGGGCTCAGCTGTGCCCCTCCCAAAATCTTGTTTCCTGTCCCACTCGAAGCAGGAAAAGCCTGGAGGTTCACAAACAGAGAAAACATCTCGCTGTAAACAACCCCAGATCCAGCACAAACCCCAAACAGCTCCTGTGAGCAAAACTAAATAAATCTGGGCTCCAGCCCAGCCCAAACCAACACAATCCCTCCTGGAAATTCAGCTGTGGGGGAAAAAAACAACCAACCAACCAAAAAAACAAACAAAAAAACAACCAAAAAAAAACCCCACATGATATAACTTACGAGATATAAATTAAAATACAGATTGGCTGGAGAATGCCAATCCACGTGCTCTGAGAAATTTGGGATAAAAGAGTCAAAGCGTCCCCAGTTTTAATCCCTAAAACCGATTTTTAATTTTGAGAGGAGGGAAAGGAGGAGGGCAGAGAAAGGGAGAGGAGAGATCTGGGTTCAGACTCTGCATTTTCTGTTAATTTCCCCTCGTTTTTAGGGCTCTGGGCTGGCAGGGGAAGGAGAAAAGTTTATTTCACTTTTGCCCTGCCCACAGGTTGGGAAGCTGCCTCAGGAAAGCGAAAGGAAAAAAAGGATGAAAAATCCACCTGCACACCCTGAGCACCCCGGAAAGAAATCCGAGCACCTCTGACGGCAGAGGGGAAAAGGGGCACGGAGGGCCGGGGTGGTTTGCCCGGACTTGCCCGGGGAAGGTGCAGTGGGCAATTATTCAATTATTGACCTCCGGTCTCGTGAAGTTCGCAGCTTGCCAGAGCTTTTTTTTTTTTTTTTTTTTTTTTTTTTTTTTTTTTTTTTTTTTTTTTTTTGGGTGTTTCAAAGAGGAACTTGGAATTTATGAGACAAATAATTCGTTTGTCAGGAGGAAAGGGGGGTGGGGAGGAGGGGGGCAAGGTCAAAATTATCGCGGGGCCTCAGAACCCTCCCAAAGGCACCAAAACCAGGCGGGGGGCAGAACTGGAGGTAAAACTGGACGGGGGATGTTCCAAAATAAACCAGGAATGGTCACGTACCCCAGGGAGTGCTGAGGGTCACGGCCCCGGGGGAGACGCGCTGGGAGGGGAGATTAGAGCCTCCCACAGCCCCAGTCTGTGGCAGAGCCGGGTGTTGAACAAACAGAGGCTGAGTCAGACGGGACAGGGGAGTTTGGAGGGTCCGGAGTGTCAGCGTGTGCCGGAGGAGCCTGCCCGAGGTTACCCATTAACTGCGGCTGATAAAGCTCGACATCCCCGGTCACCCGGTCAATGCTCCGCTCCCCGTGGGAATTTCGGGCTCCAGAATCTCTTCCCTTCACGGCCAGAGAAGGAGAGTTGAGCCGAGCTCCTGCTCCAACCCTCACGCTCGTTTCATTCTCCACTTGCAGCAGAGCTGAGCAAGGCAGGGGAGGATTGAAGACCCCAAATCCAGAGGGTTCCCTTTTCTTCTCAATTTCCCCCAATGTCGTGCTGGGGTGCAGCCTCCCGGCCCCGGGGGATCCCTGGGGCAGAGGGAGCTGTGGCACAAACAGGCTGGAGGTGATAAGGGCTGGAGCTCTGGCCCTGGCAGATAAACACCCACTCACCCATCCCTTTCTCACTCGTGGCCAGAGCCTGCCCAAAAAACCCACCTCAAGTGAAAACCACAGCGCGTTTTCCGGGGATGGAAATTCTTGCTGGGAGAGGGAGTGATGTGTCTGGCCGCTGTCCCCCTCCTTGGGGACCGGGAGAGGGTGACCACCCTGACCCCTCTCCGCAGCTCAAATCCCCTCGGGAGCTGCCTTTGTACAAACATTTTCCCCGTGGTTTGTCAGCGCAGATAGCTGGGGGCAGTTTTATAAACGGGGAGACTGAGATGGAAAGAGAAAACCCTGCGCCTTCCCAAGGAGTGTTTGGTGGGAGGAGGGTGGGATCCCGGGGTGCTGAGGGGTCCCTCCCACTGCTGGGATGGCTGTGGAACCAGGAGGAACCGTGGGGCAAACCGGGGTGTTCCGCTTCCATGTGCCCCTTGCCACACATCCCGATTTTTCCTGACTCGATTCAGGCACAGCAGTTCCCTAAAGAGCATCAGGTTGATTTTTTTCAGAGAGGATGAACAGAGAGGATGAATCCTTCCCCATGAACAGAGGATGAATCCTTCCCCATGAACAGAGAGGATGAATCCTCCCCGTCCCATTTGCACATTGATTAACATTTAGCTCTTGTCCTAGACCTAAACCTCGTCCTAGTTCTGCTCTAACCAAAAAAATTAATCACTCTGAGGACTCCGATGACTCCAGCTGCAGCCGGTGGTGTGCAGAGCACAGAACACATGCTTTTGGTTAAACAAAAGGCCCTGCATATTTTTCGGGGCTTGTAATACAAGCACCCACCCAGGAAAGGAGCAGGAACTCTTCTTCTCCTTGAAATCACACTTCAGCTTCATTAATTGTGGCACAGCCAGGCTGAATAATTCCCCGTGCCAGGAGAAAACCAGGTGGCCATGGCTTGTCCTGCCACAACACAGCCACAAAAAAAGAAGGTGCTTCCCAAATACCCACATCCGCAGGGGATTAGCTGCAGACAAACTCATCCAGTGGGATCCAAGAAGCATTCCTGCCCTCTTCCCAGCCCCTTGGCATTGTCCGACCCACCCCTGGCGAGCAGCAATTCCCCCTGGTGAGCACCTTGTGACAGGCTGCGTGTTTCAAGCCATCACCTGCACATTTCCCTGCCTGGGGCAGTGCTGGAAAGCAGCACCGATCCTTTACAGCTCCGGTGAGTCACCAGGGAGGTGCCGCAAACGGAACTCGCAAGGATCAACTGCGAGGTCAGGGCTAGGAAAAGATTAACGAGACTCCTCTGCCTCGGCTTGCTCTAATTGGAAGAGAGTTAGAAAAGCTCTCTTGGAGCCCCTTTAGGTACTGGAAGGGGCTCTAAAATCTCCCGTTCCTGTTCTTCCTGTGCCCCCACAGCTCCACCATCTCAGCAAAATCAGACTTTTCCTGGAATTAATTTTGGTCACACGATCCCCTGATAACGTGCAGCAGCAGAGCCGTTTGTGTAACAGCAGAAAGTCCAAAGTTTTAACTTTTTACTTTTTTTTTTTTTTTTCCCCG
>VZSR01002088.1:335765-346620 GCA_013398615.1 Brachypodius melanocephalos
CCCCCCCCAAAAACCCTCCGAGTCATCTTTGCGGAGCGGCTGCCGGGAAGGCTCGGGGCAGCGCCGGCCGGGCTGCTGTGACCCCGCATATCCGCATCATGTGATGCTCGCTCGCCATCCCTCGCCGAGCCTTTCCACCGCCTTCCCTCCCCATCGCCGCCGCTGAGCCGCGCTAAGCTCGGCCCCCTGCACGGCCTGAGCCCTTTCCCGCTTGGATCGGGCCGGCTGGCACGGCCTGAGCCCTTTCCCGCTTGGATCGGGCCGGCTGGCACCGATGCCACACCGCAGAGCCCCGGCACGGCCCCCCCGAGCCCGGCGCCCCCCGCCTCACCGAACACGCAGCACGGGGATCTGTCTCTCCATAGCAGAAAGGAGACGGAGCCGCTAATTTGGGGAGGGGAAAAAGCCCTTTTTTGGCTTTTGATGCAGCTCCCGGAGCCGCCTCGGTGCCCGCAGCGGGACCGCGGATCCCCGGCCCGGGAGCTGCGAGCAGCAGAGCCGCAGAGCCTGGAGCTTTTCTGCTTCTTGGAGTGGGTCACGGGGAAGGAACACGTAAAGCTTGTTTGCCAGCCGCATGATTTGGCTTATTTGCTCTCTTGTAGCAGGTGCTTAATTGTGGCAGAAAGGGTTCCCGGCAGCTTTCCGGGCAGCCAAATTCCCGCCTGCCCCTCTGGCAGCCAGGCAAAACAAAAGCACGATTGTCACTGCCAGGAGAAACGCTGCGGCTGCTGCTGAGCTCTCACGGGCCTCCTTCCCAGGAGGAAAGGCTCCAGGGAGGAGAAAACCGGCGGGTGGAGGCACCGGGGTGGGCAGGGGGCAGGGGAAAGGGGTCGGGAGCAGTTCTGGAGCGCGTGGGTGCTGCTCGCAGCCCCTCACCCCCGGGGGAGGAGGAACACAAAGTCTCAGCTGAGTGTTCCCCAGCGAGCCCACGCTGTGGCACGGCTCGGCACGGCCTGGCACGGGATGGCACAGCTGCCCATGGCACGGCACAGCCGCACGGTGACATCCCCCTCCCTCAGCACCGCGATCTCCCGCAGGGCTGTGATTAAAAAGCTTTTTCCTCCCTCCTCCCATCCCTCCATTTTAAGCCTTTTGAACCTGTCCCCAAGGAATTCTGTCCAGTTTGAGCCTCTTGAACCTGTCCCCGAGGAATTCCACCTGCCCAGCTCCGTGATCATCCTGACTCCCAGGCAAAGAGCTCCACAGCCTGGCTGAGCTCTGGGGGTCGCACCGAGCCCCCTTTTCACCCCCCAGCATCCTCCTCCCCTGAGCCCCCACTCCCCAGCCAGGAATGAAGAAGCCCTCGGGATATCAGAGATAGAAGCGGACATTGCTCCAGCCCCAGTAAAATTTATGACTCTCCAGTTTAGAGCCAGGGGCGTTTCCACCCCTCCCAGGTGCTGTCAGGACCCTGCCCAGCCTGTCTGGGGACAGGATGCAGCGTTCCAAACCCAAACCCATTTTCCTTGGATGCTCTGCAGCTTTCCTGGCCAGCCCCCCACCCTGCCCCCCAAATCCAGCATCATTCACCTTGCAAGGGGCTGAAAGGCTGGCACAGACCAGGTCAATGCATCCCTCGCTGGAAAAAGAGGATTTGGGGCAGGGAGACACCCCAAAAACCCTGGGGAGCCCCAGACCAGACATTCCCAAAGCCCCCAGGGCTGGGACCCTGCCTTTGCCTCGCTCTGCTGGGAGTTTTTCACCTCATCCATGGGGAACGGAGGCGTTTCTGTGGCATGGGAGCAAAGAGCAAAGTCCCTGGAGAACGTGGCCGGAGGAGAAATGCCAGGAGCAGGGGCAGGAGGTACTTACAGGCTGCGAGCCATGGCTGTCATCTTCCCGGCGGGGCTGCCCTTCCCTGGGCTTTCCATCGCTTTCTCTTGGCAGGCTCTGCAGGGAGAGGCCAAAGGGATCTGAGATCATCCCAAACTCATACTCACATCCCAAAGCCACCCCTGCCCCACTCGGTGTCACCTCCCGACCCTGGGGACAGGGAAGGGTGAGTCCTGGCCAGGCAGTGTCCTGGTGTGGGGACAGAGCTGTCCCTTGTCTCCTCATTGTCCCCCAGCTCTGCCCTCCTCGTGTCACCCAACAATTCAGCCAAAATCAACCAACCCATGGAGCACACCCAGACCTGTCCCCTTCACAGTGACAACCTCCCCTCAGCCCCAGTGAGGCTCTCCCAGCTCCCAGCCCCTCTCCAAGCACCTCACCCTCGGGCTAAGAGCCTTCCCTGTGGATCTGAGCCCCTCAGGCAGTGCCTGGCTCCCGGGGTGCCCAGCGGGCCACTGAGTCCCCTGCCGTGGTGGCTTTGGTCAAGGCTCTGGAGGCAGGCAGGGCACGGGGCTGTGCCTCCTTCCCCGTCACTGGATCCTGCACACGTCAGGAGCAGAGTCCAGCCTGGGATTTGCTCCTGGCAGAGCCAGCAGAGTCCTGGCTCCTGGCAGGGAGCGGTTCCAGGCCCCCACCGTGGTGCTGGATCCACCCATGGATTCACCCGCAGGAGCGGCAAAGGTCACCCCTCTGTTTCGCTTCTCTGAAAATCTCAAACCCTGCGGTTTTGCTTCCTGGATGAGGCTTCAAGGGGTCAGGAGAGCTGCTCCAAGCACCCCATGGGCCCCATCAGCAGCCAGGGAGGGAGGTGGCAGCTCCCAAAAAATGGCATTTACAGGCTCAGTATCCAACTGGAGAAATCTTCAACTGGAACTTGGCAAAAATGGCAAAACCCAACCTTGGCGGGGGAACAGTGGGGACAAAAGGACACATCAGGATGTGCCACCACCCTGGTGAGGAGCAGAGCCTGGGAAACAGCTGACACCAGAAGGAAAGGTCGAAAAAAAAAACCACCAAAAAAAACCAAACCCAAACATTTTTGCACCTTTCATGCCCTGCCCTGCCAAAGCAGCAGGGGCTGTCTGCGAGCCGGGAGTTTGGGGGTCTCTGGAAATTCCCTGCGTGCAGGATTTCTCTGTCCCAGCTGGATCCCATCTCCCAGGCCTGGGAATCAGCCACCTGCCAGCTCACCCTGCCATGGACACGGCTGCAGAACTCCAGGGATTCATCACTCAGCTCATAAATATTTAAACCCAGAAGGAGCCGTGTGCTCCTGTAAAACGCAGCTCCTCACACAAGCCCAGCATCCCTCGGCCCCAGCGCTGAGCTAATGAACATTTGGGGCTCTGCAGACGGATCTTTCGCAGCTAAAAACCAGGTCAGGGCGAAATCCAAGGTCTTGGATCCATCCGGGCAGGATTTCTGCACCCTCCAGCTGGGATATTTTGGATTTATCACCCCGAGGGGTGCAGAAAGCGCTGCTGGGATGGGATCACAGCCGAGGCTGCGCTTCCAGCTGCTCCTTCCCAACACCCCGGGCAGGTTTTGGGGGGCAAGGCCAGCCCCACACCCCGGGAAAGGCTGCAGCTGCAGCCTGGAGCACTGACAGGCTCCCGCCGGCTGCTCCAGGCAGGATTCACAGCTTCGTACAGCATTAAGAGCTGCTGACGCCTCGTGAAAAAGCTGTGAAAAGATTCTATTTTGGGGAAAGTTCCTCTCATAACGGTGCATCCTGTGGCTTCTCTGTTTCCCCTTTTCTCCCGGTTTCTCTTGCTACGGAGAAAACAGGCGGATCATGTTCCCAAACAGCCTGGGCTCCTGGTCAGGAAAGGAAAAATAACCCTCCGAGCCACCCCCAGCCAAGGAATTCACTCTCATGCCGCACCTGGGTGGGGGCCTAGGGCCAGAAGGGAGAAAAGGGACCCTCCTGGGGCTTGGAGCTTTGGGGGGCTTGGAGGGCAGTTGGATATTTCCTAATGAGGGGGGGAAAAAACTGGTTTTGCTTGGTTTAGACCTTTCCCTCTGGTGTCCAGATCTTTCCTGGCCTCTCCTCCCTGGCCTGCTCCCAACCAGTGTGGTGGCATCCGTGGTGCCATCGTCTCTCTTTGCCCCCGCTGTTCCCCGATTAAAATAATAATTAAAAAATATATTAAAACATCAAAGAAGCAGGAATCTGTCTCCAAGCAACTGTCTCCAAGTAGGGACAGAGAGCAGAGAAGGAGAAGCAGCAGCGCTGAGTGGGGAGAAAACTTCTGGAGATCCCACAGCGAGGAGAGGGAGGGAGCAGCAGGAGCAGAGGGTTGGCTCCGTGGGCTCCGGGAGCAGCAGGAGCCCCGGGGCAGGAGGATCTCCCTCTTTCCTCATCCCGGCCCCAGCAGGAGCCTCTCTCCTGGCTTGTGAAACCTCTTCCTACCCCAAGGGCGAGGGAAGCGGCGGCAGCAGCGCTGCCTCCCCCGCTGCCCCGCGGGGCGCTCGGAGGCGACGCCGGCGCTCGGTGGCTGCGTGGCCGTGCTGAGGAGCTGCCAGGAGCCACCAGCAGCTGCCAGGAGCCACCAGCAGCTGCCAGGAGCCACCAGCAGCCCCGGATGAAACAGGAGGTGAGCCGCCAGGTTTATCCTCGCTGCTCCCGTGGGAGAACGGGGTGAAATTCCACGCTGGAAAGGTCTTTGCCCGCGCGTCTCGGGGTCTGCTCACACGTGGCTCTGCCTGAGCAGCCTCGTCCCCGCCCTGAGGGTCACCAAGGCACCCCAGGGGTCCCATACCCCAAATCTCAGCAGCTCCAAGGGGTGGCGAGGGCCCCGCTGCGAGGGGGCTGCATCGCCCCTGGGCGCTGGGAGAACCCTCGGGGGCGCTTGGAGCCGTTCCTGGGGCAGCATCCAGCCCTTCTCCCGCACGATTCCCGCATTTCCCGGCCCTCAGAGCCTTTGCATCGCCCCACAAATTCCCGGCAGAGAAACCCTCAGCCTCTCCATGCCCCATTCCCGCTCCTTGGGGAAAATAAGGGATGATTTGCTGCGGGCGTGGTTACCTGAGCGCAGCGGCCCCGCTCCGTCCCGCGGCTCTTCCCTCTGTTCCAGCCTTCCCTTCCCTTTCCAGGTGCAAACTGGCCTGGACAGGCAGGACCCATTTTTATACGCTCGCCCATGTGATCCAAACAAATGCCCTAGGGATGAGTTTTTGCACTGACACAACTCAAGGGGCTGGGACTAAAAACCTGTTGGACCACAATCCCGGCTAAACCGACAGGAATTTTCCACTTGGAGCCGTTCAGGCCGGCTCTGGGTGCGCCGGCACGCGCCGGGCCCCGCGTCTCCCTGCTCGCCTCTCCAAAAAAAATCCCATTTCCCTGCGCTTCCCAACTCGTTCCGACTCGTTCCTAAATGTTTCCTCCACTGCAGCTGGAGAAAATGAACCATGGGATGGTTCCACGATGGAGGAAGGATGCATGGGGAGTGTGAAGGAATATATTTGAGGCATTGATTGCATTTAAACTCTGCAAATCTCTTTCATTTTTACCATGAGTTGTGTGGGGGGGGAAAAAAAAGCCAAATAAAACACAGCAGAAGATGCCGGCCAGGGTGAGAAATGGGGAGAATCATTTGCTCCTGGAAAAGGAAACTCCCTGCAGCCTTGAGGGCTGGGAATAGCATTTCTGCAAAGTTCAAGGTGATTTTAGGAGCTGCCCAGCCTGAGGGTCCTGGGATGCTCCTCAGGGAAGGAAGGCAGGTCCCAGGAGAGTCCGAGAGCCCAGAAATGCCCGGGATGGGAACTGGAAAAGAGAGGGTGAGCTCTGGATCCGTGAGTCAATGGGAACCGAGGCACCGGGGAAGGAGCCACGGGCGTGAGTCAGGGGGAGCCAGCGGTGACTCCGTGGGAAAGGAGGGAGGCGATGGGATAATGGGGCAGCGCGATGGGATAATGGGGCAGGAGGAGCCCCTGGAACGCTCTCCCCTCCTCTGGGGCTGTTTCTCTCCTCTGGGGCTGTTCCCCTCGGAGCAGCGCTGGCAGCGGGTGCCGCTGGAGCTGATCCCGATGGATTCGATAAGAGCAGGAACGTGCAGCTCGGCACACACGGGGCCAGCCCAGCCCCTGCCTCTCCTCCACCCCGAGGTGTTTGCGGTGCCCCGGGCGCCGAGCGAGGCTCTCTCGCACCTCCGGGGTGTTCTGTCCTCCCTTTGCTCCCGCCTGGCTTAGGGAGGGAGCTCGGGGGGATTTTTCCGCCTATTTTGGTGGCAGGTATTAAAAGGCGCCTGGTTCTGCTGGGTCACGGAGCGATGGAGACGTTCCCAGCCCCGAGCAAGGGCGGGTTTGCAGCTGCTGTCTTGGAGCATCTGCGGATGGTCCTAAACTCGCCCAAATCGTTCCAAAATGATCACCCCGGGGGGATCTCAGCCCTGCCGAGGCGCTGGGGCTCTGCCGGAGCTGGCACAGGCTCTGCCCTGCCCTGAGACTGGGGGTACTGGTGCTGGAAAAGGGGGGCCTGGCTGGCTCTGTTGGGGACCTCAGGCTGGTTTTTCTGTCTCTTTGCATCTGTGATTTTTTTGGGGGTGTAAATGCAGCAGCTCTGTGACCCTGCTGCTGTGAGGAACTGTAAACAGGGGAGATTTTGGGGTCCCCTTCAGCGCCAAGGGGCTGCAAAAATCACCTGGGCAGAGGAGAAGCTGGGAAATGTGCTGGAAAAGATGCTCATGCTGAAGGCTTTCCCTCAAATATGGGAAGTGCCCTCACATCCTTGCAGACCCCAAACTGGTTTTGGGGGATGGTGAGGGGGTTCGGGGCTTGCCAGGAAAGCAGCACCGCTGGGACTCAGCTGTGAGCTCGTTAAAGCTCTACCTGCCCCTGCTGCAAACCAGTTAAAGCCATTTAGGGAAGGGTTAAGCCAGTTCAGTGTGATTTGGGAGCCCATTGATGCAAAGGTTAATCTGGTATCAGTACATCAACATCGGGGATTTGGACCAATTTAACCGTTCCAGCTCCAGGTTTTCCCTGGAAGATTTAGGGGAGGGTCCAGCCTGTGCTTCCCCCTTCATCCCAGGCTGCGGAGAGAGGGAGAAAACAAACCAGGATTGAAGGGAAGAGCCTCGTGCGGGCTGAATGTGAAACGCTGCTATTTTTAGCCCATCCCTGCCCAGCCGGCCAGGATTCCAGGCGGGTCCCGCTGCCCAGCTGGCACAGGGTGGGCGCTGGAACCCTCCCGCTCCGTCCCGGCTCGCCCGGGAGCCTCGTGGGACCAGGCTGAGCCCGAGCTGAGTCAGGGCAGAGGATGCTCCTTCCTCATCCCGGTTCCTCATTATCTCGCTGCCCTCAGGGCTTTCCCACGAGCCTCATCCAGCCGGGCCGTGGGACCGGCAGGAGGTGTTTGTTTATATTTTGCCGGCATCCCTGAAGGGCTGTAATCACAATTAGAGCCTCCACGAGGCACGGGGCAGAGATTCATCCTCCTTCTGCAAGGCCGCAGAGCCCGGGAGAGTGGGAGGGGAAGAGGGGAAGGAGTGGAAATGCTTCCACCGCCCGATCCATCGCCCACACGGCATCCCCGGGGAGGGCGGCGGGGTTGGCAGAGGTCACCCCTGAGGGTTTCTGAACATTTTCCCTCCACGCTGCTGTCGCGTGTCGGTGTTGCAGCAATTCCCGGGCCCTTTTCCCATCTCCAGGAGCGCTTAATGCAGGAATTCCAGCCAGGAATTTCCAGAGTGGGGCTCAGCGGTGCGGGGATGGAGGGATGGGGACGGGATTGGACGGGGCAGAGCCTGCAGAGGAGCGGGCTGGGATCGGGGAGCTGCCAGGCTGCGGAGCCGCTGCCGGAGGAGAAGCGGCTCCCGCACCGCTCTGCTCCACTCTGCTGCCTTGTGACTGCGAAATGAATGCGCTTAATATAGGCCAAGTGAAAACAGCCGGCCCGAAATAGAAGCCCTTCCCCAGAAAGCGCCGCAGCCGCGGCAGGAGCAGTCACAAGGTACCTGCCGTGGCACCCAGGGCTGTGCCAGGTGTGCACATCCCCCGGCTGGCCCCAAGGTCACCTCCCCCGGGGCTGCAGCTCCCCCCGAGCCTCCCCAGAGTTCAGGGATGGGGCAGGCGCCCCCGAGATCGGGATGGGCTGGGGGGCGGGTGGCTGCATCCCCCAATCCTGTGATCCCACGGGTGCTGCAGGGAATGGGTTTGGATGTGATGGGGTTGGGATAATTCCTGCTGGGGCTGAGGTTTGGGATGGGAAGGGGCTGGAGGGGGGCAGCTCTGGGGGCTGCTGCCAGGCTCGGGGGGCTCGTTCAGCTGTGCGCTTTTCCCTGGAAAAAATCCTCTCCTCCTGATTGCCCGGCTGAGTCAGAGGGGCTGGGGGCGGTGCCGGGAAGGTTTTGGGGGTCGTAGCAGCCCCGGGGCTGCACTGGCAGCTCCTCCTGTTGGGATCCTGTCGAGATCCGAGGTGCCGCCAGCTCCAAAGACAAAAAGCATCATGGATCCCTTCCCTGATCCTACAGAGATCCCTGCTCAGAGGCTGCTGTGGGTCCAGTCCCCCTTTTTGGGGCTCTGACCCGTCCCCTGTGGTCACTCGTGACAGGGTTAAATCCAGCACAGCTGCCGGCCGGGAAAATGGGCCAGGAGGGGGTGAGAGTTCAGCGCTGGAGCTTTGGCAGGTATAAAGGGAAAAGCCAGAAATCCTTCCCTGTTAATCTGGGGCTGCACCAGGGATCTGCGTTCGCTGTTTAAAGCTCTGCTGTTCCAGCCTGCGGCTCACGGGAGGGGTTTGGGGGGATAAACTCAACCCCCTCACTCCAAATTTTGCCCCGGCATCTTATTAATGCTGGAGAAATTCCAAAATCCAGGCTCAGCCCTTGAACTCCTGCCTTTTACCATGCGGGGTCTTTAACCCCTGACCCCAGCGCGGCTCTGGACAGGCCCAGGGGAACTCCCAAGCCCAATAAATCTGTCACATCCCTGAAAACCACTTAAAAATCCCCCAAGGAGCAGAGCCAGCGCCGCGGATCGCTTCAGATGCAAATTTATGGCCTCTCCGGGGCCGAGTGGGGTTTTTGATTCACAAAGCTCTCGCCCAGGGGCTCGGCCGGGACAAGGTGAAGGCGACCTTGGGCTGGTTGGGTTGGAGCAGGGCTTTGGAATTCTTGGCCAGGGAAGGAGGGAAACGTGAGGACAAACCCACGGAGAAGGGAGATAAGAGGCACAGCTGGAGCTGCTGAACGGCCACAGAGGATGTGGCTTTTGTTTCCTCTTCTGATTGCTGCGGAATTCGAGGGCTGCAGAATGGGCTTCCTGCAAGGCGAAAATTGAGGGAATTCCCCCGGCCACCGAGGCTCTGCCAAGGGCTCGGCTTCGCGCTGCCTCGCCGCTCGGTATCGGCAGTGTAAATACATTATTTTAGCCATTTTTCAGCCTGGAGGTGTTGGGGTTTTTTGGGAGTTGCTCGGGTGCTTCGCTCGCTGGACTCTGAGGGAAACTGAGGCACAAAGAAAATATTCGAATTTCTTCCCGAATCAGAGGAAAACACTGGATTATTGCAGGAAGAGCTGAGCTGGTGCTTGTGGGTGTTGTTGATAATCCTGCGAGCATTTTTACTGCTCAGAAATACTTTTACTCCTGAAAAGCAGAATAAATCCTTGTTTTCCTCGCTGGTGAGGAAGGGTTTGAGTTTTTAACGGCTTCGGTGGTGACTTAAAAATTTGTCCAGCCTGAAATTAGGAGGGAAAAAAAAAAAAAAAAAAAAAGACCCCGACAGAAGGTCACAATGTCACCTCCCTGTCCCTGCAGGCCATTCACACCTGGGGACGGCTGGTCCAACCAAATGGGATGGGAACAAGCTGAAAATTCCAAGAAAATGGCGAATTTGCCCTTTCTATGGAGATGAATGAAAGGCCGAGGTGAGCCGCGGTTTATCTCGAGTTCACATCGACAGGAAGGCGGCTCCGGAGGGGGAAGCTCCAAACAATGCTTTCCCGGGAAGTGAAAACGAGATTTTACTGAGCATTCACGGTGAAACTCTGCTCGGGAAGTTCCGCTCCAAACAAACAAAGAGCTGGAGGCTCTGCACCACCGGGGGAAGCGCTGAGAGCTCTTCACTCTCAGCTGATGGGCACGGGGAGCCTCGAAAACTTTCTATTTTTTGCCTGAGCTGGATCCCAAAGCTCCTCTGAAGAATATTTTGGCCCCTTGGCAGTGTCCTGGGTGTTTTTGTTTTTGTTTTGTCTGTTTGGTTGGGTTTTTTGCCTCCTCTGCCCCTTCCTTTCCCTCTCAAAGCCCCATCTGTGGCCCCAGGGCTCAGCCCAGGTGGATCTGGGCTCCCAGCTCGGTGATTTTGGCTCTCACAGGTGTTTTGTCGCTGGTAAAACGAGCCCCAGACTTCTCCCTCCCCTCCCTGCCTTCAGGTGTTGCCTTTTATTGAGAGCTTTTTAATCTCCGATATTAACAGGAAAATAATTTCCCCACCTTGCCAGCTTTGAGAAAGCTTTTTAGCAGCCTTTGGAGCTGTTTGCTAGGGATCCAAAATGCAAAATACATTTATTTTTATGTCTCTGTTTAAATATCTGCCCCCGAATGAATTGATGTCGGAACGGCAATAATTTTATTCCGTCGATTCCTTAATTTGATTCATTAAATTAATCTCACGCTGGCTACTTTGAAAGCTTTATTTTATTTCCAGAATATTGGGAAATATCCCTTGTGGAAGCTGGGAGAGCTGAGACCTTTTAAACCGGTTTAAAAATGAAAAAAGGCATGATAAAACCCATGATTTTATCTAAAAAAAGCGAAAATTTTGAAGCGCGGGGCAGCACCTCTTTGTCTCTCATCCCACTTTGGAGCGTGGGGGAGAATTCCTGGATTTCCCTCGGCTCCAAACCTCACACCCAGCAGGTTCCAGAGGCTGGAAAAACGAGATTCCTGCAGTCAGGTCAGGGCACCTGGGAACAGCCCGGGATGGCCGGGACCTGCTGTGACACCGCGAACAGGGAAAAGAAAGAAAGAAAGAAAGAAATCAATCCCTTTTCCTTCTCCACAGGGAAAGCTGCTGCCC
>VZSR01002088.1:360092-372582 GCA_013398615.1 Brachypodius melanocephalos
CCTGAACATCCTGATATCCAAGGATCCTGATCCTTGAGCACCTTGATCCCCAAACATCCTAATCCCTGAGCATTCCAACATCCAAGGGTCCTGACTCCTGAGCATCCCAGCCTTTGGGATTCCTGGTCCCTGAGCATTTTGACCCTTGAGCATCCTGGCTTCTGAGCATTCAATCCTCTGAGCATCCTGACCCCTGTGCATCCTCACCTCTGAATATCCCAGCCTCCAACCATCCCAGCTGATCTCCCAGCCTCTGAGCATCCTGACTCCCAGACATTCCATCCTCCAAGTCCCCCAGCTGTTGAACATCCTGCCCCTCCAGCCTCCCAGCATCCCTGACTCCCATCCCTTCCCCAGGGGCAGCTTCCTCCCAGGCTCTAAAACCGAGTGCTTTAATAACGAGCTGCAAAAGGACCGTGGAGAGAGGGGGGAAATAATTGTGTGAGCCAGGGTTATCGGTTCACAGAGTGTTTCCTGCCCTGGATTTGGCCATTCCCAGGATAAAACTGAGCGATGAGGGCTGCCTTAATGAAAATTCCTGTCCCTGGGAAACACCAGTGTGACCATTCCAACCCTGCTGTGTCCGAGTGCTCCTGAACCCCTTTTTCCTGCAGAGATTTGCAGCAGCAGCAGCAGCAGTGTGACCCTGGCTTTGTGTGCGTCAGTCCTGGGCTCTTGGAAGTTGCTTTTATTTATTTTATGGTGGTTTTTATTTCTTTTTAAGGATTTTCACGTTTAAACAAAAAGATTTGGGAAATCCCACCCTGCTCATCACATCCCTGGGGCGGCTCCAGCTGCTGCCACCACACCTGGCTCTGTCCCGAGTGGCAAAATTGGGGTCGGATCCCGGATTTTCCCACACGAAACAAAACCTCTCGGAGTGGGAATCCAAAACTTGCCATCCCAGAGGACCGTCCACGAGTGGCTGCACACCCAGGCTGGGGAGAGCTGGCTTGGGGGGTTGTTTGTTTGGGATACAGGATCAGAAATAAGCCCTGGAGTTGCGGTGTGGCCGCACAGAGCTGGGCCAGCCGCTGCTTTTCCATTCCAGAAATGTCACTGAGTCACGAATGACTCAGAATTATAATGGGACACATTTCCAACCCCGTGCATGACTCGGAGACGTCTTCCAGGGATATCAGAGCTGTTTGTAAAGTCCAGGCCTTGCCCTGGCGCTGTCCCTCCCTCCCTGGCTGCTGCGTGTCCCCGCCCTGGCCAAGGTGACAGCCGGGATCAGGCTGAGGATGCTCCTCCGTGTCCCGCGGGATCGGGGGGACATTCCAGGGGATCGGGGGGATGCATTAACGCTCCCCATCAGGTGACAGGTGTCTATTAAAGTGACTGCCATCACCGCTGCCTCCGGCCTGCCCTTGACCCGGGGCTGGCCCAGCAGACAGCTCCGTGTCACGCGTGACCCCCAGGGGTGACCTCAGCGCCGGGGTGGCCGCAGCTCCCACGATTTTGGCTGCCAGAGGAGGGGGATTTCTGTCTGAGCATCATCTGGGTTGGCTCTGCCGCCCTTCCCTCCCCTTCCAGCACAGGGAGATTTCCTTCCTGCGCCTGGGTGACGGGAAAGGGACGGGTCTGTGAGGTGTCCCCCCATGGCGGATGGCACCCAGGGGCAGCGCTCCCCTCGGAGATTCCTCAGCGCCTCCTCTTCCCACAGCTCACCTCATCCCAGAGCCAATTAATCAAGCAGGATGGGTAGGAATGAACCGAGGGAGGTGTTTGATCCAGTCAGACCAGTTCAGGGCTCAGGGGTGGCCGGTTTGGGTCGGTGCCGGCGCCGTTCCCAGTGCCGGGCTCGGGGAGCCGCGCGCTTCCCTCCTCGCTGGAAATACTTTCTCACCAAATAGCATTAAATATTCCTGAGCTGTGAACATCTTGGACTGATTTTATTTTCCATAAATAAACTTGTTGGGAGATATTTGGAGATGGGCCTAAGCTGCAGAGCTTGGACTGGCTCCCGAATCTCGCTGCTGTTTGGGCTCGAGGGGTTGGTTCAGGATTGTTCCGAGCTTTATTTCGGTTTCAAGGGGTTGGGATTAAAGAGGTGCCCTCAAACGGGACCCTCTCAGCGCTTTCCCAAAATCCCTGATCCCTTTAAATGCTGTTGATGGTGGGAGAGGGGATCACAGGTGTCCCCTCACCTCCAGGCGTGGCTATAGCGTTTTGTCTGTAGGGGCTCGGCCTTTTGGAAGTGGCATTTCCAGTGGGATCAGCTGGATTCTTCCAGAGGTACCAAATCCCAGTTTTTTGGGCTGGGACCGTGGATGTTCCATGTTTTAGGCACTGTGGGGTTTTGGGGCACAAATCTCTCCTCATCACACAGATGAGGTGCCCCCTCCCTGATGGAGATGCCTCCAGCCCTTCCCAGCTTCCTGCTGGAAATTTGTTGCTTTCCAGATTGGACAAAGAAGAGCAGAAAAACATAGATTAAAAACAAAACAAAACAAAACACACACACACAAAAAAACCCCAACAAACAATGATGTTTATTTATTTTCCAACGGGGAAACGAAGTGGGAGAGCCGCAAGGGCGTGTTTGCAAACCCGCTCCTGGCAGGGCGCAGCCGGAGGAGGCCGGATCCGGATCCGTGGGGCACGGAGCTTCAATTCCCGTCCTTTCCCGAGCATTCCCCTGCGCCTGATGAGCAGTGACAAGGACAGCATTGCTCTTTTGGTGAGCGCACACGCTCCCCAAAGCCCCGGCCATCCCTCAGCCTCGCCTTCCCTTCTTCTCCCTCGATCCCCAGGTTTATTCCGGGGGAAGAGGAGCCTGATCCACCCCATAAACTCTGTCACATCCTCATTAATTTGGCCATGTCTCCCTCGGTCGCCTTAGGGAAGCGTCACATTTTTAACGAGGCTCCGTTCTGACAGCTGAGGTGGGAAAGGTGCAGCGTCAGGGGTTGAGGCTGCTCCGGGGGCTGCTCCACACCGGGAATGGCAGCTCGGGATGAGGCCGCTGCTCCCGGATTTCCTTGGGGGTTTAAGGGCACAGATCGAGGGCTGAGGGGTGCTGCTGGGTGTGCACAATTCCACGGGGTTGTCGCTGCCATCCCAGAGTGAGGCACTTCCAAACCTTTAGGAGAACCCCAGGATTTGGCACCACGGCTCAGAACCAGCTGCCCTGGCTAATCCTGGCCAGTTCTGCTTTCTTTTTCCCCCTCCAATATTCCTAAATTCGAATGTTTTTTAGTGAAATCTCATGTCATGGTCTTATTTCCAAAGAATATTTGGAATATATTCCAAAGAACCTTATATAAATGACATATATTTCCAATTAATTTTTATATATAAATATAAATTATATTAAAATATATATTATATATAAAAATTATATTAATTATATTGTAATATAAATTAAATTATATATAATATAAATATATACACTGGATATATATATTTTTATATATAAATCTGTATCTATAACTTTTTTCCTATGTATGATATATAATATTTACATTCCCAATATATTATATATTACACAGCCTTCCTATACATCTGTTTTATATTCCAAATGTTTAATGCTGTACCTGGCACTGCATCCCTGAGTGTTTTTGTGCTCAGGGCAAGGCTCCCTGGCTTTTCAGTGTAAGGCCAGCGGCTGATCCCTGATCCGTAGGGATCTTGCTCCATGCTGGGAGCTCTTCTAACCCATTCTAATGCAAATGTGCATTAGCTGATAATCGGAATGTTGAGTGGATTATTTCACCCCCAGACGAAGCTGCTGCAAGGCACTTTTTTTTTTTTTAAATTTCTCCTTTTAATATATTAAACCAAAAAGAAAAAAAACAAAACCTCCAAACCGATCCCCCCCAATTCACTTCGGGATGAGGGTTGATCCCCAGGGATCTGGGCAGGGATCTCTCTTTTTCCCTCTCGAGGCTGTAAATAAACGCAGGCCCACGACCCGGTGACACTCTCTCACAGCTTTATGGCGAGTGCACCATAATTGCATCAGCAAACATTTGTGTTGTAATTAAAGCCAGGAGCCACCAAACCATGAGAAATCAATTAAAAGGAATCCTGTGGGATCAGCATCCCATCCCTGCTCCCTGTCCTGCTAAGATGCTGCTTCATCCTTTCTCTCCCGCCCCAAAAAAGTCCCACAGAAGGGGTTGATCCCCCTAATTGGGATTTTTTCCTCCCAATCTCCCAGGTGCTGGAGCATCCCTGCCCTGTGGTGCCCCAGCCTCACTGCTGGGGTTGATTTTGGTGGATTTTGGGAGTGGAGGGGTTGCATCCCAATGTCCAATGGGATGTGGGGTTTTTTTTAGGTTGAGTGGTTGGTTAAAGGTGCCGGGCTGAGCTCCTGCCAGGAGCAAATGGAAACGAGGCAGGAAATGGGCATTTTATCCAGCGGGGTTTGAATTTTGGGGTGTAAACAGGGAAGGGAGATCAGCCCTTAGGAACGGGGCCCTGCCGTGAGACCTCATTAAAAAAGGTTTGGGGATACTGGGAGAAACCTACACCCATCTACCCCCAGAAAGGGCTTTGGGGTTTTGGGGGGTTTGGGTATAAAAAGGGAAGGGTGATCCCACTGCGGGAATCCCGGAATGCTGCTGCTGCCACTTCTCCAACCCCTCAGCATCTTCCCCAAACCCCCTCTCACCCCAGGAGCAGCTTTTGTCTGAACCCATCACCCCAAAAAAACGGGATTTGGCTGGAAGCTTCCACCCCCCTCCTCCTGCTTCACCCACGGAGATTCAATTCCCCCCATGCCCTGGGAGCTTGGAGAAAGGATCTGAATCCACCAAAACAAACCCTTCCCCTGCACGTGCGGCTGCTTCCCCCGGGAGAGGCTGAGAGAGAGACGGCAGCGCCTGTGACAGATGTTAATCGCATCATTTAATGCACTCCTGGAAGGCGCTTGGGTTCGGGGATGGGGAGCAAGAGGAGAATGGGCCATTGTCTCCCGTTTCCGGCAGCGTCCCCGGGGAATGGATCACCCCGGGGTGCTCGGCTCACCCCAGGGAGGGAGGGAGGGAGGTGGGAATGGCAGCTCGGGAATTCGGGAGGTTTTTCTGGTGGATCCACGGGGAACGCGCCCGTTTTGATACAAAGGAGCGGTGAAAAAAGGCGTGAAATGGGTTTTGTTTGGGGGGAAAAAGTGGAGGGGGTGAAACAGAGACGGTGGGATCGTGTCTGATCCACGGGCTGGACCAAACATGGATACAGGAGAGGGAAAAATAATGATGGAGGGATCACATCTGATCCACAACTGGAGAAAACATGGATACAGGGGAGGGGAAATTGGGATGGAGGGAACCCATCTGATCCACACCCGAGAGCCCCTGGAGAAAACAGGGGGGTACAGGAGAAAGGAAATAGGGATGGCGGGATCATTCCCGATCCACGCATGAACATCCCTGCACAGAATGAGGGGCACAAAAGGGAAAATTGTCATGGAAGGATCATTCCTGATCTGAGAACCCCTGGAGCAAACACCTCCTGCTTGGCCTGGGGAACGGTGAAAGCCCACCCGACATCCATCCTGGGTGGGTGGAGAGGGGATATCGGCCAGCAGCAGGGAATTGCATTTCCAAGGCAGGAGCAGCATCCCATGGGCTGCTTCCCTGATTGAATTCCCCCTTGGTGACCCGGGGAGGTAATTGAGGAGCAGGGGAGCCGGGGCAGATGGCACCGCTGGAAATCAGCACCTCCAGCCACCCCCCCCGAACCAGGCAGCAACTGAGGCGAGCTGACTCGAAGGTGCCTAGAAGTAACCAACTTATTGCCTAATAGATTTCTCAGTCATGAATTCCCCGTGCTCCGTGTGCCCCCCAATCAGAGCAATTATGGATTTAAATGGAGCTGGAATCCGCGGTGCAGAAAATGCCCGTTTTAGCGGGAGATTGGCCAGAGGTGAGGGACCTGTAACACCCCTGGTAATGAAAGCTCTTCACAGCTTGCCGTGTTCCACCCGGGAATAATTGCTGCAGCCTGTGATATGGATCCGGCTGCGTTAATGATGCCCTGTTCCTTTTCACAGGACTCATTTCAGCTTTTCCCCCTCTTTTTTTATTTTTATTTTTTAATTTTTTTGTTTCCCGGGATTTCAAAGCGCCGAGGCATCGTGGGAATTAACGCATTAACGCGGCTGTTGTGGTGCTGGGGGGGAATTCCAAATGTTCTCCCCGGGATCGATTTACAAAGCGCCGGGGATGGGGAGCCTCGGGAAAGGGTGGCTGGAGGGGAATGGAGTGTGACACGAGGGTGTCATCCCTCTGTCCATCCCATTTGGAGTTTATTCGCCGTGACAGGATGGGTTTATCAGAACAAAACACACATCAGGGATTTAAAAACAACAACAACAGCAACAAAAAAATAATTTAAAGAAGATATTTTGGATTGGAAATAAAACTCCCATTAACTTCCGAATGAAAACCACATCCAAGGGAGACAGTTGGCTTCTCCTCTGAGTTTATTATTAAATATTTTACCAGGGAGGGAAGTTCTGAGCTGAGCATCTTTTCCCTCCTGTTCCTGGCAAGAGCAGTTTGTGTGGAGGGAGGGTGAGCTCTTGGTTGTTTTCCCGAAGCTCTTTCTGGGGTGTCGATGGGGGTAGAGTTCTCCCATTATTCCTGGATTTAATGAGATCCCAAGACAGGGTCCTATTCCTAGGGAATATTGGGAATATTATCTGTACCTCCAATATATCTGTACCTCCAATATGTCCCTCTCTATCTGGAATATTGTCTATATTTCCATAGAGCACATATATAGAATATGTAAAAAATATATAGATTATATATAGGTAATATATAGAGAATATATAGAGAACGTAGCCTGTATTTCCGTGTAGAGAATATAAAAATAAATCTGGAAATATACATTAAAATATATAAATATATCTATTCTAGATGGAAATATAGAATGCACATAATATTTATTCCCTATATATGATATATGACGTATTATATACAATGTATGATATATATAGTATGTGATAATGTACATATATAATGTGATTACATGTTATAATATATATGATATATTATATATAATATATGATATACGATATATTATATATAATATATCACATATGATATATCATATATCATATACTACATATTACATATTACATATTACATATTACATATTACATATATATTTATAAATTATTCTATTTGGTGCATAGGGGTGGGACAAAGGCCCTGTCTGCTCTTTCGGATCCTCACAACTCGGCAGCAGCACATCCCAGGCTCTGGGAGGGGGTTCCAGCGGATAAATGGATGCCGTGGGTGGCTCGGTGCCGCATCCCCAGGGACGGAGCCGGACGGAGCAGCTCCTGAAACGCTTTAATTTCCCCCCAAATGGAAGCGAGATGTTTTTTTCCCTCCTTGCCTTTGCGATTTCTCCCGAGGGGCTCCGGGATTAATTTGCTGGGGTGACCCGGGGAGCCGCAGCCGCCTGACCCCGGAGCCGCCGGGGGAGCAGAGGGGACCCTCGGCCGCTGATAAGGAGCTCGGGGCGCTCGGCACTTTCGGAAATGGCATTTCCAGTGAACTCAATCCCGCAGCGGCCCCGCAGGGATCGCGGAACCGAGATTCAATTACCGGCCCCGCCAGCGCCGTCCTTGGGGACACGAGTGTCACCGTCACCTCCTGCCAGCGCTGCCACCTCCCCGGGACCCCTCGATGGCCTCGGGGGCGGCCGAGGGTCCCTGCGGAGGGGTCGGGGCTGCGAGGGGTCAGGGTGTGTTGGGGAATGGTCAATGAGCAGGGGGAGCAGGAATTGTAGGGATGGGAATTTATCCCGCCCTTCTCTCCATAAGGAAGAGCTGTGGATTTTCTCTTGGAGCAGAGCTGGTGGCCGTGGGGGGTGTGAGGTACCCTCTGAGGATTGTCCCGTGTCCCCCTCTCCACAGAGGGCAGAGCCAGAGAGATCCCACAGGGCCCCGTGCATGTCTGGATGGTTTTAGGGCTGATCCCAGTGGAGGAGGGGATGGGAGAGAGGCTGGGGAGGCTCCTCTGAACCCCGTGAGCTGCTGTGAGATTCCTCACAAACACCACGGGGACACCTGCTGGGACAGGGGCCGCCCTTCCTGACATGGGCATGCTCAGGTCAGCTGCATTTCCCAGAGCCAGGGTCTGTCCTTGTCCCCAAATCTTCCTCCCTCACAATCACAGAACGGCTGAGGCTGGAAAAGGCCTCTGGGATCACCGAGTCCAACCTGTGCCACCTTGTCACTGAGTGCCACCTCCAGGAGGTCCTTGGGCACCTCCAGGGATGGGGATCCAAAGCTCCCTGGGCAGTTCCAATCCCTGAGCACCCTTTCCATGGGAAAATTCCTGCTGCTGTCCACCCTGAGCCTCCCCTGGCCCAGCCTGGGGCCGTTCCCTCTCCTCCTGTCCCTGTTCCCTGGAGCACAGCCCGACCCCCCCGGCTGTCCCCTCCTGTCAGGGAGTTGTGCAGAGCCACAAGGGCCCCCCTGAGCCTCCTTTTCTCCAGGCTGAGCCCCTTCCCCAGCTCCCTCAGCCTCTCCTGGGGCTCCAGACCCTTCCTCTGCTTCTCCATGGCCAGTTTGTGCCCTGTGTTCCGGGTGTTTGGCACCATCCACAGCCCCGATCCCAGCAGGATTGTGACACTGGGATAATTCCACTTGTGCCAGAGCCTGTGGAAATGCTCTTTCTTTTCAGAGCAGAGTCTAATCCACAAGAGAAGAAAACACTCATTATTTCATTTTCCCCAGTATTTTCGTGTGCTCATGGGATTTTAATGGTATTAATTATTATTTAATTTGCACTTTGGCAATTTGTTTGTGCTGAGCTATTCTGGTATTGGAGAGGCAGCAGTGCTCAATCCCTTTTGCATCTCCCAGTGAGACAATCCCTCCATCTCCACACAAAGCATCCTCCATTCCCGTCCCTCCAGCTCCTCACAAGCATCCCTCCATGTCCACAGGAGCATTCCTTCCCCTCCATGTGAGGATTCCTCCATTCCCATCCCTCCATGTCCACAGGAGCGTTCCTCCACCTCCATGTGAGCATCCTTTTATCCAAACATCCATCCCTCTCTCTCCATTTCCATGTCTGCATCCCTCCATCCCATTCCAGCCTCTCCGTCCCAGTCCATCCTCTCTCCATCCCATTCCATCCTCTCTCCATCCCATTCCATCCTCTCTCCATCCCATTCCAGCCTCTCTTCATCCCATTCCAGCCTCTCCATCCCATTCCAGCCTCTCTCCATCCCATTCCATCCTCTCTCCATCCCATTCCAGCCTCTCTCCATCCCATTCCAGCCTCCCTCCATCCCCCTCCATCCCCGCCACTTCCCCAGATAATGAGAGCGAGTTTAAAAAACTTAAAGCCTCTTCGTGCCCGCGGTGAGTGACACAAATGGAGTTCATATTTAATCATCTGTTAACTCGTTGTCTATTATAGCTCTTTAATAGCACCAGAGATATTCTTAATGAAGCATGATTTAAGGTATTTACAGCTCTAGGACCGACAGACATCACTCACAGTGTGCAGGTAATGAGGCGTAAAACAGCTCTGGAAACCGTAAAAATGGGAGAGAGAGAGCGAGGAGGGAGAGAAAGCAGGCGAGGAGTTCGGAGCTGAATTGTTCCAGGGTTTGTTTTAAAATGTTTAGGCATTTAAAGTCATTTCAGCTTCGCCGAGGTGTCTGGTAGCACCGAGTTCAGCAATTCCCAGCGCTGAGAACCCCTGGCTTGCCAGGAGGGGCCTGGCCCCCCGATGCTCCCGAGACATCTCAGGGATCACGGGAGGGAGCAGGGAAAAAGCTTTTGAGGGTCCCCAGGGGCCTCGTGGATGCACAGGAGCAAAGCCTGGGATTTCGGGGTGCATTTTCCCCTTTGTTTTCCCACTTGGTGGCACAGCTGCCTTTGCTCACAGAGGGGACACCACGATCCTTTCCCTTTGCTCGCCTGCAAATGCCACCCCTGTGCAACGATTTTTATTTTTTTTTTTCCCCTCAGAAAAAAAAAAAAAAAATTAAAAAAAAACCCCACCAGAACCCAAGCCAAGTTTTGGAAAATAATTTGTGACGGAGGTGCCATCCTGCATCAAAATATTGTGTAGAAAATGTCAAATGTCACCAATCCATGTGTCCCCCCGCGTGACAGTAATTGGGCCGGACGGCTGCGCTCTGCCACCGCGGCCGCTCGCCGCCTCCTCCTCCTCCTCCTCCTCACACTCCGCTCGGGAAATGTGTCGCTTCCCGAGTCCATCCCGGCCGCCCTGGCCGCGGAGCGGGGCCGGCCGCGGTGTCCCCAGCCCGGGGACGCGGCGCTCATTAGGCTCGAGTGGCGATAAACAGCTCCCGGGGAAAAGGGGGGCGGCTGGAGCGGGCGGTTCTCGGCGCCTCGATTCCCTCCTGGATTTGGGACACGCGGCCCCATTCCCCGCTGTTTCCCCCTGGAGGAATCCCCTCGGTTTGGGGAGCCCAAAGCAGAACCACAGCGGGGTTTTTGACTGAGGAATCACAGCCTGTTGCTCCCCTCCCTTCCCAAAAGTGCTCCAGAGGCGCCGTCACCTGCATTTCCAGCACCACGGACCCTTTGGAACATTTATCCCACTTTCTGCCTGGTCGTGTTGGGTGTGTAACACCCCCACGGCTCTTTTATTGCCGCTCGAATTCGCTACGAGGCAAAACAAGCTGTTCTTCCAGAGCAAACAACCCATTCCTTAGAGCATCCCAAGCCCTTAATCCGGGAACAGACCTTTCACACACACTCCTTAACCAGCCCGGATGAATCAATCCTCATTAGGACATTAGGCTGCATAAATATTTGGCCGGTGAGGGGAGCCCCGAGGGAGAGCAGAGGGACAGGGGAAGAGTTGTTGCAGTTGGAAATTCAATGAAGTTCCCTTGGGCAGCGGGAGCCAGGCCTGGGAGAGTTGGGTCAAGCCTTCAGCCGGTGCCACTTGTCCCCTTGGGCAATTGTCCCAATTTAATTTCGCTGAGCTATTTATTTTATTTTATTTTATTTTTTTCCTGTGGAAGTGGCGAGGCGCAGGTGGAAAGGGAGGAGGTGAAAATCCTGCCAGCTCCCTCCCGAAGCCACAACACAACTCGGTCACAAAACAATTTCTTTTGCCGCCGAGGAAGGAGCTGGAGTTTCTTCTCTCTGGCGAGGCAGCAGCAGCAGAATTGCGAAGCCGATGCCTGTTATAGAAACTTTTTAGTACTGGGGAGAAGCCAAGAAAAAAGCCCAGATTGATCTCAAATCTCAGCTGGTGCTGGCGGCGCTTCCACCTCCAACTCCTGTGCTGGTGGGACGGGAGCTGGACCATCCAAGCGTCCCTGAGGAGAGTTGGGATGATGTTTCCCGGTGTTTTGGGTACTCTTCCCAGCTCCCTGCCCAGCCAGGAGCTCCTGCCCTGCTCTGGAAGGTGCTTTTGGGCCACATTGAGGTTTTCTGGTTTGTAATTGAATAAACCCAGCTGCATCCCCCATCCCATCTCCACACCAGTGGGATCAACCTGGATTGTGTCATGCCATGAAAATCCTTTACAGCAGGATAATCCAGGCTGTGGCAATGCCAGGCTGCAGCTCCCAGGGAGGTGAAAGGTTTTTTGGCTCAGGTACCATCACAACCTGTCTGTGCCATGATTTCCATCAGCACCTGGGGAATTTCCTTAGGAGCTCTCCAGGGTGTGGCCGGCAATGGGGCAACTGGAAATTTCACCTTGTGCCTTGAGTGGCGAGGAGCTGGTGGAACATCCCGTGCTCCGGGTGGGAATGGATAAGGAACAGCTCTGAGGGATGGGTGAGCTGGGAGGATCCAGACTGGATCCATCCAAACCTGTTCATTCCCCGTGTTGGGCTGGGCCTGGCTGGTGCTTGGCCCATCACCATTCCTTTCTTTTGGGATGGAATCCCTACGGCAGAGCCGGGCACCGTTCATCCCCCCCTTCACAGAATAAAGCACATTTTAATCCGTTTTCCCCTCCACGCCCTGGATAAACAGATGCCAACGGGCATCCCTGGGCTCCTCCAGCTCCGTGCCCACCTCAAGCCAGGTACCCCAGGCAGGGCAGAGCTCCGAAGCCACCCCGGCGCTGCCGAAAACGCCGGAGCACTGCATGTGTGCCGCTTCCATGTGCGCTGGTTTCCAAGGAAACCGCTCGCTCTACATGTGTGTCGCTTAACACCCTATTTGCTTTCATTTGGATAAGTCTTTAATTCCTGTGCAGCCCCGGCTCGGCGGGATCTGTTGAGCTCCGTGTGTATCCTCGGCGCACAAAATCCCTCTCTCCTGCCTCTTGGAAAAGTCACTGCCTGCTCGGAGCGACTTCCCTAAACCTGTGCCTAATTGGAGCAGCTAATGCTTTCTGCAGGAATAACTGGATATTTCACTGCTGCTTCCCCCTCTAGAAACAATTAGCAGGGAAAACACGGAATGCAGGGCTCTCGTCACCTGCCACCGGCTCCGTGTCAGGTGGAGGAGCAAGGAAGGGACCCCAATTCCCAGGAATGTGGGGGGCAAAGCTGGGAGGTGAAGGAGTGGATTTCA
>VZSR01002088.1:435136-449597 GCA_013398615.1 Brachypodius melanocephalos
GGGATGTCGGACGGAGGAGCTCCGTGAGCAGCAGGATTCCACTGCAGCTGTGGCCGTCAGCACCTTTCCACTGGGCTCCAGCAGGCAGCTGGAGATCCCAAAACAATGGAGTCAATGTCATGGGAATGCTGGGGTGAATTCAAGTGATGCCAGTTCAATCATTTTGCTCATTTTCACTCTCTTCCTTCAATCTTTCCTGGCCAAACTGGTCTCTGCAGTTGGGAGGTGCCTCCTTTTTCCCTTTGCCACTTTTCTGGGGAGCTTTCTTTCGGGATGGAGATGTGATCTTGCTGGGTCTGTGACGTCCCAGATCCACCTGCACCCTGCAGCTCCAGCTCAGAATATTCACCCACGGTACTAACCTTGAAATTCTTGATGGGATGGCAAGAGCTCAGCAGAAATTCCATCTTAGAACACAATTCATGGCCTAATTCTATGGGTCTCTCTTTTTTTTTTCCTGGAGAAGAGGGAGAAGGAAACACACACTTCCCTCTTTTTCCCAAGATCCACTGAAAGATGCAGAAATCAGCTCATCTTCCTCCTCCAGGAGAAAACCATGAACCCCAGGGGGATAGGAAGGTTCCTGACAATCTCCTATTTCCATCTCTTTGAAGTGTTGGCTTCAATCTTGCTCCATTGCCTCATCACCACGGTGGTGATGATGATGATGATGATGATCCTGCCCTTCAAGCAGGAGGGATCTGATCGCAGGTGGGAGGCCTGGTGTTTGCAAACAACGACACAAAAAAAAAGAACTGGGTGAAGGAGAGAACGTTGTTTTATTTCAAAGCTTTCCAGAGCTCGTCGCTCGTGATGTGGATTTAAATAAAAACCCCGAGACGAGCGATTTTTGCATTACCCAGCCCCTGTGCTTGGAAGAAGAAGAAAAAAAGAAAAAAAAAGGTTCAATACAGAGAGCAGGGTTTGATTTGGAGTTTTCGGAAAGAGGCTGCGGAGCAGTGGGATTATTTTAATAATACGGAAACTTCCCTTCAGGATATTGTAATTTTCTTGCCTGTACTTCTTGTTCTCGTTACTCTTAACGTGATAATCCTCTCCACAGCCTCTGCATGTGACCATGGATAGCTACTGGGAGTGGGAATTACTGTGTGCTCTGCAAAACGTTCCCAGCTTGGCCTCCTTGCAGGGCTCTGCCTGTGCCTCTGCTGGGTGGGAGCACGTGAGGGAGCAGCTTTTCGCTCTCCAGAGCTCCCTGGAGCTGTTTTTGTGGGATATCCGGGCTCCAGCCATGGCTGGGAGGCTCCGTGAGCTCGCAGACTGTGGGGACTGGGAGCCAGTTGCTGCCTGTGGGCGTGAAAAATAAGAGCAATCCTTGGGCAGCTGTCTCAGGGATGGGGCTGGGGATGTGAGTCAGGCTGGGCAGCTGAAGTGGATCCGTGTGGAGTCACCTCGATCCCCTGTGGATCCTGCTCCGGCACTGGGGTGGGGGTTTGGGGGGAGCTCGGGAGGTTTGGGGGGTTCACAGCACCCAGAGGGTCGCAGGGTGGGGAGGTTTTGCCTTTAGGGAACGGATCCTGAAATCCCAGAATGGTTTGGGTGGGGAGGGAGCTTTAAATTCATCTTGCTCCACCCCCTGCCGTGTGCAGGGACACCTTCCCCTGTCCCAGGGTGCTCCAACCCGGCCTTGGGCACTTCCAGGGATCCAGGGGCAGCCACAGCTCCTCTGGGAATTCCATCCCAGCCCCTCCCTGTTCTAACAGGGAGGAATTCCTTCCCAAAATCCCATCTAACCCTGCCCTCTGGCAGTGGGAAGCCATTCCCTGTGTCCTGTCCTTCCATCCCTTGTCCAAATCCCTCTCCAGCTCTCCTGGAGCCCCTTTAGGCCCTGGAAGCTGCTCCCTATCTGTTAAGCAACGATGCCTTTTGCTTCTTGCAGAGAAACGGGCCAATCTGACAGCAAAAAAAGGCACAGAAACCCTGAGTATTTGCAGGTATTGCACAGCCAAACACTCCAGCTTTTGGAGGAATTGGTTGCTGAGCAGATCCTCCTGAGCACAGAGAGGGAGCGATAAGGGAATGACACCCCCAGCCTTTCCAAGTGGGGGCACATCTTTTGAGTCGTGCCCGACCCTGTGCGGTTTGCAACCAAAAACAATTCACACCTAAGGCCTATAAATGGAATTCAATGCTCCCTGGGTGTTTTAGCAGCCGGAACAGGCCCGGGGATGGAGGGTGAGCTTTACTACGTGCCGGTCCCCTGACCTGCAGGGCGCCAGCTGCCACGGATTTCTCCCCGAACGCCAGGCACAAGTCGTGTGAGCTGCCCCCACACGCTGCTCCGTGTCTGTTCTTCTCCAGAGCCCAATTTTAGCAGCACGAAAAGGGAGCTGGAGCTCCGGGGAGGGGTTTTTTTGGAGCTGGAGCTGGCGGGGGGGAAGGGGGGAGAGAGCCCAGCTCGCATCCCCCGGATGGTGGGAGCGGATGGTGCGGACAGCTGGGCGCTGGGATGGGGCTGGAATGCGGCTGGTTGCTGCCTGAGCTCGGATCGGGCTGCTGGGGTTCGAGTGAAGCCCAAAAGGATGTTTAAAAAAGGAGATTTTAAGAAAACCGAGCTCCATCTTTAAACCCACCCCCTAAGCTTTTCCCAGCGATTCTGCTCGAAGAGCAAACGTCCCCATTAAACGTTGCGGTGCCACATCGAGCCTGGGATTGAAATCCCGGGGCCAGCAGGAGGAATTGGAACAAACCTTTGGATCCTTCTGGTCCTGGCTGCTCCCAGCACTCCGCATTTCCTTAATAGCACAGGAGCTTGACAACACAAGTGAACCCAGCGCTGATCCCATGACAACAAACGCGCACGGATTTACTCTTGGCTGGTCAATTGAAATCCGTTTGCTTCTCTGGTTGACGAGGTGTGGAATGAATGTTTTAAGTGTGTTAAAACAGTCAGCATGGAAAGAAAGTTCCTTAAAATATCTCCTATCGCTGGAGGTTTGCTGCCAGCTAGCAAGTAGGAGGGAGCAGGCACTGAGGTAGCATCGGGAGAAGGCTGGGCTGGAGCTCGGAGCTGGGAGCTCGGGGTTCCCCTCCCTCCTGGAGGTGTCACAGTTCACTGGGATTGTGCTCCAGCCCGAGAATTTCATGGGAGGGAGCTGTTGGAGGGGTAAGGAGGGTATGGAGGGGGTGAATAATGCGGAGATGGGAGGGCTCACTGAGGGTTTGGGAGGAATTTCACCATCCTGTTGAGGATGGGGAAGGAGGAAACAGCCAGACCCACCTCAGGATCCTTAATGAGGCTGGAGCAGCTCCCCTCAGTTCTGGGGGGAGAACACCAGCTCATCCCCCAGCACTGAGCCATGCTAGGTTGTGACCTCTCTGCTTTTACAGCATTCCCAGTTATCCCATCAGCTCCCAATCCATGGCCTGGAGCACATCCTTGGCTCAAGCTGAACACGTTTGATGCCAGCTCCAAGAGAGTTTGGGACTCAAAAACCGCAGGACTTCCTTCCCTTCTGAGGCATAACTCCCATTAAAGCCACAGCTTGCGCCGGGCTCAGCTCGGCATTTCCCAGGACGGCTTTCCCTGCACACTCCAGGCTGCCCTGCAGTCCCCTGGAGCTGATTTCCATCTCTTCTTTCCACAGGTGGAGAGAGACTTTGAAAGGGAATACGGGAAGCTGCAGCAGTGAGTATCAACCACACTGGTCGGACAGGACCGGCCGCGTGCTTCCCTCCTCCCATTGCATCTTCCCAGGGAATTTTAGCCAGGGATGCTCTTCCCAGTGAGCAAATCCCTCTCTGCCCTGTAATTTCCAATTCTTCGGGGTTTCTCTGAGGGTTTGAAGGTGTCCCTCAGAAGTATTTGCAGTGGGGTTGCAGATTCTGGCAGGTTTAAAATAAAAATAGTGTAAAACTGTCAGAAAACCGCGGGGTCCCCAGAAAAGCCCAGCACCTCAGAGGACCAGGAGTGGCTTTGCCATCCTGCCTCGTGTCACAGGAGCTCGCAGGGATCATCTGGAAGCATTTGGCTTTGCCATTTGTGCTAAGTGTGAGAACTTTCAGGAAATATGTGAACTATGAATAAGAGATCACCAACTTGAAAAGGTTAAAAACCATCTGAAAACAACCCGAAAGGGTTGAGCTGCACTGAACTCCATCGAGCCTTGCCTGGATATTTTTAACTCCCACCAGAAGCCAGCATATTCAGCCCGTAAATGATTTGTTGCACGTATGATACACTTGGGTTCCTTTCTTTCCAAGATTCCGACTTTGCCTTCTCTCTCCCATCTTTCAGATTGGAAGATCAGACCAAAAAACTTCAGAAGGATATGAAGAAAAGCACAGATGCAGATTTGGGTAAGTGACTGGAGGATACATAGACTGTGAACTTGGCCACAGAGAGATGAAGTGACTTTTCTCGAGATCACATGAGTAATGTGTGACAAGTCTGGAAAACAAATCCAGAGCTCAGTCCCACTCAGTTTGCTTAGTTACAAGGCCATCTGCGAGAGGGCTGCGAGCAGCAGCTCAGCCCAGGGAACACGGGGAGTGCTGCGGGCTCAGTCCCTGTCTCCTGAGCTCTGTGGCCTCGGACAAGTCCCTTTCTTTTCTTTGCCTCGATTTCTGCCACTGAAAAAAGAAAATAGACAGGAGTCGTTATTCCAGATCCCAGATTATCCAGCAGGAGCAGCTCCAGCTGAGCCTGTTGTGCCAGCAGTGCTTTTTCACTTCCTTCAGTCCTCCTTTCACCTCCCACTCTGGAGCCCCAGGAAGGTGGGATGGCTCTGGGGGGTCTGCAGGGCACAGCTGGACACAGCTGGCCGTGTTTCCCGTGGGAAGTGCTGACCTGGCAGCTCTCCTTCGGGAATAACCCGGCTCATTCCCTCGGTGGCTGCTTGTTTTGGCTTCCCCTGGTGGCAGTGGGCGATGGAGGAAGCAATAAACAGCTCTGCCTGCACGTTTGGGGTGACATCTGCCCTCGCAGGTGTCCTGTGCCACGTCCCAGCTCCCTTCACGTCCCTCTGGTCGGAATCTGCTGAGCCCAGAGAGGGATCCAGTGGAGAGGGACTGGGAATTGGGTTTGTTGGATCGTGGTGACTGAGCTGAGCAGGGCAGGAACCCGCAGCAAGGAGCTGTTCCAAACCCAGATGGTTTTTCCCAGCGTGTGGTTTGGAGCAGTCCCTGCTTGGCCCCCACAGCTCCGCAGCCAAGGCAGAGGCACCAGCACAAACAGGTGTGGGCTGCACTGGGCCAGCTCCCATCCCGTGGGATCGGGGTCACAGCGGGGCAGGGCAGTGGGAAGGAGGCAGATCTGGGGCTTTCCATCACCCA
Source organism: Brachypodius melanocephalos (assembly GCA_013398615.1). Taxonomy (NCBI): domain Eukaryota; kingdom Metazoa; phylum Chordata; class Aves; order Passeriformes; family Pycnonotidae; genus Brachypodius; species Brachypodius melanocephalos. Next base: position 440,429 of record VZSR01002088.1, read on the forward strand.
GCCTCTCACCTGTGTGTGTGTGTGTGGATATTTCCTGACACAAACACAGATCCGGGCTCTTCCCGTGCTCTCCCACCCTTCCCAGCTTAGGGAGAGGGGTGGGAAAAGCACCAGACACCCGGGACGCTTTTCCAGGGTGAAAACTGCCCTTTCCAAGGACTCTGGTCATTGTCAGGGATCCTTGGTAAGTTTTTCCTTGTTAAGGATTCCCCTCCCCTCCCTTGCAGTGGGCGTTGTTTATATGGAGCATTTCAAGTCCCAGAGGAGCTGTGGGAGGACTTTCTTTTTCCGTTCTGTTACATGGCAGAGTCACAAATGAGCCTTGGCCAGAGCCAGGAAGATCTGATTTCTCATTTAAAGGCTTGAAATGATGAGTGGAGGGAGAGGTGCTGCGCACAGCCTGCTCAGGGAGGGCTGAAGGAAAAGGAGGTGGGTCAGATCAACCCCTGAGCGTGGCTCTCCTCACCTGGCAGTGCCCATTCCCAACATCCAGCCCCCAAATCCGCCGAGGATGGCAGCGTTTTGTCCTCCTGGCTCGTTCCTCCAGGCTCAGGGGGTTGGTTCTTCCCTGCCTGCAAACACTCCCTGGCAAAGTGGGACTGGTGGCTCGAGTCTCCACCTTCTTCCCAAAAAGCTCAGCTCGGGAGGAGAGCGATTCCTGTGCACGGAAATATCCCAGCGAGGCTCTTCCGCTGCCCTGCCAGCAAACAGGGAATGGGGTGTCAGCAGCACTCCCTGTCCCGGGGCTGGAGGTCACTCACCCCCTTCCCCACCCTCTTTCCAAGCAAAATAGGATCTTAAGGAGCAGGAGGATGTTCTTTAACTGGCGGTAAAAGCTCTGCTTTGGAGTGAGGTGCAGGTAACCCATGGGATTCCCATGGCTCAGCTTTGCTCTCTGGCCATTCTGGACTCTAAAATCCGAAATTTCTTTAATTGGAGCTGCATCTCACATGTTTAATGAGCAAAAGAGCAGTGCAGACCCTCCTGAAGGCCACCCTGAGGGACAGGCAATCCTTTCTTCTCCTTCTCTCCTTCTCCTTTTTCTCCTCCTTGTCTCTCCTCTCCTCCCTGCCCTGGGACTCTCAGACCCCACTTTTTCAGCTCTCTGCAGGTGATGTCAGTGATGCAGAGGAAATTCCTGACCCAAATTCCCCCTGGCCATGCCCAACCCCCTCCCCAATTCCCAACCTCCCAGCGTGACCCTGCCACTCCCTCCCTCCAGTTCCCTTCCCGTCCTTCCCTGTGAAGGAAATTCTTCATTTTCCTTCCAGCCGAAGGAGTTCTGCCATTCTCAACTCCGTCCCGTTCTGGCACAAATCCCTGCTCAGATGTGGTCACACATATGGATTATATCCCATCTGTTTAAAGGTTTAAATGCCTAAAGCCTTAATGTTTGGATAATAGATGGATACGGTAGCTTTGTTATTCCGGAGTGAGAGGCTCGTGCTGCATTGAGCTCCCAGCTCTGCAGCTTCTGAGCTCTCTCCGTTATAATTGTGTGTAACCTTTAAATCAGAATGTTTAACCCCTTGATTCATGATCTTAAGCCCCATTATTCGGATGATTTTTAACTTTTAATATCTAAGGGAGCCTTTCCAAAGCTCCTCCATAGCACGGCTCGAGCGTCTGGCTTTGTGATGATCTCCAAGTGGAATAACTTCCAGCACTGAGGAAAAAGAACAATTTTATTTTAGTACCTCTGGCGCTTTTTTTTTAGTCTATTTTATCCCTGTTTATATTTATGCTTTCCTTTTTATTAGTCTTTTTTTCCATTCTGTACCTTGCCTAGTTTCTCTCTCGTCTGTGTGGTGGTTCTGTCATTGAATTTTCCCTTTGCAGCCCGAGTGTTTGGATAAAGAGGGACGTGCCTGATGGAAAACAAGCAGAATGCTCAGTCAGAGCATGACCTGCTGCTTCTGGATTTCTTGGTGGCACTCCCAGGGCCTGTAGGGATTTCATATCCCCCCTGGCTCGTTCTCCACAGGCACAAAATTTAGACTTATTGAGGGGAAAATGCTTAACTTGTGTCCCTGCTCTTTGTGTTTGGAGAGGGAAAAGAGAAACCTCATCTCCCAGCCCTGTCAGTCTGGTCCTTTCCCACTAAATCCACTTCAAATACTTGTTTTTTTTGTAAAGCCATTTGAAAGACTTAATGGACTGTGATTTTTTCTCGTCGTGGAAGAGCTATAGTGAGGCTGAGAGTGACACTTAATAGTCTGTCAAGAGAAGATGTATAAAAACCCCCATCTCTGTTGGGTTTGGTTTTTTTTCTTTTTTTTTTTTTTTTTTTTTTTTAAGAGAACAGTGCTTTTGTTAGTCTGGGATTATTTCTGGCAGCATCACAAGCCTGGCATTGGAGTGGTTCAGATTAACTTATATAAAAACACTTCTCTGGGTGTTTACATGAATGAATTGGTGCCTTTTCCTTGCTTTTCTCTCAGCCACCAGCGAGCATCTCCCCGGAAGCTTGTGCCGAACCCCTCCTGGCTGCCTCAGCTCCCTGATTTTTTTGCCCTGGCAGTGGGGGACGTGACCCTCTCTGGTTTCTTTCCCATCAGCCATGTCCAAGTCTGCTGTGAAGATCTCCTCGGACCTGCTGTCCAACCCCCTGTGCGAGCAGGAGCCCTCCTTCCTCGAGATGGTCACGGCCTTCGACACGGCCATGAAGAGGATGGACTCCTTCAACCAGGAGAAGGTGGAATGGCTTTGGCTGGAAAACGGGAGTGCTGGGAGTGTGGTGGGATGGTGGGATGGTGGGAGTGTCCTGGAATGGTGGAATGGTTGGGGTTGGGAGGGATTTGAACCCATCCCAATTCCATGAGCAGGGACACCTCCCACCGTCCCAGGGGGATCCAGCCTGGCCTTGGACATTTCCAGGGATGCAGGGGCAGCCCCAGCTCCTCTGGGAGTTCCATCCCAGAAATTCCTTCCCAGTATCCCATCCATCCCTGCCCTCTGGCAGTGGGAAGCCGTTCCCTGTGTCCTGTCACTGCCTGCCTTGTCCACAATCCTTGTGTTTCACCTCTTTCCCTTTTTATCATCCTCCCTGAGACTTTTCCCACAGGAGTTGCTCAAATCTCAGTTTTCTGGCTGGGATTTCAGCTCCCATGGGAGATATTCCCTATCTTTAGATTGAAGGTTGTGCTCAGAATCCCTCCCCCTCCCGTGCTGGGCTCCCTACAAACCCATCCTTGTGCAAATGGGATTTTCCAGAATCCTGACGTGCAATCCTCCCTTTTTTTAACTTTCCACAGGTGAACCAGATCCAGAAGACAGTGATAGAGCCTTTGAAAAAGTGAGTACCAGCCGTCATCTCGTGGGGTTTGTCCTCATCCTGAGCTTTAGGGATGGGGATCCTGGAGAGAGGCTGGAGATTGCACACAGGGACAATCCTGCCCTGCTCCTGCCAGCCTGCACGCTGGCTTTGGTGCCTTAATTAATAATTTTAACCTTTTTGGCCACTTGGATCCAGGCTGCCTTCACCTGTAGCATAAAGAACTCCTGAGATATAAAATCATGGAGCATCCTGGGCTGGAAGGGACCCCTAAAAGATGAATAATTCAGCTTTCTCTCTGTTTATGTGTTGGTTTTTACCAACTCTTTGCTCCAGCAAAGGAACAGAACCACCTGGAGGTTATCCGGGGTGGAGGGGCAGAAATTGGCTGGTTGAGCAAAAATTTCTTTCATTTGGAAATTTTCCTAAATAAAAAAGGAGAATGGAACAGTTCCTGCATGTTTATAAATAATATTTCCATGCAAAGAAGGAGGAGAGGTTGGAAATGAGGGGAAAACACCCAAATCCCAGTTTTGTCACATCTGGCCTGCAAAATTTCCACCTTTTCCAGGGTCACAGGCTGTACCCCCAAACCTTGCAGGATAATTTCAATTCTCTCCCAAATATCCCCTTAAATCCCGAGATTTGCTGTTTTGTTACAGGAGCAGAGCCAGCGAGCAAAAATAAAATGAAATTACTTTAATATGACAGTAAGTGTTGCAAATTGCTGAATAACAATTTCAGTTTAGGTTTGACACACACAGGGGTTGTCGTGGTTTAGGTTTTTGGGGTGGTTTTGTTTTGTTTTTTTTTTTTTCCCTCTGAAGTTGTTGTTTCTGCCCAAATCTGAAAGTAAAATCTCCTGGATCACTTAACACCTGAGGTTACAGCACGTTCCCATCTGGGGGATGTTTGGTGACTCAAGTTTTACCTTGGTCCTCTATCCACCACCAGAAATTCCTGCTTATTTAAGGGAAAAAATAAAAAAAGAAGAAAGAAAGAAAAAGGAAAAAAAAAAATCTCAGCTTTTTGCTGTGGAATTGTGTTGCTTATTATCTAGATTGTCCTCATGAAAGATACATTAACTTTTTCTTCCAGCATTCTGTTAAAATTGGAAGAACTTGTGTTTCTGAGATATTCTGGGTGGGTTTTTTTGGTTGGTTTTTTATTTTTTTTTTTCCACCCAGCTTGTGTTAGTTGGTGAAATGAAAGACAATCCCTTTCCCTGCAAAACCTGCCTTGGGGTTTGAAATCCTGGGGTGGTGAATTCAGGACAAGAAAACCGTTTCCATTTGCCCGTGGGGGATGCTCCGAGGGCTGTTCTCCAATTTTGGGAACACGAACCCGCTCCAGGTCAGGGGATGGCACATTCCAGGACATTCCCATGGCCAAAGCTCTCCAATTTTAGAGAGAGCAGGGAGTGAGAGAGGAAGAGGCTCCAGGGAGACCTCAGAGGACTAAAGGGGCTCCAGGAGAGCTGGAGAGGGACTTGGGATGAGGGATGGAGGGACAGGACACAGGGAATGGCTTCACACTGATAGAGGGCAGGGCTGGATGGGAGATTGGGAAGAAATTCCTGCCTGAGAGGGTGGAGAGGATGGAATTCCCTGAGGATGCCCCATTTCTGGAAGGGTTTGGAGCCACCTGGGGCAGTGGAAGGGGATGGATCTGGATGATCCTTCGGATCCCACCCAACCCATTCCGTGTTTCCCTGCCTCTGTTATCTGCCCAGTCCTCTGTTCAACCCCAGGGTGTTTACTCCGACCTCCTGGCTGCTTTCCAACCTCAGCAATCCTCTCCAACTTCCCGAATTTCCACTGGCCTAGAAGATGAGAGGGTTTTTTTTTCCTTTTCCTGCCCTTTGGCACCTGCAAAGCCTCACCCTGTGTGCCTTTAACCAGCTTATGTTCCATGGAGCTGGGGAAGCTTCACCCCCACTCCGAGAACAAAAACGCTTCTTCCCTTCCCTCCTCCTTCCCTTTGTAGGTGCATCCCTGGGCCAGGAACATTTCTGAGGAGCCCAAGGGTCCATTTTGAGGCTAATGAGATGCAGGAGAGAAATGCAGAGCTTGCACCTCCCTCCCCTTGTCCTGCTGGCAGATAAACCCCAGTGCTGGTTCTGGCAGAGAAGTTCCAGATTAATGAAAGCTGCCTTGAGGAGCCTTTCTTATTTCCAGTTAGGTTTTCCTTCCCCTCATCGAGGCAGCTCTCCCGAGCCTCTCCCAACTTTGCTCTGACCTAGAAAAAAAAAAAAAAAAAGAGGCTTTTTAAATCTTTTTTTCCCCTCCAACAGCTGCACCGTATTACATCTTCACTGGTGGTCTTTTATAGTTTATTAGCCAAAGAAACAGATAAGTATAATCCAGACAATTATCATTAGTGGTAATATATTGTAATCAGAGGCACATGGGCAGTAAGAATCTCCATTCAGTTGTCCAGGGATTGGAGTTTCCAGGCAAATATTGGGGAATTTGTTAAACCATGTTGAAAAAAGCAGTAGTATGTTTAGTGAGGGGGGCGTGGAGGCTGGTATTGTTTCAGTCCTTCTGCTTCTGGGCTCGTAGGGTTATTCACAATTTGGCTTTTTGAGCCCCAAGAACCCTTTGGCTGGGGATGACTCATTTATTTTCAGGCAAAGAGCAAAGCTCCAGTGAGAATATTGCATTTTTTCAGGGGATGGGTTGGGCGAGGAGCTGGGCAGGAGGGATGGGCTCCTCTTTTTTGGGAGCTGCCTGTGGAATCTCACACCAGAGCAGCGGATTTGGGGCAAAAGGGGACAAAAGCTGGTCTGGATTTCGCTCTCCCAGTTCTTCCCAGTCAAGGCAGGGTCAGGGACTGGGGATGGAGTTGTAATGATCCATATTGTGTGTCCTGTATTTAAAGGAGGAAGCGGCTTAAAGGAGCCAGGTGGTTTGGAAATCCACGGGATTTAGGGCCTTTCACGTTGGGAGGCGATTTCCAGGGCTGCAGGTCTCAATTTAACTGGCTCTGTCTGACCCTCTCAGAGCAAGGGGGTGGCCTGGTCACCTTGGCCAGGTGCCATTCCCTTGGAGCATTGTCCTGCTCACAAATCCGGAGAGGTTTTGGCCATGGGAATGTCATGGTCACCTTCAATGGGTTCCTGTTCCCAAAATTGGAGAGGTTTGGCCATAGGGAATGTCCTGGTCACCCCGGCACAGGATCACCCCATTGGAGCATTGTCCTTGTCCCAAAATGGAGAGGTTTTGGCATTGGGAATGTCCTGGTCACCGTGGCACGGTACCAGCCCTTTGATTTGGGACATTGTCCTGCTCCCAAATGTGGAAAATCGGCCACAAGGATGTCCTGGTCACCCTGGCTTTGGCAGGAGTGACACAGAGGGTGCTGCCACCCAGGTGCCACCACTCAGGGGTGGGTGTCAGACCTGTGGGACATCCCAGAGGTGCAATCCAGGAGCAGTGAGGGATCAATTCCATCAGAGCCACGTTCACCAACATCTGCCAGTGACACAAGCAGGGGGGAGATCCCTCACTCCACCTCCCTCCCACCACCCCACCACTCCCAGGCTCCCTCCAGCTGCCAGGAGAAGGCAGCCAAAGCTGGCCAGGAGCAGCTCCAGGGGTGTGCAGGACCGGAAGCAGGAAAAGCAGCTTTCACGTCCTTAACGAGCCCCTAATGAGGATTTGGAGCGGCCACATGGCCGCCTAATCCCCCTCGCTGCTTCCTCATCCTGGTCTCTCCATTCCTGCACCTTTTCCCTCCAGGAGGAAGGGCTGGGTTTAATTTCCCCCTTCCTGGTGGGTGGATGGGCCCCCACGGATGTGTGGGCACGAGCTGAGGCATGGCAGGAATCCCCCTCTGTGCTGCAGCCTCTCCTGAGCCCTCCTGGTGCCTCTCCAAACTTCCCCTCACCTCATCCACCATCCCTTTCTTTGGCATCCGATGCTTCCCAGCTCTGTCGTTCCTTTTTTTTTTTTTTTACCTGTCCATCATCACTTCCTTTTGGTTTCTTTTCCAAAATCTCACCGCAGAAATGATGCCCTAGGGAAGAGCCACAGGTCCAGCTCACAGGCTGCCAATGAGGGTCTTTGAATGCTTGAAAACAAGGAGAATTCAAGGTTTCACCATTATTTTTCCCTGTGCCAAAGCTCCAGCACCCCCTTTCCCACTGAAAACGGGGCCTGGAGGAAGCAGGGGGATGAGAATTTGGGATGAAGAGGGTGAGAAGACAGAGGGGTGACAGAATCCTCCAGCATCCCCACCATCTCTAGAGCTTCCCAGCAGAGAGATGGGAAGGAATTTCCGATTTCCCAGCCCCAGATTTGTCAGCTGGGCTGAGCAACAGACTGATCTGGCAGCACTGGGAATCCTGGGGCACTTTTATCTCCCATGGCAGCGTCTGTCCAAGCCCATCCTTTAATTACGGGGAGCTGGAGGGAGGCTGGCGTGGAGACGAGGTGGGAACACGATTCAGCATGCAGGGAACGGGGTGATTTAGATGTTTTTCCAGGGCTAACCTGTCATCCTGTGAGGAGTTCACCGACAGGTTCCCCCCTCTCTCCCCACAGCCAGGGGCAGAGTAATTTGTATTTTCATTTCGTTATCCCTGCGTATCTCCCCTCACCTGCTCCTCTTAAGCCGCCTGGGCTGTAATCCCCTCTCAGCAGCCTTCCCTAAAAAGTGACAGGGAACAACAGCAGCTTATTCCTCAAGCTGCTTTCGTGGCAGGGGCTCTAATACCCCGGGTGCTGTTTTACCTTCACTTTGCCACCGTTCCCACCAAATTTTCTTTCGAGCCGGCTTCAATTTTCTTGGGTTTGCATTGAAAAAAAGGGAATCTTAGGTTACAGAGGGTGGTGGAGATATTTAGGAGTGGTTTTGGCTGTCAGACCCCCTCATTCCCTATGGAGGAGGATGATGTGGGGATTATTGATAATATTGGATATTAGGAATGTCTTTTTCGTGGTAAGAGTTGTCAAACCCTGGCACGGTCTGCGCAGGAGTCACCGTCCCTGGAAGTGCTCACAGAATGCACGGATGTGGCACTTTGTGGCTGAGTGGAGCTGGGTTGGTGGCTGGACTCGGTTTTAAGGCTCTTTTCCAACCTTGCTGATCCCGTGATTTGTTATAAACCACCCACATCTGCTCCAGGGTTTTCCTCTGTGCATCTCACGGGGACAGGAATCGTTCCCTCGCTCCAAATGCGTGGAATTGATGAGTGAAACACCCCGGATCTGCTTGTGAGGCTTCCCTGCTCTTTCCCCACGTCCCTGCTTCCCTGAAATTCTGTGTGGAGTTGTTCAGAATCCATTTCCAAAGGGGTCTTTGGCTGCTGCTCCCCTCCCAGTTGATCCCAGTCCCTTTGCTGCCAGGAGGGGCTGATGGTCCTTCTCCAAAGGCTTTGGAAAACTCTCCTGGTCCCTGCAGGGCTGTTCGTGGAGGGCGTGGCCGTGTCTGTGGATGGCAGAGGCTGTGCAGAGCCTTTGTGCCAGGCTCTGCACCAGGAGCATTTGTCAATAACGTGCATGAGATGGTTGTGGAGACACTGGGGCCACGTGCGGAGTCAGGAATTCCTCGGAATGACTTGGCACCGGCGGGAGCTCGGCTCTCCCTCTCTCCCTGCACGGGTGTTTGGCACCCCTGGCACCCGCCTTGGGATCGTGTTTCTGTCCACACAGACAGGGCAGGACTTGAAACCCCTTCTCCATGAATCCTTGGGGAATTCAGAGCTGCTGGGAATTCGGGATTCCTGGATTCCTTCAGCAGCCAGAGGCAGCTTTGCCTCACTCCGGAGCAGTTCCAAGGAAGGTCCTTCCCTGCTTGGGCTGAGCTGATTTTGCGTGGAAATTAAACCAGGGAGAGGGTGGGTGATGGGGGAAGAGCTCAGTGGGCACAGGGAGGGCTCAGTGGGCACAG
>VZSR01002088.1:449697-462684 GCA_013398615.1 Brachypodius melanocephalos
CAGTGGGCACAGGGAGGGCTCAGTGGGCACAGGGAGAGCTCCTTGAGGCATTGGAGGTGTCCAGAGAAGCCACCAGTGACCCAACCCTTCGCTGGTGGAGGACAGCCACACTGAGGGAACCTCTGACAGTGATAGGGTTGGTTTTGAACTAAAAAAGGGGAGAATTAAACGAGATGTTGGGATGGAATTCTTCCCTGTGAGGATGGGGTGCCCAGAGAAGCTGGAAAACACTTCCTCACCCCTGCAAGTGCCCAAGGCCAGCTCGGATGGGGCTCGAAACACCCTGGGGGTGGAATGGGGTGATTTAAGGTCCCTTCCCACCCAAGCCAGTGTGGGATTCTGTGATTCCAGTGCCCAGGCTGGAACTCAGGGCACTCCGAGCTGCTCTCCGGGGAGCTGGGCCCCCCCTGCTCTCGGAAATGCAGCGTATAATCTATGCATTAAAAGTCCTTGTGAGACAGGAGCTGCTGTGCCTACACAGCTCCAGCCTCTTCAGATCCAGCCCTGTAGATTTTTTTTTTTTTTTTTAAAGCTCTGCCGGAGCACAGTGTCCTTCCATTACGGGCTGCGAAATTGCACCGAGTCCATACCGGCAATAAAAAGGAGGGGAAAGAAAAAAAAAAATCAAAATCGAGCCTTTTTTTTCTTTTTTTCCCCTTTTTTAAAAACGCAGATTTAACTTCAAAGTAAATGGAAACTGCGTCGCTGATGGTCTCGTGCGTCCTCCCTCGCTGCTTTCTCCGAGGGAAAGGGTTGGCTCTTCCCTGTGGAGCAGGATTGGGGTGGAAGGGGCTGGGTGGGACTTTGTTGGGGTCTCGTGGCTCTGCTCAGGCAGGAGCACTGGGAAGTGCCAGGGAAAGGCCAGGAAAACACCGCTAACAGCTGGGGTCGGGTGCCAGCACGAGGCTCAGTGGTTTGGGGACGCCTCAGGAAGGGTTTTCCAAGATTTGCTGGATGTGGTGCGTGTGCACAGCAGGGAAGGGAGGATTTCCCAGCCTCCAGCCTGGAATCTCCTCTGACATTCCCGTGCCTGCGTTCCCACCGTGGAGGAGCAGCTCAGTTCATCCCCGTGGTCTTTATTCCCTGCTTTTGTGTCCTTCCCAAACCTCCTCCATCAGAGACAGAACGTAAAATAAACCAGGAAAGCCTCTGGACTGATGGGATCTCCTTCCCATCATTAATAACCGGGAGAAATTCCTGCAGGAGCTGCCACCTCGAGCTGCTGGCATTGTGTGTGTGCCACCTTGGGAAAGAGCAGCCCATAGTGAGGAGACCTGGCATGAAAACATCCCTGGGAGTGCTCCAGGCCAGGCTGGAGTGGGCTTGGAGCCTTCTGGGCCAGTGGAAGGTGTCCCTGCCCCAACTGGAGAGTCCTGAAGGTCTTTTCCAACCCAAACCATTCCCTGATTCCGTGAACCCAAACCATTATCCCACGAGACCCTTCCCACCCCTATTTCCCTAACCCCTCTCTAGGCAGATTTTTGGACTTTTCAAAGAGGTGGGAGAGATTTTGACAGCCCAGGAGCTGCTGAGGCTGTGCCTGGAGCCTGCTGCATGCAGGACGTGGCTCCCATTTAAATATAATGGGACGGTGTGGGACGGTGCCCATAAAAAGCAATGTCAGGGCAGAGCATCTGATCCTCTCCGGGCAGCTGGAGCAGCTCCCTGATGACTTTTCCAGGTCGTTCCTCATCCCCAATCTGTTGCAACGGAGGGAAAAATATCCTGGGATATATAATGATATTGATATTGATAGGGATTTGTTCTGTGCCAGCCTCGGGGGATGTGCAGAGCCGGGCAGGATTGAAGGATCACATCCCCACATCAGCCTCTCGCCCAGGGATGCTCCACAAAAAACGCTTGGATACAAAATATTCCCGTTTCTCCCCGGCTCCCGGCGTTCGCCCTTCACAAACTGAGGCTCGGGTGAAAATTTCCCTCAGCACCCACCGGCCCAGCCCATCAGCACCCTCCGGAGCGAGCGGAAAATGGGATTTTAATGGGGCTGGAGTGGCTGGGAACCCCCGTGGTTCCGCTTGAACCGCGGATTGAGGTCACATCCTCGTCAAGTGACATTTGTGTCTTGTCTTTTTTTGCTAATGGCCCCCCAGTTTGATTTATATTTCTAATTTTTTTTTTTTTTTTTCCATTTTAAGAGGTGGGAAAGCTGTTTGTTCTCTCTCCATCGCCAGGCTGCTCAGACAAATTTTTCGCCACCAATCCCTCTCCTCAACCCCAAAAAATCACCCTGGAGTTTATGAATATTAAATTATTATCTCCAGAGGGAGCATCACCTATTTGATTCCAACCCACAGACCTGGTATCCCCTGGGATAATTCGATTTTCTGGAATTAAGAGACAGGAGCAACGTTCCAGTTCCTGCTTTTTCCCTTTTCTGTCACATTCAAAAATATTCTCCATCAGATGTTCATGTTTCCTCAATTTGTAACACATTTTAATAATAGGAATCTTTCCCATCGCCTGGGTAAATTGTTGGGTGCTGTGAATCCTTCTGGGGTGGGCTCAGGGCTCCTCTTCAGCTGGGTTTGCCACCCAAAAAGAGCAAAAATTTGCTGAAAAAGGAGACTGAAAATTAATCGGGAGAAGCAAAAAAAATTAACCCAAAAAAGTGCAAAAAATGAACTGAAAAGGAGCAAAAAATTAACCAAAGAAAGTGCAAAAAATAACCAAAAAGAGCAAAAAATAACCAAAAAAAGAAAAAAGCTAATTAAAAAAAGCAAAAAATAATATCCAAAAAGGAAAAAAAAATTGTGCAAAAAAATTAATGCTGCACATTTATTTTGCACTCATTATTTATTTTTTCCTGGACTTTTATTTCAACTTCTTTACCTCTTCTTTCCCTTTCCGACCAGGAACTGGGGAAACACCACATTAATTAAGAATATTCAGAATTTTGGGACGGTTCGGCTTGGAAAAATCCCCCCGGGTTTCACAGCAGGGAACTTTCTGCTGGACCAGGCTGCTCCACCATTACCTTGGGTGCTTCATCCACCCAAAATATCCCATCCCAAGCCTTTCCCATCTTTTCTTTTCCAGGTTCAGCAGCGTTTTCCCGAGCCTGAACGTGGCCGTGAAGCGCCGGGAGCAGACGCTCCAGGACTACAAACGCCTTCAATCCAAGGTGGAAAAATACGAGGAAAAGGAGAGAACCGGCCCCGTCCTGGCCAAGCTGCACCAGGTATTGAGACATCCCCAGAGCCGCAATCCCGGCAGAATTCCTGGGAAAACTCAGGAAAAGCTTCTTCCCTCCTCTCCGGCGCCCGTGCCACGAATAGAACATTTTGGGAGGGTGCCTTTTATCCGTGTAAAAAAATCACATTTTTTGACAGCGCGACGCTGGTTTGGAGCGCTGGGTGAAGGGAAGGAGGCGCTTTTTCCAAGAGAAAATGGAATGTTTTCCAAGAGAAAATGGAATCAGAGCTTTGGGGGAGGTCGGAGCCGGCGCTGAGGTCGAGGCGCAGGGGGGTTCCCCCAGACCTCGGCGTCTGAGCCAGCAGCTGGATGGGGAAGGGAACAGATCAGAGCATTTCCCAGCTTTGTGTTTGCCACCTGTTCTCCCCTCCCAAAAAAAAAAAAAAAAAAATTCGTCTTGGAAAAATTGCAGTAATTGGTTAACAGGAAGTTTTTGGCAGATTCTTTTTGCTGTCTCCCGAATTTCAGCGAAATCGTGAGGAGTTTGTTGGTTTGGGGTTTTGCGGGGTTTTTTTTTTTAATAATCAAATCTTTCCCAGCGTTTTTTCCCCAAAATCTGTCGCTCCAGCAGCACGTGGCTTGATCCTCCCAGGAACAATTGATTCTCAGAGTCAAAGAAAATGTGTTTTTCTGATGAATTTCCCCCCACCCCAGAAAATGAAGTTTTGTGTTAAAGAACAGCCTGAACAAAAGACACCTCTGGTTTAACAGTAAGCAGCTTATTTTGCTCAGCCTCAGCGACTAAAGCTGGGGCTGGAAAAATGGGAATTCTTTTGTCCTGGTGATTAAGCAGGGTTTAGTTATTTCATTTATTTTTTTTCCCCTTAATGAACTTTTGATCTAATTCCCCCCCTCTCAAAAAAAAGAAATCTTAACCAAACACTGTTTAAACACCTGTGGGAGGGAGCCTCGAGCAATCCTGAACCTGGGGTATCCAGAGGGTCTGGATTTGATGGGAAAAAGCCTCATCTCATCCAGGTATTTTTCATTATTGAGCTGCAAATTTACATCCGTTGTTTGCTCCAGGTTTTCTGCTCTTCTACCCCCTGTGAAGTCCATCCTGGGGTTCCATCCCAAGATTTTCCCCATGATCTCCATCCTGGGATTTTCCCCATGAACTCCATCCCAAGATTTTCCTCCCATGAACTCTATCCCGGGAGTTTCAACGCTCCTGGCAAACGATGAATTTGCTCCTTTGCTGGGATGATTCCAAGCTTTTCCAGCCTGGAGCCCAGTCCATGCCATGGCCCTGGCACGCTGTCCCTGTCCCCGCGGCCGGGCCGGGCTCCCCCTCCCGTTGGAATGGCACCGGGATTAAGTGGCAGACTTGAACCGGTCTAATATTTCACAGCCCACCCCCTCCTGCCCTTTTCCACACCATCCCAGAGACATTTCCCGTTCTCCCCACGCTCTGTTTAAAGGAGCCGGTTGGGTGCACTCAGCTGAAGGTCACGGTGATGGGTGGGGGCAGGATCCTGGAGTGACACTCCTGGGAATGGCAGGGTGAGGGGACATGGGTGTGGCCAGGGACGTTCTGCAGCCTGACTGAGCTCTGGGGATGGGTTCTGTCCATGTTTGGAGCAGAGGAGGCACAGGGTGTCCTGTGGCTTTCCAGGGTCACAGCGTGGGTCCTTCCAGGGTCCATTGGATGATCCCATCAGGGTCCATTAACTGGTCGTTCATCATTCCATCATTCCATTAACTTGGATCCCAAGAAGTTCTATTAACTGGTCACTTGGATCACAGGTTCCATTGAGAGGTCACTGGCATCCCACCAGGGTCCATTGGATGGTCACTTGAGTTCCACCAGGTCCATTTAATGGTCACGTGGATCCCACCAAATTCCATTAGATGGTCACTCAAGTCCCAGCAGATTCCGCTGGATGATCCCATGGATCCCACCGGGTTCCATTGGATGATCCCATGGATCCCATCAGGTTCCACTGGATGATCCCATGGATCCCATCAGGTTCCACTGGATGATCCCATGGATCCCACCAGGTTCCATTGGATGATCCCATGGATCCCACCAGGTTCCATTGGATGATCCCGTGGGTCCCACCAGCTGGTCACTGCTTGTCCCCCAATCCAGCAAAGCACCCCATGGTCCTGGGGTGGCCTCCACGCCAGGAGGATCCTTGTCCCAGGGCTCTGACCCTCCCCGTGTCCCCCGCAGGCCCGGGAGGAGCTGCGCCCCGTGAAGGAGGACTTTGAAGCCAAGAACAAGCAGCTGCTGGAGGAGATGCCCAAATTCTACAGCAGCCGCATCGATTACTTCAAACCCAGCTTTGAGTCGCTGGTCCGGGCACAGGTGAGACGTTGTCCCTCCCTGGTACCTGTGTCGTGTCCTGGCCCACAGGTCCAGCCCTGCCTGTGCTTCATCCACTGGAATTCCGTGGCTTTGTCCACCTGGGAATGCCATCTCCTTGAGTGCGGAGTCCTGAGCTCAGGGCTAGATTAGGTGTGAGGTGTTTGGGCTCCTGGTGAGTGGAGAGGAGGCTCCTGGGGCATCTCCACACCAAAGATTTGCAGGAAGAGGTGGCCCTGAATAACCAACAGCTTCCATTTCCATCCTCCAGCTTCCTTCGGGAATGTGCTGCCACTCTTCTTCCTCCTCCTCCTCCTCTCTCTGCCCTTCCCCTAAGGCAGCAGAGGGGCAGGGTTGGGATCTCACCAAGCTTTGAGAACCTCTGGCACCCCGTGCCGGGGCTCCTGGGGCGCTCCAGCGCCGGGAGGAGGGCGGAACCGGGCGCTGCCCTCTCCGTGGGCGTTTCCCTGCGGCATTTTGGGGCCGGGAGGCGCCGCAGGGACCCAGGTGCGGTGCGGGGGGAGCCGCCGGGAGGTGCCGGGAGCACGTGTTTCCATCTCACCTCCGACTTTGGGTGGGGGGGCCTCTCTGCGGAGCTGCCAGCGAGTTGTCTGCAGGCTGATTCACCTACCAGATGGTGCCGATGCTCCCTGCGCCGCAGGGTGGGTGCTGGGGATGCTGTTCCTGCTGTTCCCTCAGCAATCGGCCGCGGGGCTCCCTGTTCCAGCCCGGAGAAACCAGAATTCCCGGAGCCACCGCCAGAGTCTCGCTGGCCCTTTTCCCCCTGCGGACCCCCCTTGAAACCTGAATGTTCTCTGCCCCCTCTCCGGGGGTTTGTGATCCGTGGGTTTCCTCAGGGAGCAGCTTTGCCCCTCTGGCTTCTCCTGGCTCCATTTGTGTCCCAATTCCCAAGGAATTTGGGGCGAGCAGGATGTTGGGGTAGGAGATGCAAGTGGGGAGCAGCAGGGTGTCACTGCTGGGGCTGTTTGTGACACTCTCCATCCATATCCCTTTTCTTCCTTGGGAATCCTCTGCTTTCTTTTCCCATCTGCCCCTGCCTCTCTTCAGGTGAGGAAATTGTTGGGAAAAGCGAGTGAAATCCCGTTTTTAACACCCAAAAAGGCAGCGTCACAACAAAGCTGAGGTGTCTCCCATAGGCTGGACTAGAGCTGGTCCCAGATGGATGCAGCTCCTCACATCCCTCCCTCCCTGCCAGCCTCCATGGGAGCCTCATCCCTCTCCTTTCCCAGCACTGGCTGCATCCTTCCACCCCCGGGAAGGGATGCTGGGAGGAGAGCTTGGAATGTTTGTACCGAGGCTTGGGCTCGGGCTGTGTGTGTCCTCCTCTGGCTCTGAGGAGCGTTTTCCCACTGAAGTGGCTGAAATAAAATGGAAAAGGGATGCGATTCGCCCGAGGTAATGAGTCAGTGAGGAGCCAGGAATAGCAGGCCGAGCCCTGAGTCAGCTCAGCAGCTGCTCACCTGCAGGCACCTGGCTGGGAAGGGCAGGCGGGAGCATCCCCATCCCAGGTGAGAGCTGCCTTGGGAATACTGCCCAGCCTTCCCTCCCTCTGTGCCTCCCTGAGCTGACTGAGCAGCTGAGGGGGGTCACATTCCTCGATGGAATTTCTATTTCCAGCCTTTTCTGCAGGTACCTCTTTAGGAGCAGGATTGGGCTGGAGGTGCGTCCCACAAGGAAAGGGCTGGCTGGGGTGGGACTGGGACCAGCTGGCCCCATGCAGGGTGCTGTGACTTTGGGGTTGTTTCTCCCTGGATCAAACCCACCATCCAAAGGCAAAACCGTGTAATTCTCCTTATTTTTGCCCCCGGAGGAAGCCGGGAGTTCAAACTGTGTGGCAGTGACACCGTCCAGCACCACGACGAGCTGAGGAGGGACTGGCTGCCTCTGGGGGAAGGGGAATGAGCCTGCTCCAAAGCACCTCCATGGCTTTGACCCAAGGAGACCCTCGTGAGCCTCCTCCCCGGGCGGGCGAGTTCCCATGGCACAGGCTGGCTGTGCTCCCGGGGCCGGGTGTCTCCTGACGCCGGGACATGTCCTGAGCTCGCAGGGCTGTAACATTCAACACCAAATTCTTCCCTCCACCCACGGGCCAGGGCCAAGCCAAGGGAGGCAAATATTTCCCCTGGCTGGGGGCTTTGAAGTGGCCACACGGAGATGAAAGGGGGAGATTTTGGAGCTGTCGCTGGTGTGAGGCGTGAACAGCACTTCCTTCCCGCTCTGCGCTTTTGTTTTCCAGCTAGAAAACACGAGATTCCTTTGGATTTTAATGGAATGGCGGGGACAGGATGGGGCTGGCAGGCAGGGACGGTGCTGTGGGCTGGGGGGGCCTGGCCCTGGGTTTGTTTGGGGTAGGGCTGCCCCAAACAAGCTGAGTGCTGCCATTGTGGCCGGGATCTATAGAAAATCCACGGAACACGGCGTCCCCAAACAGAATTAGTTCAAGACAGGTGGACTCGGGGCCATTGGCTCGGGCTCAAAGGCGAGCTGGAGCTGGGATTTGATGGGATGGGGACGGAGCATATGGTATCCATAGCTGGAAAAGTACTGGGCTGGCGGGAGCAGGTAGGGCAGGGCGAGCTGGCTGCCCCCACTGTCACTGTCACCACTTTGGGGTGCATCCCCTCTCTGGGGGGGTTTTCACTCCTGTTTCAACAGGAGAAATCATGGGGGGGGTCCATGTCAGTGGGATTGTTTTGATGAAGCTCAGGAGATTTGGCTGGTGAGGTGCAGCAGCGTCCAAATGGTGCCAACTGGTTCTGCCCTGGGGCCACCCAGCAGGCCCTGGGGACACGGGGTGTCTCCAAGGACACCCACCAGGCCCTGGGGACACGGGGTGTCCCTTGGGAAGGGATTGGGTGGAGGGGGAGCAGCACCAAGGAGTTTGCTCTGCTCTGCCCGTTCAACCCAGTGTGGGTGCTGGGGGACAATCCTGGGGACAATCTCGGGGACAATCCTGAGGGACAAATGTCCCCAACTCCTTGGGGGACAACGCTGGGGACAATCCTGGGGCAGCATCTGCCTCCAGCCCTGCCACCCTGGCAAGATTCATTTCAATTCCGTGCTGGAATTGGCAGTGCCACTTGGCCATATGTGACTGAGCAGTGCCCAGCTGACTCCAGGCTGGGGACAAGGGACATGGGGGGCAGCCTCGGGGCTCTGGCACCCCTCTTGGCATCCCTTCCCCCCAGATCCCTGCTCAACCGTGGCATTGCTGAGGAATTTCAGGTGGTTTTGGCACCTGTTGCTTGCAGGGGGGTTCAGATGATGTTCGGGGTGACCCAGCTGTGAGGTTGTGGCTTGGGGGGGGGCGTGCGGGGATTTTGGGGGGCCCTGCCAGCTCAGCCCTGTGTGGGGTTCGTTAGTCACTGTGTAAATGAGCATTGCCGTGACTCAGCCGGCACCGCTGCGTGGGGAGCCCCGGCCACGGAGCAGCCCCCAAACCCCCAGGATGGACAGGGGTGCAAAGGGGGGCTCAGGCAGCCAGGGCTGGAACATGGGGCCCCCCATGGCCCCTGGGGCCTGCCCAAAATCAGCATCATTTTGAGCAGGATTAGGGGAGCTGGTCTCCATGGAGACCGTGTGTGTCTCCGCACTGGTGCTGCTGGAGCTGCTGGGGCTCCTCTGGGAAATGGGGACAAGGCTGGCATTGCCCACCCTGGGGGGACAGCGTGCCCCAATCCCCCCCTGAGGGACGTGGGGGGATGACCAGGACAGGATCCCACAGCTGGCACAGCGCCGGGGGTGCTGCAGTGCCAGGGGTCCCACGGGCAGGTCTGGGGGTCCTGTGCCACCCCAGGGTCCTACAGTGCAAGGGGTCCTGAGGTTCCCAGAGGTTCCGCAGTTTCGGGGGTCTCACAGGCAGCACTGGGGGTCCCGCAGCACCAGGGATCCCCCAGGCAGGGCTGGGAGTCCCTCAGCACAGGGGGTCCCGCAGTGCCAGGGGTCCCGCGACACCGTGGGGGTCTCACAGCCTCGAGGGTCTCCCAGGCAGGGCTGGAAGCCCCCCTCTCCCCGCTGGAGCCCGCGCCCGAGCAGCCACCCCGCTGCCATCTGCCTGCGCTGACCCACGGGCTCCCGCGCCGGCAAGCGCTGCTCGCTGCCGGAGATAATTGGCGGTGCTAATTAGCACGTTATTAACACACCCCTCCCTCCCTCCCTCCTGCTCCTCGCCGTGCTGCTTCTCACGGGGCACGGCGCTGCCGGGCGCGCCCCTTCGCCGAGCCCACCGAGCCCCTCGCCGTGCCCACCGTGCCCAGCGGGCAGGGCGGGACGTGCCGGTGGCACCGGTGACAAAGCAGGGGACGCGGGAGGGCGGCGGGTGCCGGTGGCAGCCCCGCAACGCGCGGCTCCCAGATGGGAAGCGAGCGGAGAAGGGCAGCGTGTTATTAAAATGTGTTGAGTTGTAATAATCCAAGGGGGTGGGAGGGAGCTATTTTAGACACCAACGCTGCGGCGAGGGGCTCCGAGGGCACCCACAGCGCGGGGGGGGTGGGGGGGCAGGGGAGGAGACCCCCCTCATTCCCCTCCCTTCCCCAATCCCCGTTTGTTATCCAACAGGTTGTTTACTACACGGAGATGCACAAGATTTTTGGGGACCTGACGGCGCAGATCGACCGGCCCGGGCTGAGCGACGAGCAGCGGGAGCGGGAGAACGACGCCAAGCTCAGCGAGCTGCGGGCCCTCTCCATCGTGGCTGATGATTGAGGCCAGGCTGGGGATGGGGATCCCCCCTTTCAGCCCAGCTGCCATCCCAGGAATGGGGTTGTGGGGCTGGAGCTGTTCCCATCACCCCAGGGCTCTGCGCTCCCGCCCGGCTCTGGATCGTCTTTGTCGCTCCACCAAATGAGTTTTGCCTTAGATTTTGGGGTGTGGAGGAGCAGGAAAAGGGAGATGGGGAGTGGGATGTGGGGTGCTGGATTTGCTCAGGTTCCAGCCTCCCTTGGCACCCCCAGAGCCCAGAGGGTGAGACCCCCCACACTCCTCCCCCTCATTTTGTGCCTTAGCAGCCCATGGCCCCCTCAGGGGAGGGTAAAAATCACTCAAATCCCATTTCTTGAGGCACAGGGAGAAGGGTGATGCTTCCCGTGTTGAGCATTCATCCCTCTTTTCCTAGGAATGCTACAAAGAGCCTGTGCCCCAGAGCTGGGGGGTGCCCAGGGTGGGGACAGGGGACCCCGGAGCAGGCACAGGTGGGGACATCCCTAAGGGAGACAACCCAACCACCAGAATCAAACCTATGGAAAACTGGGGTGGGGGCTGCAGCCCCTCCTCGGTGTGCAGGGAAGGGCCACAGGGACTCGGTCACTTGTCCCCAATAAAGTTTTTGGCAGTGCAGCGCGGCCAGGGACGTGTCGCTGTCGCTGCCACCGCCGGGGCCGTGTCGGTGCCGCTGTCACCGCCGGGGCCGTGTCGGTGTCGCTGTCACCGCCGGGGCCGTGTCGGTGCCGCTGTCACCGCCGGGGCCGTGTCGCTGTCGCTGTCACCGCCGGGGCCGTGTCGGTGCCGCTGTCACCGCCGGGGCCGTGCCGCTGTCACCGCCGGGCCGCTGTCGCCCTCTGCCGCCCTCCGGCCGCCACTGCAGGGGGGACACGGGGGGGCTCGCGGTGTCACCTGGAAGGGAAAAATTGGGATTGAACATTCCCCCCCAAGGGGGCGAGGGAAGGAAACGGCGTCAGAGCACGAGGAATGGAGTTCTCCAGTAAAATATCAAATTCAGGCCTGAGCTGGCGCCTTTAAGGGTAAAGAGAGGCTGCTAACCCTAACCCTGCTGTGTCCTGGGATGAGCTGGGTGGGATCAGAGGGTGGAAGCCCACCCTGGTGGGGTTCTGGTGGAGCTGATGAAGGTCCCTTCTCTGCCTTGAGGCTCCTGCTGCTTCAGACATCGGGGAAACCATCACCACCTCTTCCTGCCAGGACCTGGATTTGGCAAACCTGCACGAGACAAGGAACAGTGCTGGAGAGCCCAGCAGAAAATGGGGATGGAACCCCTAAAACCCAACCTTCCCTTCCCAGCTGGAGCAAAGGGGATGGAGCAGAGCCGTGGGAATGCTGGTGGCTGTCCCCAGAGCAGGGACACAGCGAGGTCCCCCCGAGAGCATCCCGTGCCAAGGCTCCTCCCCAGCTCCCAGAATTTCACCCCTCCCTCTCCCCTTGGCTGTTCCTTCCCAACCACATCACATGCCAGGCCAGGTTTAAGCAAAATAAACCCAGTTGCCACGGTTACCCAGAGCAGGGATGCTAAATATACAGAATATAGATATTTTTACATTTATTTTTAACTTCCATGCATGGAGCCCGTGAGCCCGAGCAAGGGAGATGCTCCCTCACGGGATCTGAGCCCTCAGGGTGGCTCCCACATCCATAGAAACACCTCCATGGCCTGGAGGTGCTGGTTCTTCCCCACCTGGGCTCACCTGACCCCACCTGGTGGCTTTGTCTGTGTCACTGTCACCCTGTGTGGCACAGTCAGACCTCCCCGGCCACCTCATCCCCAACATCCCGCCTCTCCTGCCCTCTGTATCCACAAATGCCAGCTCCTCCTGCCCTGCCAGCACTCAGGAGAAGGATTTCACCCATGGAAACTTAATCCAGGCATTCCCAGGGATTCACTCTGCGTGCTCCCTGCAGGAGCTGGGGAGGAGAATTCCATCTTTTATAGTAAAATGGATAATTACCGGGTTTTGCACCACCCACAAGATCCCAGCGTTAATAGGGAGAGCTGGCAGGAAGGGGAAAATTTAATTCTACAATGTGGAAGGTGCTCAGCCTGGGTGTCTGGGGCACCCCTGGGTGTCTGGGGCACCCCTGGGTGAGGTTCCTCAGCACTCAGCCCTCCAGGAGCAGAGGGAAGGGAAGCACTGGTCCAAGAGGATCCATGTGAGGGGCAGTGGGGCCATCCCAGGGTGGGAAGCATTCCCTGCTGCTGAGCAAATCTTCCTCCTTTTTCCTCCCCGTGAGGAATTCCGGGCTGGCCCGGTGGTATCGAAGCAATCCCGACTCTCCCCCTTCCTTCCCAAAGCCCCCAACCCCCTCGGGACAGGTTTAGCAGATGCCAGCCCACCATCACTCCAGCACCACAAATCCAAGGATTTTCCTCACAAATTGGATTAATTAACCCTTTCCAGGCCTGCCAACACCAGCACACATCTGGATCCACACCTGGATTTTCCTTGGCAGATGCTCGGGAGCTTCCTCTTGCTCCAGGTGATCCAGGGGTGGGAAAGGGAGGCTCAGAGCTCCCTCCTCCTCCTCACCTGGGCCCTGGAAGGAGAATCAGCATCCCCCAGAGCAGCCTCAGCCTCTTCCTTGGGATCAGCCCCTGGGGCTCAGGGGGAACCCCCAGGTGAGGGGGCAGAGGGGCAGCAGGGGAGGGGGTGCCCAGACTCCCACCCTGCCCTGGGAGCACCCACCCAGCCGTGTCCCTTCCCTGCCTCCCGAGTCCCTCC
>VZSR01002088.1:489874-499953 GCA_013398615.1 Brachypodius melanocephalos
CCTGAGCTCCAGCACTTACCCAGCATCCTGGGCTTCATGAGCCCGGATTACAGATAACAAACTATTGTTCTGCAAAAATTCACACACTGCAGGATAACTGGAAAACAAAAAAGGGAGGAGAACTCAGCAGGGAGCAAAGGAGAGCACAGAGAGCTCGGCTGGTCTTGGTTTCAGGGAGCAGCCACTTGCAGAAAACATCCAGTTTCTGTCCAGCACCCCGAAATATGCTTTATCATTCAAAAACTAATTGCAAAGGGTTCTGTTAAACCCTCCCTCTAAGCAGACTGTCAGTAAAAATCCTTCTGTTTTAGCAAGTGAAGATTATTTCCTAGAGATCCAGGTGCTGAAAATCGCTCACAGGGCCAGTCCAAAGAAGCATCTCTGCTGTTTGAGACCCCAACTCTGCAAAGTAACTTATCCAAAGACAGCTCAACATTGCAGGAGAAGAGAAAAACACAGAATTTGTGCACCAGAGCCAAGTGAGGAGAATGTCAGGTACACTGCAAAGCCCCACAGAGCGGCCTGAGCAGTGATTTTAGTGTGGGGGGACAGAAATGCCCCCTAAATCAGCCCTCACCTGTAGAAATAGGAGCAGCCTCGGACAGTGTTGTGGGCGAAATGCTCCAGGGTTTTCTCGTTGCCGTAATCCTCCGAGGGATCCGACCACAGCAGGTCACACATCGGACCAAAGGCTGGAGGCTCCTTGAACCTGTCTAACTGGAGAGGGGACACAACATCAGGAGGGGCTGCGGCAGCATTCCCACCCTTCCAGCCCCAAATCCACACAGGAGCGAGCCCCACAGGGAACTGGGGGGGTGAAGGGAGAAGTTTGTGGGGCTGCCTTACTTTCCTAATGTCATCTAGACACGTGATTTCTGGTGACAGGCCCCCGTGGACACACAGGAACTGCTGGTTGAGGAGGGCAGCGAGAGGAAGACAGTCGAAGGTATCCATGCACGCGTCGTACACTCGCTCCGAGTACTTGATCCGACCTGCCAAGGAGGGATTCAGTCAAGCTCTGATGGGCTGAAGGGCTGGCCAAGAAATTCAAGGGACCCAGTTCCTGATATGGGAGCTCGAAATGCAAACGGCCCGCAGATCGAACTTTGTGACAAAGTATTTTAGTGAAAACAGTGTTTTGGAATCAAACCCTGCACCTGTGTGTTAGTGAAAATACTGACTTGTAATCAAACTTTGCACTTGTGTATCTGTGAAAATACTGATCTAGAATCGAACTCTGCACCTGTGTGTTCTTGAAAATACTGACCTGGAATCAAACCTTGCACTTGTGTATTTGTGAAAATATTGATTTAGAATCAAACCTTACATCTGTGTATTTGTGAAAATACTGATCTAGAATCAAACCTTACATCTGTGTATTTGTGAAAATACTGATATAGAATCAAACCTTACACCTGAATATTCGTGAAAAAACTGATTTAGAATCGAACTTTGCACTTGTGCATTTGTGGAAATACTGATCTAGAATCAAACCCTGCACCTGTTTATTTGTGAAAATACTGATATAGAATCAAACCTTACATCTGTTTATTTGTGAAAATACTGATATAGAATCAACCCATCATGCCCTTCCTGTTCCTCATCGCTGCCTTAAAAATATTCAAATGCCGTGCACAAAGCCATCTTTTAACTGAAAAAAACCCCCAATCTGGGAGGTAAATGATCCTCCCCAGTGCAAACAGGGAGGAGCAAATCCATCCCCCGTTCCCAACTGCAATCACTGATCCCAGCTGCACAATCTGGAGCTGGAAATCTTTTGGCACTGATCACACGTTGCTGGGCCTGGAAGTCAGGGAGGGGAGGATGTGTGTGCCTGCCTCATCAGGGGAGAAGTGTTCCCATTTCTTCCATCCACGCTCTGCCTTTGGAACCAAAAGGCCACATTTGGTGCTTAGCAGAACTTCAGAGATTCGGGGTTTTGGGGATATTTTTTATAGCAGGGGTGGAAGCTGAAGAGCAGGAAAACAAGACAACAGGTTTTTACAGCTCTGATGCCACTCAGAGGCACAAAAATTGAAGCCCACGCCTTCTCACAACAGCTTTTTTTTTAAAAAAAAAAAAAAACAAAATCGTATTTTAAAATGTATTATTTAAATGGATTCAAATCCTTCTCCCACTGCTTATACTTACATTCCTGCTTGAAGGTGAAGTACTCTGTGAGGTGCCTGCACTCGTGGTTCCCTCGAAGGAGGAACAACGTTTTGGGATGATTTATCTTTAAACTCCATAAATACAGCACGCACTGCAAGAGAGGCAAGCAGGGGGTGTCATAAAATCCTTTCCCAGGGCACTCATCAGCCTGAGACTGCACTCAGAGGTTCTGGGAAGACACCCAAAGTGGAACCCAGCTCCATAATGGGCAGTGCATCTTCTCCTGGCCAAGCGGGGAAAAGCCACCGGGATTTCTCTATATTAGGGCTGACTTGGAGAAGTGACAAATGAGGTCGTAGCAAACTGAAAGCAGCTCGGGGCTGGGTGGGGGCAGCTTTGCTTCCAGCACAAACCAAGGGGAAAAAAAAAAAACAAACCAACATTTTGCAGAGCAGCAAAGCAGAACCAGCTGTTTGCTCCAGATGTTCCACTGGGATGGAGACCAGCGAGAGGAGCAGACAGACATTTATCCATGAAACACCCGGAAAATTCAGCTTCACCTTCCCCGCTGATTTACCCTCTCCCTGTTTTTTCTGTTTATGCTACAGTCATGTGAAGTTCAAGCTCGAAACAGGAAAAGCTGAGCCCAAAAAAACAAGCTGAGCTTAGCAAAGCTCTCTGGCTTTGAGAAGGGCTTTCCACATCCCCTGTGCAAGCAGCAACACCTGCAAAAGCAGCGCCTTTGACGAGGCACAGACCAAAGTCAGGCAGAAATGCGGCTTTTTAGCAGAAATATTTCATGCTGGCTGCCCCAAAAAAAGCCTGAGGGAAGGGCTGGGAGGCAGAGAGGGCTCAGTCACCCCTGTGGGGCTGACAGGCAGAGCTGTTATCTCACATGGGGAAACGTTATCGCATTTCCCTCCTTGCTGTGGAGTGCTGGAAGGACAATCCATAACACAGCAAGCTCCAGGAGCTGGATTAAAGTCTCTAAGAGGAGCTTACCCTGGAGGCTGACAGGCTGCAGGACACGCCTAGGGAAGTGGAAGCACCACCAAGTCTGTTTTACACCCTCCAACATTCCCGATTGGGGGCACAGACCCCCGGGAAGCAGCTGGAAACAACCCCCAGAACCCAAATGAACCAGTCCCAGTTGGTTCCCAGCACAGCCAGCTCAGAGCTGGGGCTGTCTAAGCACTGAACCTGCAAGGTAAGCTCTGCAGGAATCATCCCAGCTGATCCCCAAAACCCCGAGGAGCTGTAAAGCACCGCCTGTGCCTCGCTTGGAATTCAACCCCACATTAACAACTTGATTAATTGGGAATTCCAAAGCAGAACGGGGCCAAGGCCAGTAGCAGAATCGTGTTTTATTGCATCTGTTACCAGGAGCAATGCTCCCAACAAAACCATTTATAATTATTTTGGGATTTAAAGCTTTAACCTCCCTCTGTTTGCAAGCGAAATGTCACTTTTCTGGGCTGGCAGGAGAACTTGGAAGTTGCTATAAATGAACCAAATGACTTGGAGAAAGAACCAGCCCTGGCATCAAAGCAAGGCAGAGATGCAGCATCA
Organism: Brachypodius melanocephalos; assembly: GCA_013398615.1. Lineage (NCBI taxonomy): Eukaryota > Metazoa > Chordata > Aves > Passeriformes > Pycnonotidae > Brachypodius > Brachypodius melanocephalos. The sequence goes on from VZSR01002088.1 coordinate 493,556, forward strand.
ATAGGGGAGGGTTTGGGATGTATGGAAGGTTGGCAGCTTGCACAAGAGAGATTTTAAAACATATTTGAAGGGGTTTAAAGCGAAATGGGGTTGGATTTGGCACCACAGCTCTTCCTGAACACGCCAGGGACGTGGAGAGCGACCATTCCCTGTGGCTGGAGGCACTTCCCAAGGACGTGGGGACTGCCAGGTACCAGGAGGACACAAAGTGGAGGACACTGAAGAGCCCTCGAGGGCTCCAGAGGGGCTGGAGCGAGGAATGAGGGAATTTCTACGCTCGCATGCCTCGGATGCTTCCTGGTGTTTTGCACGGATCCCTTTCCTGGTGCGGTGCCCAGGAATTGATTACTGCCTGTCTGCAATAGCCAAGGAGCAAACCCAGGCAGTCACAGCTTTTTGGAATTAAATAATGTTAAATAATCTCCTTCTCTCCTTATTCTGCCTCTCGGTGTGGAGCCTGAAGCCGAGGGTTTGATCCACTTGGAAAGGGAAAGCTCAGCAGGACACAGGGAGGGAATTCCAAGAGGAATTGGGACTTGCACGCCCAAAAATGCAAGAGGGGCTGGTGCCAAACCTGACCTCTCTCACCATTCCCAAAACCTGGCATTTGTAAGGAAGTTTCCCTGCCAGACTGGGAACAGAGGCAAAACTCCCAAATGCAGCTCACAAACCCACCTTCACTCCCACTCCACAGGGCTGACTGGATCTCTTTGATTTTACTCTAGATCCCTTTAATATTATTCGGGGTAGAAAGTGCATTAAATCAAGATTAACACATAATTCCATAATTAGACAGCTATCACGTGTCCCATCATAATTGGATTGGAAGGGCTGGCCTGGGAAAGGTGCATGCCATTATCACAGCACTTTTCCTGAGAAATTTCCTCTTTCCACGGATTCTGCTCCTGGTCATAACAATTATTTTACTTTCTAATTTAACAAAATCATTCCATTCATGGTATTCCAGCTTCATGGACCAGGATGGTCCTTCCCTATCACGAGCACAGACCTCTCTTGTGCCATTCTGGGATTTGGGACTAAAAGCTTAATGAAAGGAGCATTTTTTTTCCCACTGGGAATCCTTCAGCAGGGCCCTGCCTCATCAGCATCTCCCAATGGAGGAGTTCATCCCGATTTCCGTGCTGCCTGTCAGCCCTGTGCTCTGGAGCTGGGATGTGTGACCACTCAGTCTCGCTGTCACAGCGGGTTTGGGACAGCAAACCCTTCCCAAAATCCCCCTCCAGCAGCATTCCAGCTTTCACACGCTTCTTCCCCTCCCCTCTCCCCTCACCATTCTTTTCGTTAAAAAAAAAAACAAAACAAAACCGTCAACCAATCCACTCTCCGTGGCCTCATTATACTGGGAATTCATGTTTTTAAATGAGAATTTCCCTCAGCCAGAGGCCCAGCAAGAATTTGTTGAAGGATTTGTTGCCGACATCCCGCTGAGCTGATGAACTGAGGGGCTTCAAGAGGAGGGGGGCGTTCAGAAAGGTTTTGTCTGAGCCACAAATTCCTCCTTTCACCTGGACAACCAAGGGGAACACCTGGGAGGGATATTTGGCCCTTACACCTCCTTGGCCCCCACTCTGGCATGGTTTCCTGCAGCAGGATGCAATTAAACCAATCCCCTCCTATTCCATTCCGTTTAAAGGTCACGGTTGTGGAATCGTGGAATATCCTGAGCTGGAAGGAATCCCCAGGGATTCCAACGCCTGGCCCTGCTCAGGACACCCCCAGCTGCTCGGGGCAGGCACTGGATCATCTCCCCATGGATGCCAAATTTCGTGTGCTGACTCACGAGGTGGCTGCTGCTGCTGCTCCTCACCTTCCCAGCAAAAACCTAGATGTTTTTCCATCTGGGATATTCCAAACTTGCTGTTGTTTTACTACAGAAAGCAGATTTCGGGCAGCCGGGTGGGAATCTCTTCCAGCACAGTGCAGGAGGTGGAAGGGAGAGGCACACAGGAATGAAAACTTTTGGATTCTGCCTTACCCTGGTGTTTGGAGCAGCCCCTGCCTGTGCCCATCAAAGCCCACCCTGAGCTGTGGGATCAGAGGGATTCTCCAGGGGATTCCGGCTGCAACGCGGGGGGAAAGGGAAGGAGGAGAGGAAAAAGCAGCAGGAAATAAAACAGAAAACATCTTTTTTTTCCCCATCACCTCAGCTCTCCAAGGCCATACATCATCTTGATATTCTTCCACGTTATCACAGGCAGAGAGAACAAGTGGGAATGGATTTGAACTAAAAGGGGATTTAGATGGGATATAGGGAAGAATTTCTTCCCTGGGAGGGGAGGGAGGGCCTGGCACAGATTGCCCAGAGAAGCTGGGAAAGAATTCCTCATCCCTGGAAGTGTCCAAGACCAGGTTGGACAGGGCCTGGAGAACCTGGGATAGTGGAAGGTGTGGGCAGGGAGTGAACAGGATTTATGGGATTTAAGGTTCTTTCCAACCCAAACCATTCCATGATTCTGTGATGATCCCAGCATGGAGAGATCAGGGCACTGATCCCCAGCACTTCTGGAGATCTGAGAGTAAAATCTGTGTGTCACCCCAATCCTGGGCTAAGAGCAGGGAGGGGGAGCAGCACTTTTCCACCCTGGATCTACACAATCCATACACAATTCCTCTCATTCGAAGGTTCGTGGGTTAACACCAAAAAAAAAATTCCACCTTTTCTCTCAGAAGGAGCTGCTGTTCTGGAATATAATCCCTTTTCCAGGTGAACACATTCCCACTGCAAGCCCAGGCAAGAGGAGCAGGGGGATGTGTCCTTCCCCTTCCTCCCTGGGGGGCTCCTCCTGCCAGCACCACCCCAAACCCCACCAGCCCCAGTCCCACCTCGGCCCCATCCGTCCCAGCTCCCCCGGAAGCTGCTCCTCGTCACACCTTGGCTCCCTGTCAGGATTCCAGGGCTGGAAGGGAGCCAGGGGCTGCTGGAGCTCAAGCTGTCAGCCCTGCTCTCCCTCAATCCTCTGCAGAATCCTTCAAAGAAACCCTTGTGCTCATCCCTGACAGTTCCTCCCCAAAAATTTTTCTTCTTCTGCAGAGCCAGCAGCTCAGCTGTTCCTGCAGCCTCTTTTTTTTTTTTTTTCCAAGAGAAATCACTCCCTCTGTTACTCCAGCTGATTTCTGCCACATTTCAGGCCCCTGTTCCTCCAAAAGCCCTTCCTTACGTTGCTCCCAACTGGGATAAGAGCTCCACTTCCACTGGGCCCTTCCTCTGTGAATCCAGATGGCTGCAACCCCTCGGGATTTGTGGCATTTGTCCCTTCCTGTCCCATCCCAGGTCTCCACTGAGCCAGCAGCAGCCACGGGGATCCACTGAATCCTTTCTCCTCCACACCAACAACTCCCAATTTCTTGGTCATGGAATCCCAGGGAGCTGCCAAGCCCTGTCACAGCCCAGGTGATCCCTGCTCCTTTCTCCTGACCCCATTCCAAGGTTTGCAGAGGGAAGCAGTGACTCAGGCTCGTGGCCCTTTCCCTCCCTGCTCAATCCTGAATCCTGCAGCTTTTCCAGCATCTGCTCCCCACCGCCTGCTGCGATCCTGCGAGGCACCATCGACCGTCCCTCTCCTGCCCCTGAGTGACAGCTCCAAGTGACATTAGAGCCACTCCATGGGCATTAACCCCATCACTGCCACTCCACTGATCCAAAGACTGGGACACCATTTTCCTGCCCAAAATCACACTGTGAGTTACCAGCATTGCTTTCATCCCACGCAGAAATCCAGCACAAGGGAGATGGGTTTGGTCTTTGGACTGATCCTGAGCTGGATTTCAACTCATTCTGAGCTGCATTTAATTGATTCTGAGCCGTATTTTATTGTGCTGCATTTGAACTTATTCTGAGCTTCATTTTACTGATTTTTAGCTGGATTTTATTGATTCTGAGCTGCATTTTACTGATTCTGAGCTGAATTTGAACCGATTTTGAGCTGGTTTTAACTGATTCTGAACTGTATTTTACTGAGCTGCCTTTGAGCTAATTCTGAGCTGCATTTTACTGATTCTGAGCTGGATTTTATTGATTCTGAGCTGGTTTTAACAGATTCTGAGCTGTATTTGACTGAGCTGCCTTTGAACTGATTCTGACCTGAATTTTACTGATTCTGAGCTGAATTTGAACAGATTCTGAGCTGTGTTTTCACCGAGGTCCAACACTTTGGGTTCCTTTAGCCCCAGCACCCCCAAGCTCCATGCCCTTGGTCACCTCTATACTGAAGTAGCCTCTGTCCACGTAGTCCCCCAGGAAGAGGTAGCGGGTGTTGTTGGGTGATCCTCCCACTTCAAACAGCTTCATCAGGTCAAAGAACTGCCCGTGGATGTCACCACACACTGGGGGAGGAAGAACAGCACAAAAAGAGGGACAGAATTACCACGCCAAGAAAAGCAAGGTCGCGACAGCGGCGAGGAGCAGAGCGAGCGCCGGCAAAATCCTCTGAGAGCTCGGGAGAGTTAAAAAACCTCGCGGGTGGAAGGAACAGGGGAAAAAAAAACCCAAACTGCTAGGGTTATCCTGGTTGTTATTCAGGATTTGAGCTCTGACCTGTGATTGGAGCCTCCACCTCGATCATGGTCTTCTCGTGCCTCAGGATGGCGGCGCCGTCGTTGATGATTTTCAGCGCCGCGTCCTCCTCCAGCCGCCCTTCCTTCACCAAGTGGCTCTTGAGGACATCGAGCCTCGGCTTGCCATCCTCAAACACCTCCTTCAGAGTGAGCCGCTGCGTGGGAGGGAATGGGACAGCTGGAAAGGCAAGGGGAGGGAAGGAGTCAGCAACACGGAGCGTTTCAGGGAGAGGGAGTGACAGGCTTTGCCTGGAGCTGACACCCAGAAATGGAATTTCTACCGAAATATTGAAACGTTCTCTCGAATACTGAGAGAAGAGCTGAGCTGCCAGAGCTGCTGGATTCACCCCCGAGCTCGGTTCAAACCCCACCTGGTGCAGCCCAAACGCCCCCGTACCTGTCCCAGAGCTGCCCCCCAATCCCAAGGGAGGATTGGTCCAACCTACAACGGATTCCACGGAAATAACGGAAAAACCAGGAACCAGCGAGCCAGGTAGGAGCACCAACAGGTAAAACTTTTCCCTATCAGGAAACCACACACCTCCAAAAAGAAGAATTTGCTCCTCTTTACCTCAATACCTCTAAAAGCTTTACCCCCCAAAAGCAGAATTTGCCCTTCTCTGCCCCAATACCTGGAAAAGCTTCACCCCAAGCTCAGAAATTGGCAAATCTCGATGGAATCCAATATTTAAGGTTAAAGTTAAGGCCTCAGCTATTTGCAGCATGTTCCTTAGTTTTTAACTCTGGATAGAAAAATATCCCATCAAAAACTGCTACTATTATTATTATTATCATCATCATCATCATAATTTAGTAGTAGGGAATAGGATGGTGTGGGAGAAGGTGACCCTTAGCAGAAACTAAGTTAAAAAGAAAACCAAACAAAAAAACCAAAACAAAAAAACCAAAACCAAAACCAAAAAACAAAAACACCCCACCAAAAAACCCCCAAAAACCGGATCAAAAATCAGAGTTTTCAGTAAAAATCTGAATTCCTCATCTCCCTTTTCCCAGGCCTGGCTAATTTAAAAAAGATGGGAGCACACATGACCCTGGTGTAATATTTAAAAGGCTGTATAGTGACTTGAATTAAAATGAATTCCAGGAAGGAGGCCTGGATGTTTGGGAAGAACTGGGAATAAAACCCTGTGCAACAGCCCCAAGTGCATGGCCTGGCTGCCAGCAGCTCCTGCAATCCATGGAGTGATGGGAATCTTACCCCAGGGATCCTCTCAGATCCTTCATTTCCTCTCAAAATCGGTAAAATCAGGATTTCCTCAGCCCTTTCAGCATCCCCTGGCCATGGCAGGACCAGAATGATTCCAGGCAGGCAATGGGATGAGGAGGAGATGCTGGGATGGGGTTTGCTCCCACAGAGCTCCAAGAAAAGCCTCTTATCCCAGTGCAGATCCCACAGGGAGCTGGAATCACCCTCCCAGCCTCAGGGATAAGGCACAAACCTCCCCCAAAAAGTGCTGGAAGCTCCGCTGCCCGCAGGGATGTGGGCAGCTGGACACACCATCACAGCCCTGCCAGGCATCCCCCAAAATATCCCCAAATCTGGAATACACCGTGTTTTTCCCGGGGATTTTAATGATGGTGGTGCCAGTCTGTGTCTGAGTAAGCACCTCCAACATCTTCTGTGAGCAGGGAACCCACCCACTGGAGAACGAGACATCCTTCCACCATTCCCCTGCTCCTGGGAGCGTGGCGTGGTGGGATCCAGCTGGGACGGGAATCAGATCCCTGTCCTCATCCATCAGCCAGCAAAGACCCTGCCCTGGTGAGGCCACACCTCGAGGGCTGTGTCCAGCTCTGGGAGC
>VZSR01002088.1:500053-512202 GCA_013398615.1 Brachypodius melanocephalos
CTGGAGCTTTCTCCCAACCTGAACCATCCCTTGATACACCAAAATACGTTGAATTTTCCAGGATGGAGCTGGCCAAATACCACAGTGAGAACAGCGGTGCCACAGCTCCCTTTTAAATGCAAATCCAGCAGCAATTTATCCTGCAAACCCCAAGAGGACACGCAGAGAGGCGGCACAAGAGATTCTTTACAGCTGAACACCAATTTTCAAATCACAGGAACTGCAGGAGTGGCTCTAATGAAAGGGGAGCTGGTGCCTGCAATGAGGTGGCCCCGCTTTCATCAATCCCTTTGGAAGTTGTGCTCTGGCGTCCCACGTGCCTGGAACACTCCAGAGCCTTCCCCACCAAGCTGCCAATTAAAGAGGGTTAAACCAGACCTGCTTAAACCAACACGGGCTGGAGCAGGGCTTTTACTGCACCCACAGCTCAGCTCTGCTCCAAAAGGGAAAAAAAAAAAAAAATAGAGCCCTCTGGAGATGGATAAAAAACCCTCATTTTGCAGGATTTTTTCCCTCTGGGTCACTGTGAGGTTGGCAGTGCTGCAGGAGGAAATGAGGGAAGATGTGGGGCTGACACCAACGGGATCAGCTGGGATGAGGGAGGACAAAAGGAAATGTGGGTCCAGGAATTGGAATGAGGGAATTTTTGGGACGCTGAGAGGCTGGAAAACGATTTGTAAGTACTACAAACCCTGTGGTTGTCCTGGCATCTGCCATCTGACTCCAAAGGGAGCCAGGGAGCACTTGGAGGACAAATGATTTACAAGGAAGAGATCAGAGAAAGAGAAACCATTCATCTCCATATTCCCCATCACTCCAGGCCCTCCAGCACGGCCCTAAGGAAGTGAAAAGCCCCAGAAATGGGGTTGGAGAGCTCAGCAAAGATGGGCTGTGACCCCAGGCCAGCACAGCCCATCCAGAGATCCACAGAAAGCTCCTGGCTTTGCCTTTTCCTGGTAGCCCCAGCGAGCAAAGTTATGCAAGATCAAGCCTGAGGCTTGAGCCAAGAACTTTTATGTAAGTTCCCTCCTTGGCTTTGCACAGCTCCACTCCCACAGGGAGCTGGGCACCACCAGGAACCGGCTCCTCCCCAGCTCTGCCAGGGCTTCAGCCACCCCACCTCAATTAAAAATCTCGGTTTTATCCTTATCCATGCTCCATTCTCTTGGACAGGAGGAAGAGGATGCTCCTGCAGCCAGGCTGGGCTCTCCACCAGCGGGAACAGCCCTGAGAGCAAGCTGACCTGGAATTCTGTACCTCCAGGGCATGGAAAAGGGTGGAGAGACTCACCCAGCTCCTGCTCCTAGCTGAATAATGAGGAGATAACTCCTTATCTCACAAAAAAAAAAAAAAAAAATCAGAGTTGTGGCATGGCTTGGGAAGGAAGGACTTTCCACTATCCCAGGGTGCTCCAAGCCCTGTCCAGCCTTCCAGGACAATTCCAGGGATTCAAGGGCAGCCCCAGCTTCTCTGGGAATTCCATTCCGGCCCTTCCCCACCCTCACAGGGAAGAATTCCCTAAATATCCACCCAAAATCTCCCCTCTTTCAGCTCAAATCCATTGCTCCCGTCACTGCCAATCCCATGGCTGGTCCTGGAAGCCCAGGCAGTGCAGACACAGCGGGTTAAGCTCATCCTCTGAGCCAGCTCCCAAATAATTCATGAAAATAATGGATAAAATACTCACAACACTCCAAGAATTAAACCCTGTGACCTCTGTGCCACCTTCCCTCCGCACACAAACCCGAGTGTTGCACCCAGCCCTGTTTGACCGGTGAAATCTGCAGCTCGGGGGTTTGTAATTCCACCAAGGGCATCCAAACCCATTCCCAGGAAAAGGCAATTCCTGCTCCACCGACGGGACACGTGCTGAGGGCCGATCCACAAACAAAAGGACACAAAAGCAAGCGAAATTTGAGGTGTGAAATGGTGCAAAGGGTCAGGTGTGCCCAAGGGAAAATGAAAAGGAAATGAAAAGGAAAATCAAAGGACTGGATTCCAGGGCAAGACTCCATTTCCCACCAAATTAACATGGATTTTATTTGCCGGGCCATAACCAGGGGGGCATTTGCAACACTCTGAGAGGACATGGAGAGTTAAGGATGGGAGAATTTGGGGAGAAGCTGCTTTACCTCCACCAGCAGCGCTCATCCCTCAGACGAAAAACCCGCAGGGAAAAAAAAAAATCCCATTCCTCCCTATCCGTGTCCTTAAAACGCATTTAAAACCCAGCTTCACCAGGGCTGCCCCATCCCCACCTCCAGACAGAGGCAGTGCCACGGAAGAGAAAACAAAATGATCCACAAATGATTGTTTATACATCCCAGAGAGCCTTGGCTGGGCTGGAGGGAGCAGCTGAGGAGGATTCATTACTGAAAAAGGAGCAGGAGCTCCGTGCCTGGAGCGGCAGCGCCGGCCAAACGCTGCTGCCGGGGTCTGCAGGGACGAGGTGTCCCCTCAACCCCCCAAAAATAACCCCACGGCGTTGAAAATTCTCCAAAACCAACTGGAGGGAGGTTTCCCTGGAGCTCCTGCTGCGCAGCTGGGGAGGGAACCCAAAGAAACCCAAACATCGTGGAGCAGACGGTGAGAGATGCGCTTTGGAGCAAAAAAAAAGGGCACATTTTGGGGCAAAACCCAAGATTTGGACACTGAGGAAGGCGGATGGACTGTGAAAGGTAGAAAATTCCCATGAAAACTCCACCAGGAGCCATCCAAACCCCCTGTGAAAGGGAGAAGCAGCTGCCTCCAGGGCTGAGCTGAGCAGCAGGGAGAAGTTTTTTCTTTTTTTCCTCTTTCCCAATTTCCAAAGAGCCCAACGTTATTTTTATCCTGTATTTTATCCCCATTCACACCTAACCTACATTCATCTATTCAAAGCTGAGAATAATGTGCAGAAATCCAGCACAGAAAGGCCAAGGAAATGGCATTTTTTTGGTGGGAAAAGGTGGATTTTCAGCTTTTGGAGTCATTAATGGGGAATAAACCCCTGGAGGCAGGGGATGGATGCCACTGTCACTCCAGCAGTGCTCCAGCCACTGTGCTTTTCCTGCTGCTCCATCCCAGATCCAGGCCAAAAGCAAGGACAGGTTGGATCTCAGCAGCTGGGTGAATCTCAAAATCCCCAAATTATCCAGCTTGGAAAAAGCCTTCCAAGGTCATCAATTCCAATCCTCACCTTGTCCCCAGTTCAGCGCCACATCCAGACATTCCTTGGAAACCTCTGGGATGGGAATCCCACCATCTCCCAATGCCTGACCACCCTAATTATCAGCAACCACTCCATCTTCCATGGAATAATCTTTATTCTTCCCAAAAAATGATTAAACCACACGAATTTCCAGTCGTTAAACACAAAATATCTTTGCTTTAAGAATCCTCACCCTGCTTTCTGTGAGGTTCTTTCTCCCCTGAGGTGCCCTGATATGAGAACCTGCAAAACCAGGTGTGTGTGTGTGTCTGATATCCTGATTTTTCCTTGGATCAAGCCCTGACAAATAAACTGTGCCATTTTCCAGAGCTGGCACGGGCAGCCTGACCCTGCCATGGCACAGAACTGCTCATTCCAGCTGCAGGAGTTCTGTGGGGGAAAGAAAAAAAAAAGAAAAAGAAAAAAAAGGAAAAAAAAAAGAAAAAAAGAAAAAAAAGAAAAAGAAAAAAAAAGAAAAAGAAAAAAAAGAAAAAGAAAAAAAAAGAAAAAAAAGTGGAGCTTCATCACCTGAGGAAATAAATAACTTTTCTCCCTTATTAAAATAAACATTAATATCGAAGAAAAAAAATCACTAAATAAACACCTTCTTGTATAAAAGCAGCAAGAGCCAGGAATAATAATTTTAAATTATTATTATTATTATTGTATTGCCATTTCCATCTGTTTTCCCCCAAATTTTCGCATGTTCCAATCCTCCTTTTTTACTCTGGGTAAAGAACCCTTGGATTTCAAAAGCTCCAGAGACTGACAAACAGAGGGGAAATAAAAAAATTCCAGAATTCTGCTTCTCAGCCCTGGCAGTGCTGCAGGAAGAGCAGATTTGGGGTTATGTGAATTCCTCTGGAACAGCAGCTCCTTTGAAGGGCTGGAGTTTGGAACGTCCCAGTTTTTATCCAGAACTTGGAGCTGTGTCCGACCTCCCAGCGCGCTCCTGCTCCGCACAGCCGCCTCTGATCCTCACCTGGAGCCTCGGATTCCTTTTTGTGGGAGGACCAGAATGATCTCCTCACAATAACCCTAAAAATATCCATGCTGTAGGAGCTGAATGAAGGATTTCTTCGAAGGGGACGGTCACAATCAGCCCAAAACAGAGGTGGGGTGAACCGAGGGAGCCGCTCCCAGCAGCTAATCTGTCCCTGCCTCATCAGCTCCTTCCCAGCCATTCCAGGAGTAACACCCCAAATTTGAGGCCACGTTGGGAGAAGCTGGCAGGCCCCGGGGCTGAGCAGGAGCCAGGTGCATTTAAGGCTAAAAAAAGCAGGTGACAGCTCCGTGTATGGAAATGCAAACACAAACAGAGCACGGCCCCGGCCGCGCTCACGGCTCCACGGAAACACGGCACGCGGAGCCAAGGGGCTAAAAAACCACACCAACCTCAGCCCTGCCAGGAATCTCCTAGGAAATAGCACAGAATTCCAGGATGGTTTGGGTGGGAAGGGACCTTCAAGATGATCTCGTTCCACCACACCTTCCGCTAGGCCAGGGTGCTCCAACCTGGACTTGGCCACTTCCAGGGATGGGGCAGGCACAGATCTTCTGGGAAAAACATTCCAGTGTCTCAGCACCCTCTCACAGGGAAGAGACAGACACTGAACCCTTACAGCTCCCCAAACTGCGCTCATGGCTCCCTAAAACCCTCAGGATAGCAGGGGATTATCCTGGTTCTGCTGGGAATTTGAGTGAGGCCAGGACAAACCAAGGTGGGTTCCCCAGCAGAGCTGAGGGCCGAGGTTTTTCCAGTTCCAGAGGTGGCAGTGACGGTCCCACGAGGTGGAGCTGGAACTCTGCTCCCAGTGGAGCCGGGCAGGATTAAACCTGGGAGTATTTAATTAGAACAGAGGCGACTTAAGCCACAGCAGGCACCAGAGCTGCTCCCAAAGCCTTCCTGGCGTGGCAGCCAGGGCTCCTCACACCCCACAGCCTGCCCTTCTGCAATGAAGCTGAACCCAGACCTGATCCGTGGTGTTGGTCTTGCTCCTGGCTCCTGCCAAAGCTCCCCGTGGATCAGAGACCTCAAAAATATTCTCAGTCCTCGGCCTCCCTGAAGTGATAAAATCCACATTTGCTTGCAAGGTCCATCAAGTTTCCAGCTCAGATCTGGCTCCTAATGAGCGGCACTGATGCGGATTTTCCTGGGATTGTCATTGAGCTAATCAGCCCAGAGCCGAGCCCTCTGCCAGGGATGTGGGCTCTGGACATCACCGAGTGCCAGCTCACCAAGGAGAGCCCAAAAACCTGCAATTCCAGCCTGGAAAACCTCTCTCTTTGAGACCCTCCAGCTCTACAAAATTTCCAGAGGTTAAAAATCAATGTATTCCCAGAAAATCATCACTCAACAAACCCAGTGTCTCCCTGTCATCAGTGGGATTGCAGGGAGTCACTGCAAAGTCGGAGGAAAAAAGGAGGAGGAAAAGGAGGAGGAAAAGGGGCAGGAAAAGGGGCAGGAAAAGGGGCAGGAAAAGGGGCAGGAAAAGGGGCAGGAAAAGGGGCAGGAAAAGGGGCAAGTTTAGAGCAAACAGCTGCAGCTACTTTTAAAAAAAAAAAAAAAAAAAAAAAAAAGTGAGCTCCCCATAGGAGCCAGGAGGGGATTCCTAGATGTCAGCAGGCAGGGAAATTCACCACCTGTTCCCCAAGGTTCCAGCACGGCCACTCAGAGATCATTAATGGAGGCACAGCGGGGGCTTTGTGGAAAAGGCAAATCCCGGGAATGTGAACCCGACCCCGCCGCCGCCTCCCGAGGGGCTTCTGGATCCCATTTCAGACCTGCCCTAAGCAAACACGACTTTGTGTCCTTCCAAGATCCAGCTGATCCACGTGGGAATCCTGGACAAAACCACCCCCAGAAATATTCCTGCTGGAGCAGCCGATGTTGGGATGCATCCAGCAAAAGGTGGTCAAGGCACGGATAAATGGGGAATGTGAGCACAAAATGATGAATTTTGACACAATCAGGGCCTTGGTTTCTCTTCCCATCTCAGGCCTCAAAACCCTCACCCTTAATGGGACCCTCACTGCATCAAACTGCTCTGGATAAAACACCCTGCAAGGTGCCTATTCCCAGGTTTGGGAATTTCCAAGGTGCTGCTGGTCCAAAGGGAGCTGCAAAGGAATTCAAATCTTCCTTGGACATCACCTACATCAGCTCTCTTGCAAAACAAAAAGCAGCTCCCCAAAACCTGGGATAAATCAGTCCCAGCGCTGCTTCCAGAGCAGCTTTCCCAGACCTGCACATGTCAGGGTTGGAGCAGGATGAGAGGAGCCTCCAGCTACTGCTGAAGCAGCAATTCCATCCTCCGTGCCCTGGTCACTCTTCCTCCGGGAAACCCTCGTGGTATTTTTCCAAGACATCGCCTTTGGGATGATAATATTCTGTTTGAGAAGCCATTTTACCACATCTTGCTATGCTCAGCAGCTGATAAAAGGGAATATTTTCTGGAGCAATCTAGGTTGACACCGCTTCTTCCTGTTCTCCTGAAATTCACCCTGAACCACGTGGGAAGTTCATCCTGGGAAATTCTCCCCAGATCCACCTTGGAGCAGGGAAAGTGCTTTAATCTCTATTTTACAGACCCACCACGGCAAAAGGAACCCCCAGATGGAAGACTGGTGGAGAATTTTGGAGAAATAAGCCCCCCTGAGCTCTTCAGGGAGGAGATCCCACTGCTCCAGCTCTGCTCCTCAATGGAAACAGGGAGATCACAAAATTCCAGAACGGTGTGGGTTGGAAGGGACCTTTAGGATCACCTCGTTCCACCCCTGCCCTGATGCTCTCAGCAGGCAGCAGTCAGGCTTTGTTTCAGAGGCTGGAAAATCAGGAGAACAGCCTGGACAGCCCAATATTCTTCCTCCTGCCAGGAAAAACCCTTAAAATCTGCACTGAGATTCCTTTTTCTTCAGAGCACTCACCCTCCATTTTCCACCTCACCTCTGCCCCAACCCACCACTCCCTCTGCCCCACACTCGCTGTCCTGAGGGATTTTCCCAGGATATTTGCAGATTCCCCACCCCTGGAAGTGTCCAAGACCGGGCTGGACGAAGCTTAGAACAACCTGGGATGGTGGAAGGTGGAATGAGATGAGCTTTAAGATCCTTTTCTAACCCAAACCATTCCAGGATCCCACAGCTGGCTCTCCCAGCACAGCAACCCCAGCCTCCAGGAGCCTCTGGGAGCCAAGTCCTGCACTGTGGGACAAGGCTGATGCCTTTATGCAGCCTCTTCCCTCACTCCTGCTGCTTAATGATGTCTGATTCCATCAGGATCCCGGCCATCCCCATCCCCTAAACACAGCCCCGGCGGATCGGGCAGGGAATACCTGGAGCACTGGCCAAGCTGGGAAGGATCCCGGACAAATTTAGCTCTCCAAGGAGTATCTTTAGATTAGCAGGCGGCTCTGCCCGCACCGAGACCCCAGGATTTACCTAAATAGCTCCTTCAGCACAGCCCAGCGCTCGGAGCTATTTTAAGCCAGCACCCTGCCCTACTTCCTAAGGAACAGCCTTCCCTTCTCCTGCCTGTGCAGCCAGAGCAGCCCCAAACCCACCCCTCTCTCCCCTCTGACACCTTTCATTAAATAAAATTTTTAAAAATACTCTTTTGGTATGGTATCCAATTAATCCGGGCTCATTTATGGCCTCAAGGCCCTTCATGGCCTCGAGCGGGGAAAATGGGATTAACCTTTCCCTGATGGGAAAGAAAAATAACATTAAAGAGTGGAATCCTGAGGAACACGACCTTGCCTCCTGCCCTGCACACCCCCAGCACCCACCTGGAGCAGCTGCTGTTATTCCCAGAGGGAAGGGATAAATCCCAGCCCAATCCATGTGCCCTGATGCTTCATCTCTGTTCCCCAATGGTGTTTTGTGCCCAAGGCTGGGTTTGGGGTTTCTCACCAGCATTTTCTGTTAATTAGCACATTCATTAGCACGTTTATTAGCCAGCAGAGCACCCCTGTATCCCAGGATCCAGAGATCTGGCGGTTTGAGCCCAAAATGAGGCACCTCTGGCTCTGTTTGGGGCATCCCAGGAACACTCTGGAGAGGAAGAGCTTGTGTTATCCCAAGACATTTGCCTTTGGATCCATTTTTGGGATGCAATGCCACAAAATCCACCAAAATCAGCCCCAAGCTTGGCACAGCCACAAACCAGCCCCTTTTCCCAGCACATCCCATTTATGGATAACGAAGAATCCTTCCTGTTTATATATAACAATAATAAGAATATCGGAATTACTCAGACACGTTTTGGGGTTTTTTTTCTGGAAACTCCCCTAAAACACCATGTTCCTGAGCGATTCCATGGGATCCCATGGGGTTCCTGCTTTAAGGACTGCCTCACCCCACACCTCCTTGAGCTCTGTCCAGCCAAGTTGCTGTATTATGACACAACTTGCTTTTTAGGGATCCCCCTCCACGTCTTGACCCTGGTGGCATTCACACTTTTCCCTTGGCATCCCAAGATCCGAGCACATGGACCTTGGCCTTTATTCCATTTTTAGAGCTCCTTTTCCCCCCCCTAGGTATCCCTTAATTCCTGCAAAACATCAACACTAAACAAGCCAAACTAGCCAGTGCCTTTAAACCCCACAGTCTCCTTCACATTTAAGATTTCCCTCAATTAAAAAGCAACTTTGACTCTCCCATCGGCGCGTGCTACGCGACGAAAATTCCCAACACCTCCCAACCTGGAGAAAATCCAACACTCGAGCTCCCAGAGTTGTAGCTGATATTAAAAACAAGGTGGGAAGAAAGCTGCACACTCCTCATCCCCCAAAAGCATCTTCAGGCAGCGAGATGAACTGGAACAGCCTCTGAACCCTCCGAGGAGGCAGCGATTGATCTGAGGCTGGGTTTGGGCTCCCCAGAGGCTGCGGAACAAATCCCGTGGGATTGCTCCAGCAGCTCCGGAGGCACACGGAGAGGAGGGAGAGGCTCCTCGGGTGTGATTCCACCCAGGCTGAGGGAGCAGGAGCTGGAGGTGTCACTGAGGCTACGGGAGCTCCCGGTTGTCCCAATGTTCCCAAAAATCTTGGCTGAGTGTGGAACAGGTCAGTGACAGCATGGAATCGTGGATTGTGGAATGGGGTGGGGGATAAGGGGGCTTGAAATCACCTCATTCCACCCCCTGCCATGGGCAGGGACACATCCCACTACCCCAGGTTATCCCAAGCCGGCCTTGGGCATTTCCAGGGATCCAGGGGCAGCCCCAGCTCCTCTGGGAATTCCATCCCCGTCCCTTCCAGCCAGGAATTCCTTCCCAATATCCCATCCATCTCTGCCCTCTTGGCAGTGGGAATCTGTTCTCCCTTGTCCTGGCACTCCATCCCTTGTCCCAAATCCCTCTCCCTACTGAAACACATCCAGGAGGTTCCCACACAAAGTGGACACCGAAATTTCAGGAATTATCACATCAGGGGTTTTAAAATTCCCACACATGCTTTAAATGTCTTCCATTTGGGAAAAAAAACCCCAGACTGGACATGGAGAAAGGTGCCTGAAAGTCCCTAAAAAAGAACAGCAAAGCACAAATTGGGAAACCCCATCCGTTTCCAGGACACCTTTGGCTACAGCGCCAGCCCCAGCTTTACACCACAACTCCTGGGATTCTCAGAAAAGCAGGAACCCCCTGCAGGAATCACAGCCAGGCACTCTGGAGCAGGGTGGGAATCAGGGATGTCTCTGACTTCCAACATCAGCTGCCGAAAAGAGGGCACCGGATCCCGGCTGCTCCCAGCTCAGCAGCTTCCCAACACTTCCCTCATGATAAAAAAAATAACAACACACAGATTAAAATTCCACTGGACTATTTGCTCTGGTGTCTAAATACCAATATCTCGGGTTTTTAAAGGATTTGTCGTGGATGCAACTGGATACAGCTCTGCTTCCCAGAGGATTTTACACCTTCCCGCAGGAGGAATGGAGCAGGCGCGCAAAATCCAACCCAAAAATGACCACGAAATTCAACCAAAAACGACCAAAAAAGCTCTGCAGGTTTGTTTTAAAGAGGCACAAACACCCCGAGCTCCAGGATCCATCCACTGCAGCAGCCCAAAGCATTATTCCCACCTGCCTGAATAATGTGGATTTTTGTAGAATGTGGATCCATCAGTCAATCCCATGGATCCACCAGGTGATTCAAGCTTAATTTTGGGCTAATGTTGACAACCAGACTCCCTAATCCCTCAGATTTCCAGCAGAACCTTCCCAAGTGCTCTTTGGAGACCAAAATTTGGACAGTAATGGTCTCTGTCACCATCAACCATCAGCTTCCTGCTAAAACTGGGCTACAAAGAGCAATTCTTGCCTCAAAATTCAAGATTTTAATAAAAAGAAACTACTGACAAATCTCAAAATATGAGATTGTTAAAAAAAGCAACTCCTGACCTACCCCAAAAGCCAAGATTTAAATAAAAATAATTCCTTGAAGCACCCAAAATTTGGATTTTAAAAGAAGCAATTCATGGCCTAGCTCAAAATTCAAGATTTTAATAAAAACCAACTCTTGACAAACCCCAAAATCTGCGATTTTAACAATGAAGCTCCCCCAGCACAAGTTTTAGCCCAAAACTGCATTTCCTCTGACTAAACGTAATTACAGTTAAGGCCTTTTGCAGGGCCCTGGAGATGTAAATATCTAGGTTAAACATAGTTAAAATCCCACATCCTACTTAACTGCAGGCATTTTCCACGGAACAAAATGAGCTTTTATCTCCAGCTTTTAATTATTAATAACCACGAACAATGTCATCACCTTTAAACAATAACCCCGGCCTGAGAAGGAGAGATTCCTCCCCAAATTTCCACAGGCACTCCAGCACACCTGGGGGAATAAGAAGCAATTTTGGGGGATTTTGGGGGGGATTTCGGATCGAACAGGCCCTGAGCCTCCACCCCACCTGGATAGGGGATTAATGACCGCAATTAGCAGGATTTTTGTGGGGTTGCCAAGGATCAGCAGGATCCCTGAGAGGGATTCCCAGGATCTGGAAGAGTCAGGAAGAGGGAGAGCGCTCGGATCCGACCGACTCAGCTGAATCATAATGGCTGCATTGACATTACCTTTCCCCAACAAGGCCAACCTAAACACGGGCAGCTGCCTGGGATTTAGCAGGAGATTTACAGACAGCACCGGCCGCTCCGGCTGCCCGCAGACCTACAAATCACCACGCCACGGGAACACCCCGGATCGCCCCCCAAATCCATGAGAGTTCTGGGATTATTCCCACCAAAAAAACCACAACAAAAAATCCCTGCCACCGTGGGTAAGCGTGGAGCTTCCCTGAGCCCGAGGGGCCTCCACGCTCCGGCTGCCACCCGGATCCCCTTTCCCTGGGTTTGAGGTTATTAACATCAAACATGTGATCGGCCACATGACAGGCTAAAGGCTGAAAAGGAAAAAAAAAAAAATCCAAGGGGAAAAAAAATTTAAAAAAAATCGCTCGGACACATGCAGAGGGGAAGGGAGAGATGGCAGCGTGGTGGGTACAGCTCCATGTCCGCGGATTACCAGCATTCCCGGGAAATCGCTGCTTTCCAGCGGCCCGGAATGATGGAAGCCATGGCGGGAGGAGGTTTAATAACGGGGTGATTGTGTAACTCGGAGCCTGCCGGCCAAAGTTGAGGCACCCGGTGGATGCTCCCGGTGCGTGGGGACGAGGATGGCACCGGATCAATTAGGGCAGCGAAATGTGCATCCCCCCCGCCCCAGCCTCCTCCTCCTCCTCCTCCTCCCGATCCAGGAGTTTCTCCGCTAACGTATTTCTCTCCTCATTAACTGCTTCGGTGTCTTCTGCTCTTTCCAAAATAGTACCTACTATAACGGGGCCGCAGAGGGGGCCAGCTGGCACCGGCCGCGGGGCATCCAGACACGGAGCAGGGATTTGGGGGAGGAAAGACACGGGGGGCTGGAGGGATGAGGGCAGGGAGGGCTCTCATCCCCCCC
>VZSR01002088.1:512302-523695 GCA_013398615.1 Brachypodius melanocephalos
GGGGGGGCAACATGGCGGCGGCGCTGAGGGAGGAGCGCGGGGATGGCGCCGGGGGTGTTTGAGGAGCCCTCGGGCGCAGCTTCGCTGGTGCGGGAGGACGGTGGTGGGACCCCACAGTGCCTCGGGAGCAGCCAGTGCCAGCCCTACCATGGGCAGGGACACCTCCCTCTATCGCAGGTTATCCCGAGCTGGCCTTGGGCACTGCCAGGGATGCATCCCAGCCCCTCCCAACCAGGAATTCCTTCCCAGTATCCCATCCAGCCCTGCCCTCTGGCACTGGAAGCCATTCCCTGTGTCCTGTCCCTCCATCCCTTGTCCCCAGTCCCTCTGCAGCTCTCCTGGAGCCCCTTTAGGCCCTGGCAGGGGCTCTGAGCTCTCCCTGGTGAACACCCCCAGCTCTCCCAGCCTGGCTCCAGAGCTGATACTCCTTAGGCAGAAAATTTTTGAGGGAAAGGAAAACCAGACAATGGTCTGTTCCTACCACTTGAAGAAGGACAGATTTAGATGGGATCTTGGGAAGGATACCAGCCAAACCAGGGCTTGGCATATATTTCAGATAATTAAAAAAAAAAATATATATATATATAAAATAAAGGAAGGTTTTTGCAGCCGCAAAGGCCGTGCCATGCGGGCAGGCTGGGGCTTGTCAGTGCCACCTCCCGTCAGCCGCGCCGCACTGCACAGCCACGGAAATCCAGCTGGAAAAGCGGGATTGCATCACCCAGCCCGGCCCCGAGCCTTCCCCTCGGAAAAATCCTGAGGCAGCAGCGCTCCCACCCCTCCATCCCCCACCAGCAGCGAGGATTTCACTGCCCGGAGCACCCCCCTCCCGTCATTCATTACAGAATATATTTTATTTATGGAATTTTACAAATATCTGTACAATCCACGTGACATTTAAGTTAACGCTCTTTTGTTTCGGCGCGTTCTCTCCTACAACACCTGAGTTATAATCGAAATACTGAGATGGAACTTGAGCTTCCAACCGGATGTGGTGGGGAGGAAGGAGAACACGGATGGAAATCCACAAGGAGCTCGATTTGGGTGGGTTCCCATCCCTTTCCCACCGGCAGGTGCCAGCCTGCCCAGCCGGGAACAGCAGCTCTCCTTGGTGACAGGGCAGCCTCGTCTCTCACCCCCTCCACGTCCCGAATCTCCGGGTTGCAGATTTCTCAGGAAACAGGGATAAACTCGAAACGAGGAGACAACAGAGAAGACACCTGCCTGCTCTGGGAAAGCCAAACCCTGCTCTCTGCCACTTCCCAGCTCTTGGGGACCTCCCAGGCACAGCCCAGAGGGGACAAGCCCCCCAGTTTTCCCCTATAGATTTTTCCCCAATTTTCCCCCATAGGTTTTTCCCCAATTTTCCCCCATAGGTTTTTCCAGTGGGGATGCAGCTCCAGTGCTCCGTGCCCTGCCAGCCACATGGTGTTTTCCAAGTGCTTCCTTGAGAGGAAGGAGAGGAGAGGGCACCCATGCCAGTGGAAGGACTCAGATTTTCCACATCGAGTCGCTCAGCCGGGGCCGCGGCTCTCTCAAGCAAGGAGAAAGCGTTTCCAATGTCCTGGAATCAGCAGCACGGGGAATGCCTGCGAGGTGCTGAATGATGGCCCCAGCCAGCACAGGCCACACTGCTCTGACCCTGAGGGAAAAGTGGCTTATGGTGACAATCCACAAGAGACAGCACAAGGGACAAAGCGGAGCCCGTCTCTCCTTGAGGGAATCACCCGAGGACTGTGTGGCACCTTTGGGTGAAGGGTGATCCCAAAAAGGCTCCCTGCTCCTCCAGAAGCTGGTATTTAGGTTTTGAGGAGCAGAACGAAACCAAGAGCCACGGGGGTGCTGAGGGGACAAATGCCCAGAGTAGAAAAACCACCGAGAGTGCAGGTGATGATCCATGAGGATCCTGGCAGTGCCAGAGGCCACGGGGCTCGGTGACAGCTGTTGGGAGCTTAGGAAGAACATCACCCAGCTGGGAACTACAGGAATTCAGGGATTACAGCCATCCAACCAGGGTACAACGCTGCCAGGGGTGTGCTGAGCCTGTGCCAGGGGCTGAGGTCCCTCTGTCCTGCGATGGGCAGCAATAACACCCGGCACAGGCTCAGGTTTGCTTTCCTCAGGGAGGGAAGGGAAGGTGTGGGAGCCTCAGCTCCAGCACGGTGCCACCATGGGCCGCCACCCTGTCACACCTGCACAAGTGGGGAGTGAAGGAGGACACTTCACAAACACTTCCAAAGCACCTGCACCTCTCCTCCATCCCAATCCAGCGCCAAACCACGAGAGATTCCCCTGAATCCACACAAGCTCACACTGGGTTACAGTATGAGGGGTCTGGGGGCAAAAGGGGTGCGAGGGAACCTCAAGCAACACGGGTGGGGTGGGCAACCTTATCAATATGATAATAAGTAATTCACCTAGTGAATCTGGGGGACGCCAGCCCAGAGGCAGAGCTGGGAAGTGCCTGGAACACCCTTCTCTGGCTACTCCCTAAGGCTGGGAACACACAACCTCAAGAGGTTCACAGTCAGAGTTTGGCTTTTAAAAACACCCCCCCACCCCACCCCGAACCTCAGCACTGTTTAAAAACTGGTGGCTGTTCCTGGGTGTCCCCGTGAGCTTGGACACAGCCTGAGGAAAAAACCCAGGGCTGGAGCCTGTGGCTGGGCAGGGCTCTGCTCTCATCCCCTTCTCACCAGCCCTCACGGACGAGGAGTTGGGATTTGCCCCTATATCCAGCAGCCTGGACTGAAGGGTGGTCAGGGCATCCAGGGCATTCTCCCCCAGCAGCCCAAGTGTCACTCCAGCCCAGTTTGGTGTCCTCTGCTCTGAGCACTGACACCCAAAATGTGCTTTAAAACCCTGCCTTCTTCACCCCGCTCCTGCCAGGGCAGTGTCCGGGCTGAAACAAAGCGAAAGCAGTCGGATGATGGTGACATCGTGAACCTCCTCGTCCTCAGAGAGCACAGCTCTGAGGGCTGGCTGCTGGGGAACGCTTTGAGAAGGGTCTGTCCCCATCTGTCCCCATCACACACCCCCAGAGGGGTCAGGACAGCGTCATGTCCCACGGGAATGCTCCCAGCACAACGAGAGGAGCAGCACGGCTGGAGCAGCTCCTGTCTCCCCATTCCATCCTTCCTGGGAGAGGTGAGGATAGAAGGGATATGACACTGGAAAAAGTCAGGTCAGTCCTATGGGAAGGGGAATTCCACTCCCCTCAGCCTTAAAACAGAAAAAAATATCCATGGAATAGCTTTCAAAGCAATGTCTCTCCTGTAGTGCGACGTCAGTGCCCGCACAGGTACCGTCGTGTGTTTGCAGCAGGAAAAGGAAAGAAAAAAAAGAAAAAGAAAAAAAAACCCTTTCCCCCCAAAAAAAAAACTGTGGAAAAATTGGATCAGGGCTGCAGCTCAGGCTGGTCCTACCCTATCTGGATCTGCCCCGAGTACATGGTGAGCAGCACCATGATGGTGAAGCCCGTGAGCAGCCCCGCGTTCTGGATGGCGAAGGTGATCAGGGCGCTGCCGTTCTGCTCGTCTTCCCGGCTCACCTCGTTCATCTCAGGGAACTGCAGGGGGAAAGATTGGCATGGCAGGGCTCAGTGACAGCTCCATCCTTCCTCAGCAAACCTCCACCACCCTCCCATCCCGGGGATTTCAGCCAGGCAAAGCAAAGCAGAGAGGGGACAGAGCAAACCCTGCAGAGCCTGCAAGCTGAGAGCAAGCAGAGCTTTTCCTAGCAAAAAAAATCCCAGGGGTTCAGGATTCTGGGCTCAAGATTTGGGGCTCAGGATTTACCATGTCAGCCAGTGCTATGTAGAGGAACATCCCTCCAGCCAGAGCAAAGATCCAGTTGGCAGAGAAGTGGCTGCCGGCCACGATGCCAAAGGCCAGGCCCACGTAGCAGCAGCAGGCAGAGATGAAGTTGAAGAAGAGCGCCTGGCGAATGGTCATGCCAGCATTCAGCAGGATCACAAAGTCCCCTGTGGGAGAAGAAGATGGGAGGATGAGGAGGGAAGGGCCGTCAGCAGCATCAGGACGGCACCGGCTTGAACTCTGACAATCCTGGAATATCCCGAGCTGGAAGGGATGCACAAGGATCACAGTCCAACCCCTGGACTGCACAGGACACCCCAAAAACCACAGCATGTGCCAGTTCAAGTGAGGCTCCCTGTGGCAGCTGGCATCGGGCACTGACCATCACACTGCCCCTAAATTGGGACATTCACACCCAAACCTGCCTCTCCTTCACTGACCATTCCACTACTCCTAAATTCAGACATTCACACCCAAACTCCTCCCTCAGCTGCCCCTAAATTTGAACATTCATACCCCAACTTGCCTCCCACTCACTGACCACAGCACTGTCCCTAAAACCACACGTTCACACCCAAACCCATCTCCCCTCCACTGACCACTCCACTGCCCCTAAATTCAGACATTCCCACCCAAACCCTCCTCCCCCCTCCCAAACCAACGAGGTATTGAGGGGTTTTTTTTTTTTGTCTTCAGATGCCTCCATCTAAATTTAAATCTCAGACATCATATTACCTCGTTATTTTTAGAGCAGCGATTACTCAGAGCAGTTTACAGCCCTCCCTTTCCCCCCGCTCCCTCAGCATCATCGCTCTTTATTCCACCCCAAAATTTTGCCTTTCTGGATGGAAGAAGGACGGACTCCAGAGCGAGCAGGACCAGGGGCAGGTCCGAGGAGCCACGTACCCAGCTCGTGCGGGAACTCCTCGCAGAGGATGGCCACGGAGGTGCTGATCCCCTGGAAGACGGACACGGTGAAGGAGGCGCCGATGGCCAGGCCGTCGATGAAGTTGTGGAGGCCGTCGCTGAGGGTGATCATCCAGGCCAGCGTCCCGATGTCCGAGTACCTCACCTCCTTCAGCCAGTAGCACGCGCTCTGGGAGGCCTGCAGGTCCTGCCACGGCACCCCAAAACGGGGCTCAGCACCCAGATGGGGTCACTGATCCCTCCTCTAGGTGGGAAAACCACCCCCCCATTCAATGGACGCAGCAGAGCCGTTTGTCCCCACCACACACAGAATTCGGGGTGCGGAACCGTTTTTAGCTGACAGGTGGGATTTTGGCACCATCCCAGGGGATGAGGCGCTCACCTGCACAGAGAGGGAGCCCACCACAGCCTTCTCATCCCCGGAGGGGGGCTTGCACTCCAGGTCGCTGGTGATGTGTGGGATCATGTGGTCCAGGTCCCCGTTCTGCAGCTTCTCCGTGACCCCCTCCTCCCGGTCCTTCTTGGAGGGCAGAGCCTCGGGGCCGTAGTGGCTGTGCCCATGGTGGTGCTGCAGGACCAGGGGATTCAGGGCTGTCAGTCATCCCTGACATCCCTGAGCAGATACACCTGCTCTTTCCCACTCCACCATCCCAATATTCCTGCTCTTTCCCACCCCACCATCCCAATATCCCTGCTCTTTCCCACCTCGCCATCCCAATATCCCTGCTCTTTCCCACCCCACCATCCCAATATTCCTGCTCTTTCCCATCCCTCCATCCTGAAATTCCTGCTGTTTCCTGCTCCACCTCACCTGGTCCTTCTGCTTCAGGAGCATCTTCAGGATCTTCTCTGTAAAGAAGAAGAGGTAGAAGCCCCCGAACACCACGGCGGATTTGGAAACATAATAATCTTCCTGAGGGTTGAATCCAAACGCCTGCAGGCAGGAGGGGACACGGGAGAGGATGAGGAGCAGGCCCTGGCAGTGTCCTTCATCTGCCTTTGCCCCTGGGGTGACACTGGAGAGGTGACACAGCTCTGAGCTCCCTCTGAGGAGCAGCTGCTTTGGGGACAGGCTCAGGAAACACCTCTGTGCACCTTTCATCTCCCTCATTCCCTCATTCCCTCATCCAGGCTGGCTGTGCCCCGAGGCATTGGATCCAGCACCTGCACTGAGGCAGGGATGCCCAAAACAGGCTCTGCCTCCAGGGCTAGAAAAAGCCAGAAAAGGCAATAAAACAACGATTCTCTGCTTGAAGCAGACCGAGGATGTTACTGGGGTGATTCCCTTCCAAACCCTCCATACCTCGCTCTGGGCTCCCCTCCGATGCCGCCTTCCCCTTCTCCAGCCAGCGAGCGCCCAGAGAGAGAAACAGCCCCAGAGAGAGAGAGAGAGAGAAAAGCCCAGCCAGACCCACCAATCCTCTCCCTACCTCGGGAATGAGCTGGAAGAGGGCGTTGGAGTAGAGAGTTCCAATCGCCAGAGCTATGAAGTAGAGGAGCAGCCGCTTGTAAAAAGTCTTCTTCATGAAGGGCACCACGCTGGCTCCCACCAGCGAGCACAGGGAGATGACGGAGACGCAGAGGAAACCGTAACCCCAGACTGGCAGAGCCAGACCCACCCCGGGAGACGGGAGACGGGAAGGGACGAGATCAACGTGGGGACGGGCAGGGAAGGAATCCACACCGACAGGACAGAGAGAGGAGGGAGGGAGACAAGGGAGACAAGAGGACATTCATTAGTGATTGTCGTTCATCCGGCGCCACCTCTGAAGGGCGAACCCGGCGCTGAGCGGCTTTGGGAAAGGTCGGGAATCTCAGCTGAGTTTGGGCAGCCAGGCCACGTCCCAGCCAGCCCCTCACTCTGCTCCATGAGCCATTCCCAAGCCACGGAGCACCCGGGTCCCCCGAGCACCTCCATCCCTGTCCTGCAGCCGGGTCCCTGCTGGGATGCAGCCGGCGGGGCTGGAGCGTAGCTCCGGCATTTCAATTCCCGGCAGATCAGGAATTGGAGGCGCTCAGTTTCAATAAAAGTTGCAGTTCTGGAGCTGAAAAGGAACCTTGGAAAAACACCCTGCTGCCAGCATGGGTGAGGCGTTTGCTGCCCGGCAGCAAAACGGGGTTTGGAAGAAGCCAGTGGAATTTTTAAGGCTGGATGTGCCAAACGCAGCTCATCCTCTGAGGAGGCGCCCGGAGCACGTTCCGAAGGTTTCCAATCCGGGTGGATTGATTCAGCTCCAGAACTGCACAATTACAACACAATTAATTTGCGATGTTTCTGTCGGTCCCATCAGAGCACCAGGAAACCTCATGGAAGCCAGAACCCTTGTGGGAGCATCGGGCTGGGAAATCAGGTAGGGATGGGGGGAAAAAAGGCAATTAAAGGATTTGTAAAAGTTGGCTGATTCCAGAGGAAGCCAGTGCTTCTCCAGGCTCTTCTCCATGCTTTTCTATGGATATTTGATCATATTTTCATGGATGTTCCACATTTTTTTCCCTCTGGCTCACGCCAGTAGTGCTGCCACAAGCGTGGCTGAGCACATCCCCCCGAGGGATAAACTCCTGGACGCACAGAGCAGGAGCCAACAGCTTCTCCCAGCACATTCCCACTCCTCAGCCGTGGCAGGGACGGAGGACACCGAGGGTTTCCTGGTGCTCAGAGGGGTCAGAAAAGCCCTGCAGAGCCCCTTGAGCCAAGCCCTGAGCCTCGCGTGACGAGGGGTCGGATCGATTCGGCGGGGTGGAGGCAGAGAGGGCGCCCGGGGAGCTGCCCCTGGAGACGGGGAAGAGAGGCAGGGACGTTCTACCGCACCTCTGGGATGAGCTGGAAGAGCGCGTTAGAGAGCAGCGTGCCGATGGAGAGCGCGATGAAAAACACGAGCACCCGGCTGAAAAAGGCCTTCTGGGAGCACGGAACGATGAGGATCCCCAGCAGGGAGGCCGCGTTAATCATGGACACACTGAGAAAACCAAAGCCCCACACTGCGGAACGAGAAGAAACGAGGGCCAGACATTACCGAGGCTCTCGGAGAGCCCGGCCTCGGGCGGGTGGGGAAGGCTGGCTCCAGGGCTGGTCCCCGCGCTCAGGATGCTCCAGCTGTGACAAAACCAGCGTGTTCGGCGCAGGGAAGGTGGGAACGAAGCCACCGGGTTCCCTGGAAAAGGTTTTCCCGAGCAGGCCCCGGCGTGGGAGAAGCTGAGCTGTGCTCAGGGCAGCTGATCCAAGACCTTGGGAATTGTTGGGACCGGGATAGGCGGGAGCTGGGCGAGCATCTGCTGGTGGCTGGAGGCCAGCGGGTCCCTCCAGGGGCCAGGTCACCCTCTCCCACCCACGGGAACTCACAGCAGAGTCCCCTCCTCATCCAGCTCTCCCGGAGGCACGGAGGTTATCCCGACAAAACCACACCACGGCACGATCCACAGCGAGGAAAACTCGGTCAGGATTCCCAGGGAATTCCCAGCAGTGGGAACTGGTTGTTCCTCGTGTCCCCAGGCTCCGTGCCCAGGCCCAGGCAGTGCCCGTGGCCCCCCCAGCACCCCAATTACCTTCAGCTGAGCTGGGCCTGCCCTCCTCTGTCTGCTCATTCTCCTCGTTTTCCAGGTTTTCGGAGGCGCACGCCCCCGACTCCAGCTGCTGCAGGATGGTGGGGCAGAACTCCTTGAACTCGCTGTGCCCCACAGGGGAGCCCTCGCTCAGGTTGTGGATGGCAAAAAGCTCCACGGAGCTGAAGCACTGGGGGAGGGAAGGGACACAAACGCGCCTTGAGATTCCCGCAGCTCCGCAGGGAGATCGAAGAGGGGTTTGGGGGTCCACGGGGAGGTTTTGGGGGTCTCCTCCTCACCCGGGAGAGGTTGAGGCGCTGCTGAGGCGTTTGGGAGACATTGGCGTGTCCCACTCCCACATCCAGGCGGTTCAGCAGGGCCTTGAGCTGCTTCAGGCTCAAGGTCTGGCTCTCTCCGTAGCGCTGCAGCAGATCCTGCAGGAAGGAGGCTGCGGACACTCCGGGGCTGTCCCTGCCCGCCCGGACCCGCGGGCAGGGGAGGAGGCAGAGCAGCAGCAGGAGCAGGCAGCAGCTCCGGGGGCCCACGCCGGGGATCATGGTGCCTCTGGGATGCTGCAAGAGAAACCACACCGCTGTTGGATTTGGCATTCCCAGGGCTCCTAGCACGGCTGCTCCGCCCCGCCGATGGATTTATCCTCAGGGAAAAGGGGAACAGCGCTGGGAGCACCCAGATCCTGAGGAGGACTCAGTGCTTTTCCACAATCTTTCCATGCAAGACCACCCTCTCCTCATCCTCCCCTCTCACTCACCGTGGGGGGCTGCCAGGACACGGCTCCCGGGGGCTCTCCAGCTCCGCAGCACCTCAGGGACCCTGGGAAGAGCAGGATGGTCGGGAAGCAGGCAGGGCTGCACCAAAATCCAGCTGTGCCAGCCCCAAATCCAGCTCTCCGGGGGGTCAGGAGTCACGTTCCAGCCCCAGCCACGCGCGGGTCCCCTCGGTGTCACCGGGGCTGGGACACAAACACCTCCAGGACTTCAATGGCAGCGCTCGGAGGAACACGGGAGCCCCGGGGACAGAGGTGGCCTGTTCCTGAGGTTATAATTTAACCAGGATAATTACCATGAACCCGGTGCTTCCCTGCTCTAACTGTAGGTGCCTTTATAGTGTTTGCCCAGGATCAGTCCTTGCCCTCTCTGCCCCTTTCATGTGTGTCGGAATTGATAAAAGAGGGGTGGCACAGCCCCGGGGTGCAAAGGAAGGGGCTCGGGGAAGAAGGGGGGGAACGGCAGGCACGACCTGCACGTCCACCTTGGGAGGCACCCGAGAGCCTGGAGGAGCTCAGGCCGCCTCCCTGGAAAAGCTTCCCCGAGAGGTGGATGGCAAATTTGGGATTCGCGAGGAGAAAATAAAAGTCTGCTGCCTCCATCAGTGCAGCAGCCATCGTGATCCCAGTGTGGGGCTCCAGGTGCACCTCCTGATCCCCCCTGGCATCCCTTCCCAGTGCTTCCCACCCAGCCCTGGACATCCTGCAGAGCCTGGCCTGTGCTGACGGCTCACAGGCTCGTCTCTTCCAAAAACCAGGACATTTTTGAAGTCTGGCCAAGCAATTGTTCCAAAAATAACCTGGGGTCAGGATTTCCACGCCGAGGGGCTGCCGGGGAACCCGCAGGACCCCACTCCCCATCCAGGACCCCACTCCCCCTGAAGGCTCCCACATTCCCACAGGTTTTACCAGCTTACCACCACTTTGTGAGCTTTGTTCTCCGGGAGGTTTTAGCCTCCTCCTACCAGGGCTTAGCTCTGGATGCTTCGACTTAACCCCTCTCCTCCCAAAACGAGGGAAGGAGCCCATCCACAGCAGTCCTGGTGCTGGCAACACTCAGCTGGGTGGGGGCACCCAAGGGATCTCTGCCTCTTCAGCATCCCTCAGCGAGCCCAGACCCTTCCCCTGCCTCCCTATCCCAAATTCACCCTTCCAGGTGGCTCCTGCCGGGCTCCACGGGCCACCCAGGCTGCCGGTGACTCCCACAGGTGCTGGCACACAGCCCACCGTGCCAAAGGTTTGTCCCGGCTGGCCGCCCTTCCCAGCCCAGTGCTCCCCACACATCCCCGAGCCTGCCGGGCGCTCTCCTGCTCCCTGCACACACCGATGCCCCGGCCCTTGCCAAGGCACGCAGCTCTCTCCGCTGCCAAAATCCCTCCCGGGGGTTTCTCCCAAAGCCGGGCTGAGCCGGATACACCCAGGGTGGAAAACCGGACCTCAACTTTGGCCCTGCTGCTGCCAAAGGAAAGCGCGGAGCGGGCAGAGCCGGAGCTGCACGGGCTCGCTCCGTTTTAGGGCAAAACGAGGTGGAGGAGCCGCCCCTGCGCAAGGGAAGGGCCCAAAGAGGGACACCCCGAGGGGGCTCCGACCTGCTGGAATCCCGGGGCACGGCGGGAGGGTGCCGAGCACACCCAGCCCAGCATCCCGGGACAAACGGGCTGCGGCAAACACCGAAGGACGCCGACCCTCTCCATCCCCACCGCCAGCTGCGACACCCCCGGAGCCCCCCGGCCTCCTGCCCGCTACCTTCAAGGGCGTCCTTGCACCGGGATGCGCTCCCGGAGCCCGGAGCCAGCGCCTGACCTACTTTATCGGGATGGGGCACGGGGACAACCCGCTGCCACGCCAAGGGACGGATGCCCGGCAGGGAGGGAGGGACGGAGGGAGGGAGGGATGTGCCCGGGAGCGATGCCCGGCAGCCACGACAGCACCGCGCAGCTCCCAAGGCCGGGCAAACCCTTCCCAACAGCCTGGGCTTCACTTCCCAGAGCTCATCGATCCCGGCCGCCATCCGCACACGTTCCCCCCCCCCGGCTCCCAGCGGGAAGGTGACGCCGGGAATAAGAAACCGCTGGCACGGCCGAGCATGAATGACCCCGGCGACGTCAGCCCCGCGCCAGACGCTTCGCGAAATTCCCCGCAGGGACAGGGACAGGGACAGCTGGCGCAAACCTGGAAGGGAGGGGAGCAGCGGGGACCCCCAAATTCCAACCCCCCGGGACCCAGCGGGGCCGAGCTCCTTCCGGAGCGAACGCGGCTCCACGTGTCCTGCGGCAAGGGAGGGTTTCCAGGAGGGGCTGGAAGGTTTTCCGTGCCCTGCGGCTCAT